>CM060379.1:20366183-20396183 GCA_030545235.1 Helianthus tuberosus | reverse complement strand
GTTGCATGAAAATTCTATTTCGACGGCATTTTATAAGGATAATCGTTAATAGGGTTTTACCCCCCTTGAGTTTTAGGGGCCCTGATCCTAATTCTGATTGTTCTGAAAATTTTAGGGTTTGTGCAGAATCACTTGGGTGTCTTAATTAGGGTTTCCTATTGAACAAATTAATTTAATAAATATGACTTTTGATGAGAGTTGTTACATTCTCCCCACCTTAATAAAATCTCGTCCTCGAGATTTACTGGAATGATTGAGGATACTTTCGCTTCTTTTCTGATTCCAGTTCCCAAGTGTATTAGGGTCCTATCTTTGAATCCCACTTTTCTTGAACTAACACTAATCGTTTGTGTTTTTAAGAAATTTGATCTTTCTATCTTCTATCTGAAGAAGTTTCTCTACAAATTTTAATTTTCGTTTACCTTTATATCTTGGAGAGGTACTACCAAAGATTCGTCTGATAGATATTTCTTGAGATTGGATACATGAAATACATCATGTACTCAAACTAACTCTCCTGGTAGTTGTAAACGATAAAGCAACTGGTCCTATACGTTGGATCACTGGAAATGGTCCTACGTACCTTGGACTTAGCTTTCCTTTCTTACCGAATCTAACAACTCATTTCCAAGGAGAAACTTTCAACAATACTCTGTCTCCAACTTGGAATTTTAATGGCTTTCGTCTATTATCTGTATAACTCTTCTGGCGATCTCTAGTCGTCTTCAGCTTTTCCTTTGTGATACTGAATATCATAGTCGTAATCACTTAGGATTTTCATCCATCTCCTTTGCCTCATGTTTAATTCTTTTTGCCCAAATATATATCTTAAATTCTTATGATCCGTATAGACAGTAAACTTACTTCTATACAGATAATGTCTCCAAATCTTAAGGGCAAAAATTATGGCTCCTAATTCTAAGTCATGAGTGGTATAGTTTTCTTCAAGCTTTTTCAATTTCCTTGATGCATATGCAATTACCTTTTGCGTTGCATTAATACATATCCAAATCCTAGCTTTAAAGCATCACTGTATACTTTAAAATCTTCTGTTCCTTCTGGTAAGGCTAGGATTGGGGCATTTGTTAATTTATGCTTTAAGATCCTAAAGGCTTCTTTTAGGTCCCCATTCAAACTTAACTGTTTTACAGGTTAACTTAGTTAATGGTATAGTTATCTTGGAAAAATTCTTAATAAACCGTCTATAGTATCTGGCTAAACCTACAAAACTCCTAATTTCCGTTGCGGATTGCGGAACCTTCCATTTGGTAATTACCTCTATCTTAGCAGAATCTATATGAATACCTTCATGATTTATCATATGACTTATAAATTACACTTCTGGCAGCCAAAATTCACACTTCGAGAATTTGCATAAAGCTTCTCTTTTCTTAACAAAGTTAAGAGTGCATGCAAGTGCTGACAATGTTCGTCCTGGCTTTTTGAATAAATAAGTATATCATCTATAAAGACAATTACAAATGTATCCAAATACGGTTTACAGATCCTATTCATCATGTCCATGAATGCTGCAGGTGCATTCGTTAACCCAAAGGGCATGACTGTAAACTTGTAATGACCATACCTAGTTCTGAAAGCAGTTTTAGGTATGTCTTCCTCTTGTACTTCAATTGATGATATCCGAAACGTAAGTCGATCTTAGAAAAATATCTATCTCCCTGGAATTGATCGAATAGATCATCAATTCTAGGTAATGGGTATCGATTCTTAATTGTAACCTTATTTAATATAATCAATACACATTCTCATCGAACCATCCTTTTTCTTAACAAACAACACTGGTGCCCCCTACGGGGATAAACTAGGTTGTATGAAACTTTTACTTAGTAATTCATCTAATTGCTTTTTCAGTTTTACTATTTCTGTAGGTGCTAACCGATAAGGTGCCTTGGCTATCGGTATAGTTCCTGGAATTAGATGAATCTTAAATTCTACCTCCCTATCTGGTGGTAACCCTGGTAACTCTTCTGGGAATACATCTGGGTATTCTGAAACTACAGAAATTTCCTTAAGTTCTTTATCTTTAGTATTAATGATTACTGAAATCATATATACTATTCCTTGCTTTCGTTTATAATTAGCAACTTTCATTACTGATATGAACTTTATGGTTTTACATGGCTTATCTCCTGTAATCATTATTACTTCTCTAGTGGGTGCAAAAATTTCTATGAATTCTTATCACAGATAATTCGAGCATGGTTGTTTACTAATCAATCCATTCCTAATACAACATCGAATTCAACTAATTTCGTAGATAATAAGGTTATAGAAAATTTATGACTTAAAAATTCTATTTCTATGTTTTGCAGAACCTTATTTATTTTAACTGAATTCCCATCAGCCGTTTCTATTGTGAAAATCTGCCTAATGTTGGTTAAAGGTAAGTTAAGAGTTTGGCAGAATGAAGTATTTATAAAACTTTGGTTTGCACCAGAGTCAAATAATACTTTTGTGTAAACGTTGTGAACTAAGAACGTACCGGCTATCACATCTGGAATGAGCTCTGCTTCCTTAGCAGTCAGTTGGAAGGCTCTTACATTCCTTTTTGCTCCTTCTGCAGGTTTGGCTTTATTGTCAGATGGTTTGTTCAGTTTTGGACAATCTGGCTTAAGATGTCCAGCTTCTCCACAGTTGTAGCAAACTGAAAATTTCTTCCTCCTGCAGTCTTCTTCTTGATGCCCCGGAATTTTGCAAAAATTGCAATATCCTTTGCATCTTCCAAAATGCTTCCTTTTGCAAAAATTGCAAAATGGGCAAGTGGAAGATTGCCCATTCCCTCCTTTCTTGAAATTATTATGGTTACCCGGACGGAATCCTTGGGTAATCTTTTGGGCTACTTCCTTCCTTCTATTTTCTTCTCTTGTCCGTACTAGTTCGTCAGTCAGAGTATTGGCTACATCCACCGCATCATCAATCGTGCGAGGTTTCGCAGCCTTGACGATATTACGGATTTCGGCAATCAATCCCCAAATATAACGAGAAATAAGTACCGGCTCTGGCGAAGCCAGGGTTGGTACCACTTGAGCATACTCGAAGAATGTCGAAGTATACCCTCGACAATCGACATCCACCATCCGGTGGGTTAGAAACTTAGTTGTCATTTGTTCCTTTTCATACTCGGGACAGAATTTTCTTTCTACAAAGCTCTTAAATTCTTCCCAGTTCATAGCATACGCCATCCTTCTTCCTTTTGCTTGTAACACCGTATTCCACCATTCTAGTGCCCCTTCTTTGAAAAGGTTTGACGCGTACATGACCTGATCATCCTAAGCACATTTACTTATGGCAATTACTGCCTCGGTTTTCTCTAACCAACGCAGTGCCGCAGTCGCTCCTTCATTGCCTGCAAACTCAGTGGGTTTACAAGCAAGAAATTCTTTGTAAGTGCAACCAGACGTTGTAGTTTTCATTTTCTAAGGGGGGGGAGCTTGCCGTGGTTCATTCTCATGATTAGTATGATTATTGCCTCCGTTTATGCTATTACTGAAGTTATCTTCAGAAATACGTTTGCTAGGAACGATTTGTTGCGGTTCGATTGGATTTTTAACAGCAGCAACGATTGCGGGAATAGCGTTGGCTATCCCTTGAGCAACTATTGCTGGAATAGCGTTGGTTATCCCTTGAGCAACGATATTTTCTATATCCTGTCTAGTCATATATTGATCCCCCGGTTGTTGCTCAGATTGATTAACCTCATTAACTGGTTCATTATTAGCGTTTTCCATCTGATAATTCATATATATATATAATTTATTAGTATCAAATAAATAATAATTACACAAAACAATTATACAGAGTTTATAACACCAATATATCCAAAACTATCGATTTCTCGATTTCCATTTATATTTAATAGTATGCATCAATACACACCATTATCTTACAAAGTTTTATTTGTAGTTATTTTACAGACTGATTTTTTTTACTATTACTATTACACAACCACAGTTCCATAAATCCCCTATCCTTTAGATGATATTCTAGTAATGGCGTTCCTTCTCATCGTATTTCCAGGAGATCTGTCCCCCAATCTCTTGGATCCTATTCCCAGCATCCATTAGTTCTTCGCCAAAATGGCGGAGTTCAGCCATATTCTCGTTACTCATTGGTGGATTTGGTAAAGGTTCTGGATTGAACTGAGGAAAAAGCTTATAGGGATGGTTTTGGAGTTGTATTTCATTAGTCAACCATTCGTCTATTTGCGAGTGGATTGAAGGGTTTGGAATAGCTGGTTCTAAGTTCATTGGTAGTTGTGTTTCAAGAGAATGAATAAAAACATTTTCATTAACAGGCTTAATAGTATTATAGCTTGCCATTATAAAATCTAGTTCTTCCTGAGATGGTAACTCCTCAATTTGCCTAGAACTTTCCCCAATTTCCATTTTCTTAGGCTTGGGTTTCTCGAGAGGTAAAGCGTTGAATTCTATAGGTTCTTCTATGTCTGGTATATACCTATTGAAATCTCTGGAAACCTCTATTCTTACCGGATAAAGATTTAAATTCTGAAGGGCGTCAGACAAGTCACTCATGCTGTTTAGCAAAATACACACAATTACTAAGTTAAAAAAAATCATAACAAAATTTTATAGAAAACTTTTAAATATTATTTCATACTGGGTAACTACCAGAACAACTGAAAATTAAAACACACTAAGTTTTATTTGTAAATTTATTTATTTACTGAATCAGGTTTCTGGCTTATATTTAATAAGGGTGATAAAACTTGAATCAAAATATTTAAAGATTTGTATTTACTGTTACAGTGGCTAGCATATAAAGATCTACCCATACTGTACAAAATTAGTCAGATAATAAAACACATAATCACAAAATAACAATTAACAAAAATTAAGTATTTTCTAAATACTTAATTAGCTTAGATCAGTGGCTCGATAAGTGGCTCTGATACCACATTTTTCTGTCACGGCCCCCGACCCGGTTTGACCCGTTTCAGGAGCCGCGGGACAGAAATCCCGTGGTATTTAATTAATTGAGTTTAACAGCGGAAGTTTATTTATCAGGATCTTTTTAAAACTGAAATATTTCCCGATTATTTTATTTCACAACGCGGGATAAAACCCCGGTAATTTACAATCATTTGATTTCACGAAGAAATCTTTTATTTTACAAAACATGTTTCTTTATTTTATCCTGAGCCACTTTCTCAAGCTTGTAGTGCTTCACGGCACTTTTCCTGGATCATAACAGATCACCTGAAACATGTTTGAAAAAGGTTTTGTCAGCGGAAAATACTGAGTGAATCATTCTATTTACATAAAATGATGCATAGTTATTAATTACAGCATAAGAGCGATTACAATGGCTTCTATCTTATTTTTATCTGGCGCCGTGTCACAATGGTGACGATGGTCATACCACTATTAGGTCAATGAACCTAAATAGTGATGATTATCCCTAGTAGGTCAATGAACCTAACTGGGAGAAAATTAGTAATGTGCACAATACCCCACTAGCCAGTGATTCAAGATATCCACGACTTAGTCCCTGTAATTATAACTTTTGGAAATAATTTGAGGTATTGTAAAATAGTTGATAAAAAGAGAATGACTCACATTGCAGATTTAATTTGAGCAGAGCATAGCCTACTGATTAGCCTTTTAACCTAAATTTAATAACAGGCACACAATTCTGGGTTAGTAATCAATACAGCATTTACGATAACTCACGAGATCAAACCCTCACAACGAATGACAAAGTGCGATACTTAAACATCCATCGAATTAACGACGAATGACAAAGCATAAACCCTAATGTGGGCAGCACTTAAACATCCATTGGATATTTTGATCAATCGGACATTGAATCGTATCAGCGATCGAGTTATTACCCTGATTGTGGCGTCGATTAGTGATCCGTGTGTGTTAATTGTGGTAAACAGAACGTAATTCAGTGTATATTTCGAGTTTCTTCGTCGAACGAACAACAGAATGCAAGTGCCAGGCCCTTCTATTTATACCCAAAATTGGCACCTCCCGCTAGTCGCGGAAGAATTCGTGGTACGTGCCGCGTGTCGCCTAGGATGTCAAAATAGGGTAGGCCTGCTTCGTCACCTATCTAGCCCTGATGAGTCGACGTTGCATGAAAATTCTATTTCGACAGCATTTTATAAGGATAATCGTTAATAGGGTTTTACCCCCCTTGAGTTTTAGGGGCCCTGATCCTAATTCTGATTGTTCTGAAAATTTTAGGGTTTGTGCAGAATCACTTGGGTGTCTTAATTAGGGTTTCCTATTGAACAAATTAATTTAATAAATATGACTTTTGATGAGAGTTGTTACATTCTCCCCACCTTAATAAAATCTCGTCCTCGAGATTTACTGGAATGATTGAGGATACTTTCGCTTCTTTTCTGATTCCAGTTCCCAAGTGTATTAGGGTCCTATCTTTGAATCCCACTTTTCTTGAACTAACACTAATCGTTTGTGTTTTTAAGAAATTTGATCTTTCTATCTTCTATCTGAAGAAGTTTCTCTACAAATTTTAATTTTTCGTTTACCTTTATATCTTGGAGAGGTACTACCAAAGATTCGTCTGATAGATATTTCTTGAGATTGGATACATGAAATACATCATGTACTCAAACTAACTCTCCTGGTAGTTGTAAACGATAAGCAACTGGTCCTATACGTTGGATCACTGGAAATGGTCCTACGTACCTTGGACTTAGCTTTCCTTTCTTACCGAATCTAACAACTCATTTCCAAGGAGAAACTTTCAACAATACTCTGTCTCCAACTTGGAATTTTAATGGCTTTCGTCTATTATCTGTATAACTCTTCTGGCGATCTCTAGTCGTCTTCAGCTTTTCCTTTGTGATACTGAATATCATAGTCGTAATCACTTAGGATTTTCATCCATCTCCTTTGCCTCATGTTTAATTCTTTTTGCCCAAATATATATCTTAAATTCTTATGATCCGTATAGACAGTAAACTTACTTCTATACAGATAATGTCTCCAAATCTTAAGGGCAAAAATTATGGCTCCTAATTCTAAGTCATGAGTGGTATAGTTTTCTTCAAGCTTTTTCAATTTCCTTGATGCATATGCAATTACCTTTTGCGTTGCATTAATACATATCCAAATCCTAGCTTTAAAGCATCACTGTATACTTTAAAATCTTCTGTTCCTTCTGGTAAGGCTAGGATTGGGGCATTTGTTAATTTATGCTTTAAGATCCTAAAGGCTTCTTTTAGGTCCCCATTCAAACTTAACTGTTTTACAGGTTAACTTAGTTAATGGTATAGTTATCTTGGAAAAATTCTTAATAAACCGTCTATAGTATCTGGCTAAACCTACAAAACTCCTAATTTCCGTTGCGGATTGCGGAACCTTCCATTTGGTAATTACCTCTATCTTAGCAGAATCTATATGAATACCTTCATGATTTATCATATGACTTATAAATTACACTTCTGGCAGCCAAAATTCACACTTCGAGAATTTGGCATAAAGCTTCTCTTTTCTTAACAAAGTTAAGAGTGCATGCAAGTGCTGACAATGTTCGTCCTGACTTTTTGAATAAATAAGTATATCATCTATAAAGACAATTACAAATGTATCCAAATACGGTTTACAGATCCTATTCATCATGTCCATGAATGCTGCAGGTGCATTCGTTAACCCAAAGGGCATGACTGTAAACTTGTAATGACCATACCTAGTTCTGAAAGCAGTTTTAGGTATGTCTTCCTCTTGTACTTCAATTGATGATATCCGAAACGTAAGTCGATCTTAGAAAAATATCTATCTCCCTGGAATTGATCGAATAGATCATCAATTCTAGGTAATGGGTATCGATTCTTAATTGTAACCTTATTTAATATAATCAATACACATTCTCATCGAACCATCCTTTTTCTTAACAAACAACACTGGTGCCCCCTACGGGGATAAACTAGGTTGTATGAAACTTTTACTTAGTAATTCATCTAATTGCTTTTTCAGTTTTACTATTTCTGTAGGTGCTAACCGATAAGGTGCCTTGGCTATCGGTATAGTTCCTGGAATTAGATGAATCTTAAATTCTACCTCCCTATCTGGTGGTAACCCTGGTAACTCTTCTGGGAATACATCTGGGTATTCTGAAACTACAGAAATTTCCTTAAGTTCTTTATCTTTAGTATTAATGATTACTGAAATCATATATACTATTCCTTGCTTTCGTTTATAATTAGCAACTTTCATTACTGATATGAACTTTATGGTTTTACATGGCTTATCTCCTGTAATCATTATTACTTCTCTAGTGGGTGCAAAAATTTCTATGGAATTCTTATCACAGATAATTCGAGCATGGTTGTTTACTAATCAATCCATTCCTAATACAACATCGAATTCAACTAATTTCGTAGATAATAAGGTTATAGAAAATTTATGACTTAAAAATTCTATTTCTATGTTTTGCAGAACCTTATTTATTTTAACTGAATTCCCATCAGCCGTTTCTATTGTGAAAATCTGCCTAATGTTGGTTAAAGGTAAGTTAAGAGTTTGGCAGAATGAAGTATTTATAAAACTTTGGTTTGCACCAGAGTCAAATAATACTTTTGTGTAAACGTTGTGAACTAAGAACGTACCGGCTATCACATCTGGAATGAGCTCTGCTTCCTTAGCAGTCAGTTGGAAGGCTCTTACATTCCTTTTTGCTCCTTCTGCAGGTTTGGCTTTATTGTCAGATGGTTTGTTCAGTTTTGGACAATCTGGCTTAAGATGTCCAGCTTCTCCACAGTTGTAGCAAACTGAAAATTTCTTCCTCCTGCAGTCTTCTTCTTGATGCCCCGGAATTTTGCAAAAATTGCAATATCCTTTGCATCTTCCAAAATGCTTCCTTTTGCAAAAATTGCAAAATGGGCAAGTGGAAGATTGCCCATTCCCTCCTTTCTTGAAATTATTATGGTTACCCGGACGGAATCCTTGGGTAATCTTTTGGGCTACTTCCTTCCTTCTATTTTCTTCTCTTGTCCGTACTAGTTCGTCAGTCAGAGTATTGGCTACATCCACCGCATCATCAATCGTGCGAGGTTTCGCAGCCTTGACGATATTACGGATTTCAGCAATCAATCCCCAAATATAACGAGAAATAAGTACCGGCTCTGGCGAAGCCAGGGTTGGTACCACTTGAGCATACTCGAAGAATGTCGAAGTATACCCTCGACAATCGACATCCACCATCCGGTGGGTTAGAAACTTAGTTGTCATTTGTTCCTTTTCATACTCGGGACAGAATTTTCTTTCTACAAAGCTCTTAAATTCTTCCCAGTTCATAGCATACGCCATCCTTCTTCCTTTTGCTTGTAACACCGTATTCCACCATTCTAGTGCCCCTTCTTTGAAAAGGTTTGACGCGTACATGACCTGATCATCCTAAGCACATTTACTTATGGCAATTACTGCCTCGGTTTTCTCTAACCAACGCAGTGCCGCAGTCGCTCCTTCATTGCCTGCAAACTCAGTGGGTTTACAAGCAAGAAATTCTTTGTAAGTGCAACCAGACGTTGTAGTTTTCATTTTCTTAGGGGGAGGAGCTTGCCGTGGTTCATTCTCATGATTAGTATGATTATTGCCTCCGTTTATGCTATTACTGAAGTTATCTTCAGAAATACGTTTGCTAGGAACGATTTGTTGCGGTTCGATTGGATTTTTAACAGCAGCAACGATTGCGGGAATAGCGTTGGCTATCCCTTGAGCAACTATTGCTGGAATAGCGTTGGTTATCCCTTGAGCAACGATATTTTCTATATCATGTCTAGTCATATATTGATCCCCCGGTTGTTGCTCAGATTGATTAACCTCATTAACTGGTTCATTATTAGCGTTTTCCATCTGATAATTCATATATATATATAATTTATTAGTATCAAATAAATAATAATTACACAAAACAATTATACAGAGTTTATAACACCAATATATCCAAAACTATCGATTTCTCGATTTCCATTTATATTTAATAGTATGCATCAATACACACCATTATCTTACAAAGTTTTATTTGTAGTTATTTTACAGACTGATTTTTTTTACTATTACTATTACACAACCACAGTTCCATAAATCCCCTATCCTTTAGATGATATTCTAGTAATGGCGTTCCTTCTCATCGTATTTCCAGGAGATCTGTCCCCCAATCTCTTGGATCCTATTCCCAGCATCCATTAGTTCTTCGCCAAAATGGCGGAGTTCAGCCATATTCTCGTTACTCATTGGTGGATTTGGTAAAGGTTCTGGATTGAACTGAGGAAAAAGCTTATAGGGATGGTTTTGGAGTTGTATTTCATTAGTCAACCATTCGTCTATTTGCGAGTGGATTGAAGGGTTTGGAATAGCTGGTTCTAAGTTCATTGGTAGTTGTGTTTCAAGAGAATGAATAAAAACATTTTCATTAACAGGCTTAATAGTATTATAGCTTGCCATTATAAAATCTAGTTCTTCCTGAGATGGTAACTCCTCAATTTGCCTAGAACTTTCCCCAATTTCCATTTTCTTAGGCTTGGGTTTCTCGAGAGGTAAAGCGTTGAATTCTATAGGTTCTTCTATGTCTGGTATATACCTATTGAAATCTCTGGAAACCTCTATTCTTACCGGATAAAGATTTAAATTCTGAAGGGCGTCAGACAAGTCACTCATGCTGTTTAGCAAAATACACACAATTACTAAGTTAAAAAAAATCATAACAAAATTTTATAGAAAACTTTTAAATATTATTTCATACTGGGTAACTACCAGAACAACTGAAAATTAAAACACACTAAGTTTTATTTGTAAATTTATTTATTTACTGAATCAGGTTTCTGGCTTATATTTAATAAGGGTGATAAAACTTGAATCAAAATATTTAAAGATTTGTATTTACTGTTACAGTGGCTAGCATATAAAGATCTACCCATACTGTACAAAATTAGTCAGATAATAAAACACATAATCACAAAATAACAATTAACAAAAATTAAGTATTTTCTAAATACTTAATTAGCTTAGATCAGTGGCTCGATAAGTGGCTCTGATACCACATTTTTCTGTCACGGCCCCCGACCCGGTTTGACCCGTTTCAGGAGCCGCGGGACAGAAATCCCGTGGTATTTAATTAATTGAGTTTAACAGCGGAAGTTTATTTATCAGGATCTTTTTAAAACTGAAATATTTCCCGATTATTTTATTTCACAACGCGGGATAAAACCCCGGTAATTTACAATCATTTGATTTCACGAAGAAATCTTTTATTTTACAAAACATGTTTCTTTATTTTATCCTGAGCCACTTTCTCAAGCTTGTAGTGCTTCACGGCACTTTTCCTGGATCATAACAGATCACCTGAAACATGTTTGAAAAAGGTTTTGTCAGCGGAAAATACTGAGTGAATCATTCTATTTACATAAAATGATGCATAGTTATTAATTACAGCATAAGAGCGATTACAATGGCTTCTATCTTATTTTTATCTGGCGCCGTGTCACAATGGTGACGATGGTCATACCACTATTAGGTCAATGAACCTAAATAGTGATGATTATCCCTAGTAGGTCAATGAACCTAACTGGGAGAAAATTAGTAATGTGCACAATACCCCACTAGCCAGTGATTCAAGATATCCACGACTTAGTCCCTGTAATTATAACTTTTGGAAATAATTTGAGGTATTGTAAAATAGTTGATAAAAAGAGAATGACTCACATTGCAGATTTAATTTGAGCAGAGCATAGCCTACTGATTAGCCTTTTAACCTAAATTTAATAACAGGCACACAATTCTGGGTTAGTAATCAATACAGCATTTACGATAACTCACGAGATCAAACCCTCACAACGAATGACAAAGTGCGATACTTAAACATCCATCGAATTAACGACGAATGACAAAGCATAAACCCTAATGTGGGCAGCACTTAAACATCCATTGGATATTTTGATCAATCGGACATTGAATCGTATCAGCGATCGAGTTATTACCCTGATTGTGGCGTCGATTAGTGATCCGTGTGTGTTAATTGTGGTAAACAGAACGTAATTCAGTGTATATTTCGAGTTTCTTCGTCGAACGAACAACAGAATGCAAGTGCCAGGCCCTTCTATTTATACCCAAAATTGGCACCTCCCGCTAGTCGCGGAAGAATTCGTGGTACGTGCCGCGTGTCGCCTAGGATGTCAAAATAGGGTAGGCCTGCTTCGTCACCTATCTAGCCCTGATGAGTCGACGTTGCATGAAAATTCTATTTCGACAGCATTTTATAAGGATAATCGTTAATAGGGTTTTACCCCCCTTGAGTTTTAGGGGCCCTGATCCTAATTCTGATTGTTCTGAAAATTTTAGGGTTTGTGCAGAATCACTTGGGTGTCTTAATTAGGGTTTCCTATTGAACAAATTAATTTAATAAATATGACTTTTGATGAGAGTTGTTACATTCTCCCCACCTTAATAAAATCTCGTCCTCGAGATTTACTGGAATGATTGAGGATACTTTCGCTTCTTTTCTGATTCCAGTTCCCAAGTGTATTAGGGTCCTATCTTTGAATCCCACTTTTCTTGAACTAACACTAATCGTTTGTGTTTTTAAGAAATTTGATCTTTCTATCTTCTATCTGAAGAAGTTTCTCTACAAATTTTAATTTTTCGTTTACCTTTATATCTTGGAGAGGTACTACCAAAGATTCGTCTGATAGATATTTCTTGAGATTGGATACATGAAATACATCATGTACTCAAACTAACTCTCCTGGTAGTTGTAAACGATAAGCAACTGGTCCTATACGTTGGATCACTGGAAATGGTCCTACGTACCTTGGACTTAGCTTTCCTTTCTTACCGAATCTAACAACTCATTTCCAAGGAGAAACTTTCAACAATACTCTGTCTCCAACTTGGAATTTTAATGGCTTTCGTCTATTATCTGTATAACTCTTCTGGCGATCTCTAGTCGTCTTCAGCTTTTCCTTTGTGATACTGAATATCATAGTCGTAATCACTTAGGATTTTCATCCATCTCCTTTGCCTCATGTTTAATTCTTTTTGCCCAAATATATATCTTAAATTCTTATGATCCGTATAGACAGTAAACTTACTTCTATACAGATAATGTCTCCAAATCTTAAGGGCAAAAATTATGGCTCCTAATTCTAAGTCATGAGTGGTATAGTTTTCTTCAAGCTTTTTCAATTTCCTTGATGCATATGCAATTACCTTTTGCGTTGCATTAATACATATCCAAATCCTAGCTTTAAAGCATCACTGTATACTTTAAAATCTTCTGTTCCTTCTGGTAAGGCTAGGATTGGGGCATTTGTTAATTTATGCTTTAAGATCCTAAAGGCTTCTTTTAGGTCCCCATTCAAACTTAACTGTTTTACAGGTTAACTTAGTTAATGGTATAGTTATCTTGGAAAAATTCTTAATAAACCGTCTATAGTATCTGGCTAAACCTACAAAACTCCTAATTTCCGTTGCGGATTGCGGAACCTTCCATTTGGTAATTACCTCTATCTTAGCAGAATCTATATGAATACCTTCATGATTTATCATATGACTTATAAATTACACTTCTGGCAGCCAAAATTCACACTTCGAGAATTTGGCATAAAGCTTCTCTTTTCTTAACAAAGTTAAGAGTGCATGCAAGTGCTGACAATGTTCGTCCTGACTTTTTGAATAAATAAGTATATCATCTATAAAGACAATTACAAATGTATCCAAATACGGTTTACAGATCCTATTCATCATGTCCATGAATGCTGCAGGTGCATTCGTTAACCCAAAGGGCATGACTGTAAACTTGTAATGACCATACCTAGTTCTGAAAGCAGTTTTAGGTATGTCTTCCTCTTGTACTTCAATTGATGATATCCGAAACGTAAGTCGATCTTAGAAAAATATCTATCTCCCTGGAATTGATCGAATAGATCATCAATTCTAGGTAATGGGTATCGATTCTTAATTGTAACCTTATTTAATATAATCAATACACATTCTCATCGAACCATCCTTTTTCTTAACAAACAACACTGGTGCCCCCTACGGGGATAAACTAGGTTGTATGAAACTTTTACTTAGTAATTCATCTAATTGCTTTTTCAGTTTTACTATTTCTGTAGGTGCTAACCGATAAGGTGCCTTGGCTATCGGTATAGTTCCTGGAATTAGATGAATCTTAAATTCTACCTCCCTATCTGGTGGTAACCCTGGTAACTCTTCTGGGAATACATCTGGGTATTCTGAAACTACAGAAATTTCCTTAAGTTCTTTATCTTTAGTATTAATGATTACTGAAATCATATATACTATTCCTTGCTTTCGTTTATAATTAGCAACTTTCATTACTGATATGAACTTTATGGTTTTACATGGCTTATCTCCTGTAATCATTATTACTTCTCTAGTGGGTGCAAAAATTTCTATGGAATTCTTATCACAGATAATTCGAGCATGGTTGTTTACTAATCAATCCATTCCTAATACAACATCGAATTCAACTAATTTCGTAGATAATAAGGTTATAGAAAATTTATGACTTAAAAATTCTATTTCTATGTTTTGCAGAACCTTATTTATTTTAACTGAATTCCCATCAGCCGTTTCTATTGTGAAAATCTGCCTAATGTTGGTTAAAGGTAAGTTAAGAGTTTGGCAGAATGAAGTATTTATAAAACTTTGGTTTGCACCAGAGTCAAATAATACTTTTGTGTAAACGTTGTGAACTAAGAACGTACCGGCTATCACATCTGGAATGAGCTCTGCTTCCTTAGCAGTCAGTTGGAAGGCTCTTACATTCCTTTTTGCTCCTTCTGCAGGTTTGGCTTTATTGTCAGATGGTTTGTTCAGTTTTGGACAATCTGGCTTAAGATGTCCAGCTTCTCCACAGTTGTAGCAAACTGAAAATTTCTTCCTCCTGCAGTCTTCTTCTTGATGCCCCGGAATTTTGCAAAAATTTCAATATCCTTTGCATCTTCCAAAATGCTTCCTTTTGCAAAAATTGCAAAATGGGCAAGTGGAAGATTGCCCATTCCCTCCTTTCTTGAAATTATTATGGTTACCCGGACGGAATCCTTGGGTAATCTTTTGGGCTACTTCCTTCCTTCTATTTTCTTCTCTTGTCCGTACTAGTTCGTCAGTCAGAGTATTGGCTACATCCACCGCATCATCAATCGTGCGAGGTTTCGCAGCCTTGACGATATTACGGATTTCGGCAATCAATCCCCAAATATAACGAGAAATAAGTACCGGCTCTGGCGAAGCCAGGGTTGGTACCACTTGAGCATACTCGAAGAATGTCGAAGTATACCCTCGACAATCGACATCCACCATCCGGTGGGTTAGAAACTTAGTTGTCATTTGTTCCTTTTCATACTCGGGACAGAATTTTCTTTCTACAAAGCTCTTAAATTCTTCCCAGTTCATAGCATACGCCATCCTTCTTCCTTTTGCTTGTAACACCGTATTCCACCATTCTAGTGCCCCTTCTTTGAAAAGGTTTGACGCGTACATGACCTGATCATCCTAAGCACATTTACTTATGGCAATTACTGCCTCGGTTTTCTCTAACCAACGCAGTGCCGCAGTCGCTCCTTCATTGCCTGCAAACTCAGTGGGTTTACAAGCAAGAAATTCTTTGTAAGTGCAACCAGACGTTGTAGTTTTCATTTTCTTAGGGGGAGGAGCTTGCCGTGGTTCATTCTCATGATTAGTATGATTATTGCCTCCGTTTATGCTATTACTGAAGTTATCTTCAGAAATACGTTTGCTAGGAACGATTTGTTGCGGTTCGATTGGATTTTTAACAGCAGCAACGATTGCGGGAATAGCGTTGGCTATCCCTTGAGCAACTATTGCTGGAATAGCGTTGGTTATCCCTTGAGCAACGATATTTTCTATATCATGTCTAGTCATATATTGATCCCCCGGTTGTTGCTCAGATTGATTAACCTCATTAACTGGTTCATTATTAGCGTTTTCCATCTGATAATTCATATATATATATAATTTATTAGTATCAAATAAATAATAATTACACAAAACAATTATACAGAGTTTATAACACCAATATATCCAAAACTATCGATTTCTCGATTTCCATTTATATTTAATAGTATGCATCAATACACACCATTATCTTACAAAGTTTTATTTGTAGTTATTTTACAGACTGATTTTTTTTACTATTACTATTACACAACCACAGTTCCATAAATCCCCTATCCTTTAGATGATATTCTAGTAATGGCGTTCCTTCTCATCGTATTTCCAGGAGATCTGTCCCCCAATCTCTTGGATCCTATTCCCAGCATCCATTAGTTCTTCGCCAAAATGGCGGAGTTCAGCCATATTCTCGTTACTCATTGGTGGATTTGGTAAAGGTTCTGGATTGAACTGAGGAAAAAGCTTATAGGGATGGTTTTGGAGTTGTATTTCATTAGTCAACCATTCGTCTATTTGCGAGTGGATTGAAGGGTTTGGAATAGCTGGTTCTAAGTTCATTGGTAGTTGTGTTTCAAGAGAATGAATAAAAACATTTTCATTAACAGGCTTAATAGTATTATAGCTTGCCATTATAAAATCTAGTTCTTCCTGAGATGGTAACTCCTCAATTTGCCTAGAACTTTCCCCAATTTCCATTTTCTTAGGCTTGGGTTTCTCGAGAGGTAAAGCGTTGAATTCTATAGGTTCTTCTATGTCTGGTATATACCTATTGAAATCTCTGGAAACCTCTATTCTTACCGGATAAAGATTTAAATTCTGAAGGGCGTCAGACAAGTCACTCATGCTGTTTAGCAAAATACACACAATTACTAAGTTAAAAAAAATCATAACAAAATTTTATAGAAAACTTTTAAATATTATTTCATACTGGGTAACTACCAGAACAACTGAAAATTAAAACACACTAAGTTTTATTTGTAAATTTATTTATTTACTGAATCAGGTTTCTGGCTTATATTTAATAAGGGTGATAAAACTTGAATCAAAATATTTAAAGATTTGTATTTACTGTTACAGTGGCTAGCATATAAAGATCTACCCATACTGTACAAAATTAGTCAGATAATAAAACACATAATCACAAAATAACAATTAACAAAAATTAAGTATTTTCTAAATACTTAATTAGCTTAGATCAGTGGCTCGATAAGTGGCTCTGATACCACATTTTTCTGTCACGGCCCCCGACCCGGTTTGACCCGTTTCAGGAGCCGCGGGACAGAAATCCCGTGGTATTTAATTAATTGAGTTTAACAGCGGAAGTTTATTTATCAGGATCTTTTTAAAACTGAAATATTTCCCGATTATTTTATTTCACAACGCGGGATAAAACCCCGGTAATTTACAATCATTTGATTTCACGAAGAAATCTTTTATTTTACAAAACATGTTTCTTTATTTTATCCTGAGCCACTTTCTCAAGCTTGTAGTGCTTCACGGCACTTTTCCTGGATCATAACAGATCACCTGAAACATGTTTGAAAAAGGTTTTGTCAGCGGAAAATACTGAGTGAATCATTCTATTTACATAAAATGATGCATAGTTATTAATTACAGCATAAGAGCGATTACAATGGCTTCTATCTTATTTTTATCTGGCGCCGTGTCACAATGGTGACGATGGTCATACCACTATTAGGTCAATGAACCTAAATAGTGATGATTATCCCTAGTAGGTCAATGAACCTAACTGGGAGAAAATTAGTAATGTGCACAATACCCCACTAGCCAGTGATTCAAGATATCCACGACTTAGTCCCTGTAATTATAACTTTTGGAAATAATTTGAGGTATTGTAAAATAGTTGATAAAAAGAGAATGACTCACATTGCAGATTTAATTTGAGCAGAGCATAGCCTACTGATTAGCCTTTTAACCTAAATTTAATAACAGGCACACAATTCTGGGTTAGTAATCAATACAGCATTTACGATAACTCACGAGATCAAACCCTCACAACGAATGACAAAGTGCGATACTTAAACATCCATCGAATTAACGACGAATGACAAAGCATAAACCCTAATGTGGGCAGCACTTAAACATCCATTGGATATTTTGATCAATCGGACATTGAATCGTATCAGCGATCGAGTTATTACCCTGATTGTGGCGTCGATTAGTGATCCGTGTGTGTTAATTGTGGTAAACAGAACGTAATTCAGTGTATATTTCGAGTTTCTTCGTCGAACGAACAACAGAATGCAAGTGCCAGGCCCTTCTATTTATACCCAAAATTGGCACCTCCCGCTAGTCGCGGAAGAATTCGTGGTACGTGCCGCGTGTCGCCTAGGATGTCAAAATAGGGTAGGCCTGCTTCGTCACCTATCTAGCCCTGATGAGTCGACGTTGCATGAAAATTCTATTTCGACAGCATTTTATAAGGATAATCGTTAATAGGGTTTTACCCCCCTTGAGTTTTAGGGGCCCTGATCCTAATTCTGATTGTTCTGAAAATTTTAGGGTTTGTGCAGAATCACTTGGGTGTCTTAATTAGGGTTTCCTATTGAACAAATTAATTTAATAAATATGACTTTTGATGAGAGTTGTTACATTCTCCCCACCTTAATAAAATCTCGTCCTCGAGATTTACTGGAATGATTGAGGATACTTTCGCTTCTTTTCTGATTCCAGTTCCCAAGTGTATTAGGGTCCTATCTTTGAATCCCACTTTTCTTGAACTAACACTAATCGTTTGTGTTTTTAAGAAATTTGATCTTTCTATCTTCTATCTGAAGAAGTTTCTCTACAAATTTTAATTTTTCGTTTACCTTTATATCTTGGAGAGGTACTACCAAAGATTCGTCTGATAGATATTTCTTGAGATTGGATACATGAAATACATCATGTACTCAAACTAACTCTCCTGGTAGTTGTAAACGATAAGCAACTGGTCCTATACGTTGGATCACTGGAAATGGTCCTACGTACCTTGGACTTAGCTTTCCTTTCTTACCGAATCTAACAACTCATTTCCAAGGAGAAACTTTCAACAATACTCTGTCTCCAACTTGGAATTTTAATGGCTTTCGTCTATTATCTGTATAACTCTTCTGGCGATCTCTAGTCGTCTTCAGCTTTTCCTTTGTGATACTGAATATCATAGTCGTAATCACTTAGGATTTTCATCCATCTCCTTTGCCTCATGTTTAATTCTTTTTGCCCAAATATATATCTTAAATTCTTATGATCCGTATAGACAGTAAACTTACTTCTATACAGATAATGTCTCCAAATCTTAAGGGCAAAAATTATGGCTCCTAATTCTAAGTCATGAGTGGTATAGTTTTCTTCAAGCTTTTTCAATTTCCTTGATGCATATGCAATTACCTTTTGCGTTGCATTAATACATATCCAAATCCTAGCTTTAAAGCATCACTGTATACTTTAAAATCTTCTGTTCCTTCTGGTAAGGCTAGGATTGGGGCATTTGTTAATTTATGCTTTAAGATCCTAAAGGCTTCTTTTAGGTCCCCATTCAAACTTAACTGTTTTACAGGTTAACTTAGTTAATGGTATAGTTATCTTGGAAAAATTCTTAATAAACCGTCTATAGTATCTGGCTAAACCTACAAAACTCCTAATTTCCGTTGCGGATTGCGGAACCTTCCATTTGGTAATTACCTCTATCTTAGCAGAATCTATATGAATACCTTCATGATTTATCATATGACTTATAAATTACACTTCTGGCAGCCAAAATTCACACTTCGAGAATTTGGCATAAAGCTTCTCTTTTCTTAACAAAGTTAAGAGTGCATGCAAGTGCTGACAATGTTCGTCCTGACTTTTTGAATAAATAAGTATATCATCTATAAAGACAATTACAAATGTATCCAAATACGGTTTACAGATCCTATTCATCATGTCCATGAATGCTGCAGGTGCATTCGTTAACCCAAAGGGCATGACTGTAAACTTGTAATGACCATACCTAGTTCTGAAAGCAGTTTTAGGTATGTCTTCCTCTTGTACTTCAATTGATGATATCCGAAACGTAAGTCGATCTTAGAAAAATATCTATCTCCCTGGAATTGATCGAATAGATCATCAATTCTAGGTAATGGGTATCGATTCTTAATTGTAACCTTATTTAATATAATCAATACACATTCTCATCGAACCATCCTTTTTCTTAACAAACAACACTGGTGCCCCCTACGGGGATAAACTAGGTTGTATGAAACTTTTACTTAGTAATTCATCTAATTGCTTTTTCAGTTTTACTATTTCTGTAGGTGCTAACCGATAAGGTGCCTTGGCTATCGGTATAGTTCCTGGAATTAGATGAATCTTAAATTCTACCTCCCTATCTGGTGGTAACCCTGGTAACTCTTCTGGGAATACATCTGGGTATTCTGAAACTACAGAAATTTCCTTAAGTTCTTTATCTTTAGTATTAATGATTACTGAAATCATATATACTATTCCTTGCTTTCGTTTATAATTAGCAACTTTCATTACTGATATGAACTTTATGGTTTTACATGGCTTATCTCCTGTAATCATTATTACTTCTCTAGTGGGTGCAAAAATTTCTATGGAATTCTTATCACAGATAATTCGAGCATGGTTGTTTACTAATCAATCCATTCCTAATACAACATCGAATTCAACTAATTTCGTAGATAATAAGGTTATAGAAAATTTATGACTTAAAAATTCTATTTCTATGTTTTGCAGAACCTTATTTATTTTAACTGAATTCCCATCAGCCGTTTCTATTGTGAAAATCTGCCTAATGTTGGTTAAAGGTAAGTTAAGAGTTTGGCAGAATGAAGTATTTATAAAACTTTGGTTTGCACCAGAGTCAAATAATACTTTTGTGTAAACGTTGTGAACTAAGAACGTACCGGCTATCACATCTGGAATGAGCTCTGCTTCCTTAGCAGTCAGTTGGAAGGCTCTTACATTCCTTTTTGCTCCTTCTGCAGGTTTGGCTTTATTGTCAGATGGTTTGTTCAGTTTTGGACAATCTGGCTTAAGATGTCCAGCTTCTCCACAGTTGTAGCAAACTGAAAATTTCTTCCTCCTGCAGTCTTCTTCTTGATGCCCCGGAATTTTGCAAAAATTGCAATATCCTTTGCATCTTCCAAAATGCTTCCTTTTGCAAAAATTGCAAAATGGGCAAGTGGAAGATTGCCCATTCCCTCCTTTCTTGAAATTATTATGGTTACCCGGACGGAATCCTTGGGTAATCTTTTGGGCTACTTCCTTCCTTCTATTTTCTTCTCTTGTCCGTACTAGTTCGTCAGTCAGAGTATTGGCTAAATCCACCGCATCATCAATCGTGCGAGGTTTCGCAGCCTTGACGATATTACGGATTTCGGCAATCAATCCCCAAATATAACGAGAAATAAGTACCGGCTCTGGCGAAGCCAGGGTTGGTACCACTTGAGCATACTCGAAGAATGTCGAAGTATACCCTCGACAATCTACATCCACCATCCGGTGGGTTAGAAACTTATTTGTCATTTGTTCCTTTTCATACTCGGGACAGAATTTTCTTTCTACAAAGCTCTTAAATTCTTCCCAGTTCATAGCATACGCCATCCTTCTTCCTTTTGCTTGTAACACCGTATTCCACCATTCTAGTGCCCCTTCTTTGAAAAGGTTTGACGCGTACATGACCTGATCATCCTAAGCACATTTACTTATGGCAATTACTGCCTCGGTTTTCTCTAACCAACGCAGTGCCGCAGTCGCTCCTTCATTGCCTGCAAACTCAGTGGGTTTACAAGCAAGAAATTCTTTGTAAGTGCAACCAGACGTTGTAGTTTTCATTTTCTTAGGGGGAGGAGCTTGCCGTGGTTCATTCTCATGATTAGTATGATTATTGCCTCCGTTTATGCTATTACTGAAGTTATCTTCAGAAATACGTTTGCTAGGAACGATTTGTTGCGGTTCGATTGGATTTTTAACAGCAGCAACGATTGCGGGAATAGCGTTGGCTATCCCTTGAGCAACTATTGCTGGAATAGCGTTGGTTATCCCTTGAGCAACGATATTTTCTATATCATGTCTAGTCATATATTGATCCCCCGGTTGTTGCTCAGATTGATTAACCTCATTAACTGGTTCATTATTAGCGTTTTCCATCTGATAATTCATATATATATATAATTTATTAGTATCAAATAAATAATAATTACACAAAACAATTATACAGAGTTTATAACACCAATATATCCAAAACTATCGATTTCTCGATTTCCATTTATATTTAATAGTATGCATCAATACACACCATTATCTTACAAAGTTTTATTTGTAGTTATTTTACAGACTGATTTTTTTTACTATTACTATTACACAACCACAGTTCCATAAATCCCCTATCCTTTAGATGATATTCTAGTAATGGCGTTCCTTCTCATCGTATTTCCAGGAGATCTGTCCCCCAATCTCTTGGATCCTATTCCCAGCATCCATTAGTTCTTCGCCAAAATGGCGGAGTTCAGCCATATTCTCGTTACTCATTGGTGGATTTGGTAAAGGTTCTGGATTGAACTGAGGAAAAAGCTTATAGGGATGGTTTTGGAGTTGTATTTCATTAGTCAACCATTCGTCTATTTGCGAGTGGATTGAAGGGTTTGGAATAGCTGGTTCTAAGTTCATTGGTAGTTGTGTTTCAAGAGAATGAATAAAAACATTTTCATTAACAGGCTTAATAGTATTATAGCTTGCCATTATAAAATCTAGTTCTTCCTGAGATGGTAACTCCTCAATTTGCCTAGAACTTTCCCCAATTTCCATTTTCTTAGGCTTGGGTTTCTCGAGAGGTAAAGCGTTGAATTCTATAGGTTCTTCTATGTCTGGTATATACCTATTGAAATCTCTGGAAACCTCTATTCTTACCGGATAAAGATTTAAATTCTGAAGGGCGTCAGACAAGTCACTCATGCTGTTTAGCAAAATACACACAATTACTAAGTTAAAAAAAATCATAACAAAATTTTATAGAAAACTTTTAAATATTATTTCATACTGGGTAACTACCAGAACAACTGAAAATTAAAACACACTAAGTTTTATTTGTAAATTTATTTATTTACTGAATCAGGTTTCTGGCTTATATTTAATAAGGGTGATAAAACTTGAATCAAAATATTTAAAGATTTGTATTTACTGTTACAGTGGCTAGCATATAAAGATCTACCCATACTGTACAAAATTAGTCAGATAATAAAACACATAATCACAAAATAACAATTAACAAAAATTAAGTATTTTCTAAATACTTAATTAGCTTAGATCAGTGGCTCGATAAGTGGCTCTGATACCACATTTTTCTGTCACGGCCCCCGACCCGGTTTGACCCGTTTCAGGAGCCGCGGGACAGAAATCCCGTGGTATTTAATTAATTGAGTTTAACAGCGGAAGTTTATTTATCAGGATCTTTTTAAAACTGAAATATTTCCCGATTATTTTATTTCACAACGCGGGATAAAACCCCGGTAATTTACAATCATTTGATTTCACGAAGAAATCTTTTATTTTACAAAACATGTTTCTTTATTTTATCCTGAGCCACTTTCTCAAGCTTGTAGTGCTTCACGGCACTTTTCCTGGATCATAACAGATCACCTGAAACATGTTTGAAAAAGGTTTTGTCAGCGGGAAATACTGAGTGAATCATTCTATTTACATAAAATGATGCATAGTTATTAATTACAGCATAAGAGCGATTACAATGGCTTCTATCTTATTTTTATCTGGCGCCGTGTCACAATGGTGACGATGGTCATACCACTATTAGGTCAATGAACCTAAATAGTGATGATTATCCCTAGTAGGTCAATGAACCTAACTGGGAGAAAATTAGTAATGTGCACAATACCCCACTAGCCAGTGATTCAAGATATCCACGACTTAGTCCCTGTAATTATAACTTTTGGAAATAATTTGAGGTATTGTAAAATAGTTGATAAAAAGAGAATGACTCACATTGCAGATTTAATTTGAGCAGAGCATAGCCTACTGATTAGCCTTTTAACCTAAATTTAATAACAGGCACACAATTCTGGGTTAGTAATCAATACAGCATTTACGATAACTCACGAGATCAAACCCTCACAACGAATGACAAAGTGCGATACTTAAACATCCATCGAATTAACGACGAATGACAAAGCATAAACCCTAATGTGGGCAGCACTTAAACATCCATTGGATATTTTGATCAATCGGACATTGAATCGTATCAGCGATCGAGTTATTACCCTGATTGTGGCGTCGATTAGTGATCCGTGTGTGTTAATTGTGGTAAACAGAACGTAATTCAGTGTATATTTCGAGTTTCTTCGTCGAACGAACAACAGAATGCAAGTGCCAGGCCCTTCTATTTATACCCAAAATTGGCACCTCCCGCTAGTCGCGGAAGAATTCGTGGTACGTGCCGCGTGTCGCCTGGGATGTCAAAATAGGGTAGGCCTGCTTCGTCACCTATCTAGCCCTGATGAGTCGACGTTGCATGAAAATTCTATTTCGACAGCATTTTATAAGGATAATCGTTAATAGGGTTTTACCCCCCTTGAGTTTTAGGGGCCCTGATCCTAATTCTGATTGTTCTGAAAATTTTAGGGTTTGTGCAGAATCACTTGGGTGTCTTAATTAGGGTTTCCTATTGAACAAATTAATTTAATAAATATGACTTTTGATGAGAGTTGTTACATTCTCCCCACCTTAATAAAATCTCGTCCTCGAGATTTACTGGAATGATTGAGGATACTTTCGCTTCTTTTCTGATTCCAGTTCCCAAGTGTATTAGGGTCCTATCTTTGAATCCCACTTTTCTTGAACTAACACTAATCATTTGTGTTTTTAAGAAATTTGATCTTTCTATCTTCTATCTGAAGAAGTTTCTCTACAAATTTTAATTTTTCGTTTACCTTTATATCTTGGAGAGGTACTACCAAAGATTCGTCTGATAGATATTTCTTGAGATTGGATACATGAAATACATCATGTACTCAAACTAACTCTCCTGGTAGTTGTAAACGATAAGCAACTGGTCCTATACGTTGGATCACTGGAAATGGTCCTACGTACCTTAGACTTAGCTTTCCTTTCTTACCGAATCTAACAACTCATTTCCAAGGAGAAACTTTCAACAATACTCTGTCTCCAACTTGGAATTTTAATGGCTTTCGTCTATTATCTGTATAACTCTTCTGGCGATCTCTAGTCGTCTTCAGCTTTTCCTTTGTGATACTGAATATCATAGTCGTAATCACTTAGGATTTTCATCCATCTCCTTTGCCTCATGTTTAATTCTTTTTGCCCAAATATATATCTTAAATTCTTATGATCCGTATAGACAGTAAACTTACTTCTATACAGATAATGTCTCCAAATCTTAAGGGCAAAAATTATGGCTCCTAATTCTAAGTCATGAGTGGTATAGTTTTCTTCAAGCTTTTTCAATTTCCTTGATGCATATGCAATTACCTTTTGCGTTGCATTAATACATATCCAAATCCTAGCTTTAAAGCATCACTGTATACTTTAAAATCTTCTGTTCCTTCTGGTAAGGCTAGGATTGGGGCATTTGTTAATTTATGCTTTAAGATCCTAAAGGCTTCTTTTAGGTCCCCATTCAAACTTAACTGTTTTACAGGTTAACTTAGTTAATGGTATAGTTATCTTGGAAAAATTCTTAATAAACCGTCTATAGTATCTGGTTAAACCTACAAAACTCCTAATTTCCGTTGCGGATTGCGGAACCTTCCATTTGGTAATTACCTCTATCTTAGCAGAATCTATATGAATACCTTCATGATTTATCATATGACTTATAAATTACACTTCTGGCAGCCAAAATTCACACTTCGAGAATTTGGCATAAAGCTTCTCTTTTCTTAACAAAGTTAAGAGTGCATGCAAGTGCTGACAATGTTCGTCCTGACTTTTTGAATAAATAAGTATATCATCTATAAAGACAATTACAAATGTATCCAAATACGGTTTACAGATCCTATTCATCATGTCCATGAATGCTGCAGGTGCATTCGTTAACCCAAAGGGCATGACTGTAAACTTGTAATGACCATACCTAGTTCTGAAAGCAGTTTTAGGTATGTCTTCCTCTTGTACTTCAATTGATGATATCCGAAACGTAAGTCGATCTTAGAAAAATATCTATCTCCCTGGAATTGATCGAATAGATCATCAATTCTAGGTAATGGGTATCGATTCTTAATTGTAACCTTATTTAATATAATCAATACACATTCTCATCGAACCATCCTTTTTCTTAACAAACAACACTGGTGCCCCCTACGGGGATAAACTAGGTTGTATGAAACTTTTACTTAGTAATTCATCTAATTGCTTTTTCAGTTTTACTATTTCTGTAGGTGCTAACCGATAAGGTGCCTTGGCTATCGGTATAGTTCCTGGAATTAGATGAATCTTAAATTCTACCTCCCTATCTGGTGGTAACCCTGGTAACTCTTCTGGGAATACATCTGGGTATTCTGAAACTACAGAAATTTCCTTAAGTTCTTTATCTTTAGTATTAATGATTACTGAAATCATATATACTATTCCTTGCTTTCGTTTATAATTAGCAACTTTCATTACTGATATGAACTTTATGGTTTTACATGGCTTATCTCCTGTAATCATTATTACTTCTCTAGTGGGTGCAAAAATTTCTATGGAATTCTTATCACAGATAATTCGAGCATGGTTGTTTACTAATCAATCCATTCCTAATACAACATCGAATTCAACTAATTTCGTAGATAATAAGGTTATAGAAAATTTATGACTTAAAAATTCTATTTCTATGTTTTGCAGAACCTTATTTATTTTAACTGAATTCCCATCAGCCGTTTCTATTGTGAAAATCTGCCTAATGTTGGTTAAAGGTAAGTTAAGAGTTTGGCAGAATGAAGTATTTATAAAACTTTGGTTTGCACCAGAGTCAAATAATACTTTTGTGTAAACGTTGTGAACTAAGAACGTACCGGCTATCACATCTGGAATGAGCTCTGCTTCCTTAGCAGTCAGTTGGAAGGCTCTTACATTCCTTTTTGCTCCTTCTGCAGGTTTGGCTTTATTGTCAGATGGTTTGTTCAGTTTTGGACAATCTGGCTTAAGATGTCCAGCTTCTCCACAGTTGTAGCAAACTGAAAATTTCTTCCTCCTGCAGTCTTCTTCTTGATGCCCCGGAATTTTGCAAAAATTGCAATATCCTTTGCATCTTCCAAAATGCTTCCTTTTGCAAAAATTGCAAAATGGGCAAGTGGAAGATTGCCCATTCCCTCCTTTCTTGAAATTATTATGGTTACCCGGACGGAATCCTTGGGTAATCTTTTGGGCTACTTCCTTCCTTCTATTTTCTTCTCTTGTCCGTACTAGTTCGTCAGTCAGAGTATTGGCTAAATCCACCGCATCATCAATCGTGCGAGGTTTCGCAGCCTTGACGATATTACGGATTTCGGCAATCAATCCCCAAATATAACGAGAAATAAGTACCGGCTCTGGCGAAGCCAGGGTTGGTACCACTTGAGCATACTCGAAGAATGTCGAAGTATACCCTCGACAATCTACATCCACCATCCGGTGGGTTAGAAACTTATTTGTCATTTGTTCCTTTTCATACTCGGGACAGAATTTTCTTTCTACAAAGCTCTTAAATTCTTCCCAGTTCATAGCATACGCCATCCTTCTTCCTTTTGCTTGTAACACCGTATTCCACCATTCTAGTGCCCCTTCTTTGAAAAGGTTTGACGCGTACATGACCTGATCATCCTAAGCACATTTACTTATGGCAATTACTGCCTCGGTTTTCTCTAACCAACGCAGTGCCGCAGTCGCTCCTTCATTGCCTGCGAGCTTGCCGTGGTTCATTCTCATGATTAGTATGATTATTGCCTCCGTTTATGCTATTACTGAAGTTATCTTCAGAAATACGTTTGCTAGGAACGATTTGTTGCGGTTCGATTGGATTTTTAACAGCAGCAACGATTGCGGGAATAGCGTTGGCTATCCCTTGAGCAACTATTGCTGGAATAGCGTTGGTTATCCCTTGAGCAACGATATTTTCTATATCCTGTCTAGTCATATATTGATCCCCCGGTTGTTGCTCAGATTGATTAACCTCATTAACTGGTTCATTATTAGCGTTTTCCATCTGATAATTCATATATATATATAATTTATTAGTATCAAATAAATAATAATTACACAAAACAATTATACAGAGTTTATAACACCAATATATCCAAAACTATCGATTTCTCGATTTCCATTTATATTTAATAGTATGCATCAATACACACCATTATCTTACAAAGTTTTATTTGTAGTTATTTTACAGACTGATTTTTTTTACTATTACTATTACACAACCACAGTTCCATAAATCCCCTATCCTTTAGATGATATTCTAGTAATGGCGTTCCTTCTCATCGTATTTCCAGGAGATCTGTCCCCCAATCTCTTGGATCCTATTCCCAGCATCCATTAGTTCTTCGCCAAAATGGCGGAGTTCAGCCATATTCTCGTTACTCATTGGTGGATTTGGTAAAGGTTCTGGATTGAACTGAGGAAAAAGCTTATAGGGATGGTTTTGGAGTTGTATTTCATTAGTCAACCATTCGTCTATTTGCGAGTGGATTGAAGGGTTTGGAATAGCTGGTTCTAAGTTCATTGGTAGTTGTGTTTCAAGAGAATGAATAAAAACATTTTCATTAACAGGCTTAATAGTATTATAGCTTGCCATTATAAAATCTAGTTCTTCCTGAGATGGTAACTCCTCAATTTGCCTAGAACTTTCCCCAATTTCCATTTTCTTAGGCTTGGGTTTCTCGAGAGGTAAAGCGTTGAATTCTATAGGTTCTTCTATGTCTGGTATATACCTATTGAAATCTCTGGAAACCTCTATTCTTACCGGATAAAGATTTAAATTCTGAAGGGCGTCAGACAAGTCACTCATGCTGTTTAGCAAAATACACACAATTACTAAGTTAAAAAAAAATCATAACAAAATTTTATAGAAAACTTTTAAATATTATTTCATACTGGGTAACTACCAGAACAACTGAAAATTAAAACACACTAAGTTTTATTTGTAAATTTATTTATTTACTGAATCAGGTTTCTGGCTTATATTTAATAAGGGTGATAAAACTTGAATCAAAATATTTAAAGATTTGTATTTACTGTTACAGTGGCTAGCATATAAAGATCTACCCATACTGTACAAAATTAGTCAGATAATAAAACACATAATCACAAAATAACAATTAACAAAAATTAAGTATTTTCTAAATACTTAATTAGCTTAGATCAGTGGCTCGATAAGTGGCTCTGATACCACATTTTTCTGTCACGGCCCCCGACCCGGTTTGACCCGTTTCAGGAGCCGCGGGACAGAAATCCCGTGGTATTTAATTAATTGAGTTTAACAGCGGAAGTTTATTTATCAGGATCTTTTTAAAACTGAAATATTTCCCGATTATTTTATTTCACAACGCGGGATAAAACCCCGGTAATTTACAATCATTTGATTTCACGAAGAAATCTTTTATTTTACAAAACATGTTTCTTTATTTTATCCTGAGCCACTTTCTCAAGCTTGTAGTGCTTCACGGCACTTTTCCTGGATCATAACAGATCACCTGAAACATGTTTGAAAAAGGTTTTGTCAGCGGGAAATACTGAGTGAATCATTCTATTTACATAAAATGATGCATAGTTATTAATTACAGCATAAGAGCGATTACAATGGCTTCTATCTTATTTTTATCTGGCGCCGTGTCACAATGGTGACGATGGTCATACCACTATTAGGTCAATGAACCTAAATAGTGATGATTATCCCTAGTAGGTCAATGAACCTAACTGGGAGAAAATTAGTAATGTGCACAATACCCCACTAGCCAGTGATTCAAGATATCCACGACTTAGTCCCTGTAATTATAACTTTTGGAAATAATTTGAGGTATTGTAAAATAGTTGATAAAAAGAGAATGACTCA
>CM060379.1:18612342-18974406 GCA_030545235.1 Helianthus tuberosus | reverse complement strand
GGTTCGGTGGTGAAGAACTGCACACAAAGAGAAAGTAAGAGTTCAATGGATTCCCTTATATACAAATTGCAAGTCTTATTTGTTTTTATAAACTAGAATTTTGACCCACCCGTGTCGCGCGCTGCGGCGGCAACGCGCGTTTGTGACTTCGTTTCACGTGTAACGATGATGACATTAACGTGTAGTGTGCGCACGTGACATTACGCGTTTTTTACTTTGTTAAACATGTTACGTTGGTGACATTAACGTCTTTATACATAGATAAAAAGGAGTAAGTCTTGGACATTGTGGTGTAAAGTCGTAAAAGTAATTAAGACATTAACGTAGTTAGGCATAGATTAAAAAAAGTATGATAATGTGTCGCACGTTGTGGCGTAAAGTAGCAAAAGTAATTCAAACAAAAGGAGGTGTCAAGTTAGTAAGTAGAAAAGGTTGGAAGGTCAAAGTTGTCAATTACCAAAAGTTAGAAGTGAATGTGTAACTTACTTAAAGATGAGGGTTAACAATGTTTCATGTTAAAAGACTGAGGGTTTAAAGTGAAAAAACTTGAAAGTGTAGGGTGAACTGGTCGGTGGCAAAGCCCACCAACCTTTGATATTAAGGTATAGTAAACTATTGAGAAGTAATTAGTGCATGAAAAGTATTAAACCGTTTTAGATTTTATATTAACACAAATCGGCCGATACATAAGGAATGCAAAGACAGGAGGTTACTCACATTGCAATTGAGGGCTGATGTGGCAGAGCCACGGTCTTTAGGATCAATTGCAAGAAGATTTTCTAGTAAAGGGAGAGAAGAAGGTGGAAAGTCTTTGAACGTTTCCGTTAAACATCGCTTGTACGGATGTTGTGGCTTGAAAAGAGTTGCGTTTGGCAACCGGTATTTCTTCCAATATTCATCTGATGGAGAGCCGCATAATTTGAATATCTTGTGCAGTTGTTCAACCTGAAGTTATAAATCCAGATCGACTGGTCACCATCCAACACCTTTTAAAAAAATATTTGTACAATACTAATCTGTATTTTAAATAAAATGAATCAGAAGGTTGTATTTTGTATGTAATAAAAATACACTCTGGGTGATTTTTTAACTAGTTTGACATGTACCTTTTTGAGCTAAGTTTTTTTATAATTTGACCCATTTATGATAAAAGACAACCCAAATCGACCCGTTCATAAATGGGTCGAAATTGCCACCTTTGTGTCATTTTCACACATATTACTTTATGGCAATGGTATTTGACATATGCTGCTTTAATCTCAATATAAAAAAAAAATGAACAAGTATGGAAGATACAAGAGAGGTCCAGATCTGAACCTTTTTAAATATTCTTTTGAGTAAAGTACACGGATGGTCCCAGTGGTTAACCAAAATTTTGTATTTAGTCCCTAGTTTTTCAAAAGTACACGGATGGACCCTGTGGTTTGCACTTTGTAACGTATTTAGTCCCCAACTTTTGCCAAAACTACACAGATGGTCCCTGTGGTTTGCACGTTGTAACGCATTTAGTCCCCAATGTTTGGTGACTAAATGCGTTACAAAGTGTGACAGGGACAATCCATGTACTTTTTGGCAAAAGTCGGGGACTAAATATGTTACAAAGTGCAAACCACAGGGACCATTCGTGTACTTTTGAAAAACTAGGGACTAAATACAAAATTTTGGTTAACCACAGGGATCATCCATGTAATTCTTTTAATCTGATTAAATTAACAATGTAAACAAGTTATCAAACTACAAGGTTTTTGTATATCTACCTCGGTCCGACCGGGCAATATTGGTTTCCCGGCAAGAAGCTCAGCCAAAATGCAGCCAGCACTCCACAGGTCAACACCGACACCATAATAACTGGCACCGAGAAGTAGCTCCGGGGGTCGGTACCAGAGGGTAACGACACGACTAGTCATTGGTTGCTTATGTTGTGGATTATAAAAAGAAGCCAACCCAAAATCGGCTATCTTCAGAATACCATCATTGTCGATCAGTAAATTCGAGCCCTTAATGTCACGGTGTAACACACCATTCTCGTGACAATGCTCAAGCCCGGAAAGTAGTTGTTTTATGTAGCACTTGACCTGCCCACGTGATTACTATTTCAGACACGTAATACTTAAAAAGCATGTTCATTTTTTTCTACCTTTTAGATGATACGAAAATAATATGAACCTTTTTGGACTCTGCAAAAATCTAGGAATATATACAACACATATAAAAACGTTAAAGAGTAAAGTACACGGATGGTCCTTGTGGTTTACCAAAATTTTGGATTTGGTCCCTAGCTTTCCAGAAGTGCGCATATGGTCCCTATGGTTTGCACTTTGTAACGTATTTAGTCCCCAGCCTTCTCCAAAAGTACATGGAAGGTCTCTATGGTTTGCACTTTGTAACGCATATAGTCCCTAACTTGGACATGCTAAAACCTTTAGATTTGTTGGCTGGATAAAAACTTCATCATTCCTAGTATAAGCATATTCTTGACTTCGTTACAAATCCAAGGTCAATTGGATGTTTCGTATATGATATATAATCAAAAACACCTCAAATAAATCGCCACAATTGTAGAAATGATCATTTTGTAAAACGACCCGTTTCAACCTATACCCATTTTTGTAAAAACCCGTTTTGACCCGGACCAAAATGTCATTTACAAAGAACCTGTTCTGACCCGTTACCCCGCCCAATCCGACCCGTCCGTTTTGCCAGTTTGTATAGAATCAAGCGAATTTCCTAATCGTGTGGTAACAATACGTCGATGAAATTTAAAGCGAAACAACATAGAGCAAATATTCGACAGTATTCTCAGCCATTTGAACCTTTAAGAAAACAACAAAAGCATATTTCTGGATATCATCTTATGGACAAAACCAGAAAACAACAATGTCGGAAAGCACAATGGACTTACACAACCATGAGGCAAGTACAACCATACAAGCCAGAAAGAATAAGACAAAAACAACTGTATTATAACAATCAATATGAAGACCAAAATAAGGTCAATTATAATCAATGATATGTGGGGCCAAAAATCATTTAACTAAATTTAAGTCCATATCTATCTTAAATTCTTAATCGGATAATTATTATTATTATTATGTGTTCCTAAAGAAACACTCATAGGAGTAAGTGGTCACATCAGTCATTTCTTAGTCAATTAAAACTTCAAACGGGCCATATGACATGGCGAAAAAAAGTCATACGAGAAAGTGATCACGTCAGTCATTTCTTTGTCCGTTAAAACATCATACGCGACGTATGATTCAGCCCTCGTACAACCCTTATGACCATTTTCACCATGTCATACAGCTCGTATGACACGTCAACACCGAATAGTGTACCGTTATAAAATATGGGTTTGAAAGTTACCTGTGGCTCGGTAAATTTGACACCTTGAACAGCTTGAAGACCGGAAAGATCATGCTCCATGTATTCAAACACAAGGTAAAGACTACAAGACATTCTTGAAGTAACCAACCCTTGAAGCTTAATAATATTGGGATGATTCAACTTCTTTAATATAAGAATCTCTCTAGCCATAAACTTGACACTTTCAGGCTCTAAATTATCAAACCTAACCTTCTTCAAAGCAACTATCTTTCCTGTAATCAAATCCCTAGCTTTATATACATTGCTATACGTCCCCTGCCCAATCTATAACCAACAAATTCAACCATCATAAAACTGCTTAAAATATTTATTTAAACAATTAAACAACTTTATACTATATTATATATTTTATATTTTATTTATTTATTTTTATTTTTATTTTTATTTTTATTTTTATTTTTATATTAAAAATGATGGTATGTGAATAGTGATTACTATTTTTTATATATTTTTTTTTTGGAATGTGATTTTCTATGTACTGGACCAGTGGTCACCGGGTTTATGTCAAAGACATTCCCCCGTCAGCCCCGCATCTGCGGACGCGATGTTCGATTGGGCCCCGGCCTGCCGCGTGAGCTGACTTCCGCCCGGAAACCATACTGCCCCCACACGAGAGACTCGCTGGGGTAACAGCTGGGTAAAACCGGGTTGCCCTCAAGACCGTTCCATGCCTCGGTAGGAGACGATCCATCATCGGGACATCCCAACCCCCAAACCGTAAACGCCGGGATTCGAACCGGGGTAGCCATAGGCAAACCCCCGGCCTCCTCCCAACTTGGCTAGGGGGCGGGATTACTATTTTTTATATAATTTTATTTAACCCATTTACTTTCTTTAAAACTTGATTTTTTTTTCTATAATAACTTATATATAAAAAAAAAGTGGATACACCATTATATTTAATATTTTTTCTCTCAACATACCGGTATTATAAAGTTTGTTTAAAACCCGTGTTTGTATTCAAAATACAGTGTTTTAGCTAGAGCAAGTGTCGGTACCGTATCGTGACAAACCGAAACCGGCATTGGTACAGGTGTTTTTTGGGTTTTCTCGTAACGAACCGAATTGATACCGCCAAAATTTATTCCCCCATCTTAACAAACCAAAACCGATACCGACCGAATTCCCGCAAATCCCACTAGTAAAAAATACAAAATACAAAATTTACAAATTCAAGTTAACTAACCTTATCAATTTTCTCAAAAGTATTAGCACGACGAGGGGTCCAATCTTTGATGACGTCACCAGCAACGTCACACAGCCATTCGGGCCAACCTTGAGAGGTCTTCAAACTATAGGCCGGCTTCGGTCTCCGGCGGTCAGGCGGCGGAGCTTCGGCGATAGAGTGCCGGATTCTGTCAACTGCGGTGACGGACAGCAGGTGTTCGACGTTATGCGTGAGTGAAGATTGGTGTTGTCCATTGTGGGAGTTTGAGGGGTGATCTGGAGTGGCTCTTTTACAGAGCACACATCCCATTGTTTAAGATGAAAGAAGGGTGTTTAACAGCATTAAAACCAGGTGGGTGTGTGACTTGGTGGTTGTGGGGTTGGTGGGAGTGTTAAATGTTGGGGTTTGAAGTGGTGGTGGTGGTGTGAAGGTCCACGGTGGTAATTGTACTGGATTTTTGGGTTAAAAAGGTGTGCAGTGTGCAGAAAAAGGGTGGGGTTTAGTTGAAGAAAGAGAGTGTGTGTGTGTGTGAGTGAGTGAGAGAGGGTGTAGAAGTGTGTGGAGTTATTCTGAGGGTGAATCTAATAGTATATTTAAAATGGAGAAAAATGCCCGGATAGTTCCTATGGTTTCGTCTTTTTTCACCTATAGTCTCCAACTTTCTAAAATTACTCGAATAGTCCACAAGTTTTCAATTTTCGTTCTCAGATAGTCACTGGGTCTAACTTCAATTTGTTTTCTCTGTTAAGAGGGTGTTAAATTACTAAAATGCCCTTCATTAAAAAATAACATATAAATAAAACACATCTCTATACTCCTATCTCTGTCTTTCTTCTCTCTCTCTCTCTCACTAAAACCCACCACCACCGTCACCTCCGGCGAGATCTTTCTTCTCCGGCGACGGCCTTTCTCCGGCGAGTTACTTTGTATTCCGATTTGCTTTGTTTTGATTTTTCGATCTGTTCTTCATCATTTTCATCTCAAAACTCTTTATGTTTTAGATCTGTTCTTCGAGAGTAATCTGAATAGTGGCAACAGAGTAATCAAAACTCTTTATGATAATCGTACCTAACGAAAACGACGACGGTAGTTTAGAAGCAATGGCGGATGTAGCGAAAGCGATGACTGGATTACTAATCCGAACAAGGTCGGTTAACTCCGATTTGGTTGAAATCGGATTAACAGGTGAGACAGTGATGCCCAGGGCTAGAAGAGAGAAATACAATACCGGAATGTGTAAGGAAGTTGGAGATAGGATCAGTGCGACTTGATTTTGGGGAGTAGGGTTGGATTGGAGGAGAGAGAGTGTGTAGTCGGTGATGGAGAGTGGTTGTTGTGGAGGAGGGAAGAAGTGCCGGTGGGCGGAGGCTGTGGAAAGTTTTTGTTGTGGTATTGAAGTCGTTACGGGGATCTATGGAGGTTGTATCCACCATTGATGTGGTGGTGGTGGTGTAGTTTTATGATATGTGAAATACGAGTAGAAGATGAGTATAGGGAAAATGAGGAGTGCAGATTTGATTTGTGAATCTGAATGGTGGTAGTGGTGTAAGGAATTCATAAAAAGTCAACATCTTTGATTCTGTTAAATGCCTGGATAGTCAACATCTTTGATTCTGTGAAGGGTGATGGTGGTAGTGGCGGATGAGGTTGAAGATGACGGTGGGGGCGGGTGGTTGGAGGTGGTGTTGGGATAAAGAAAAGGTGGGTGGTGATTTAGGTGGTGGCAGTGCCCGGATAGTCCTTGTGCTTTGGCCTTTTTAAGGAAATGGCATTTTAGTAATTTCACACCCTCTTAACAGAGAAAACAAACTGAAGTTAGACCTAGGGACTATCCGGGAACAAAAAATGAAAAGTTGGGGACTATTCAGGTAATTTTAGAAAGTTGGGGACTATAGGTAAAAAAAGGCGAAACCATAGGGACTATCCGGGCATTTTTCTCTTTAAAATGGGGAAAGTTCTTGTATAAATAATTTTAACATACTAAACATACAAATTGAAAGAAAAGTAAAAAAGACAAGGTGACATTTTTTTAATTATCAATAACTATCAAAGTTACTCTACAAATGTATTTAAAAAACCTTAAAAAAACCTAACCCCCTCCTCCCCCCCCCCCCCACCCCACCCCACCCCCACACCCCCCAAAACCTAAAAAAACTTAACCCCCAACCCCCCCCCCCCCCCAAAAAAAAAAAAAAAAAAACCTAACCCCCCCCCCACCCCCCAAAAAAAACCTAAACCCCCCTCCCCCACCCCCAAAAACCTAACCCCCACCCCCCACCCAAGCTAAAATGCTAAAAACTAAACCCCAAAAAAACCAAAAAAATCTAAAAAAAATAAAAAAACACACACACAAAATATTTTGTTTTAAATATTTTTTATAAAAAAATCACTACTTTTAGTAGCAAAATTTTTTTTTTTTTTTTTTGTAACAAAATGTAGCGATTTTTTTATAAAAAATATTAAAAAAATTTTGTGTTTTTTAGGTATTTTTGGTTGAGTTCACATTTGTATAGTAACTTTGATAGTTGGTGGTAATTACAAAAATGTCACCTTGTCTTTTTTACTTTTCCTTCAATTTTTATGTTTAGTAGGTTAAGTTTATTTGTATTTGATCTTTTGCCTATTTAAAATTTAAGATATATCCTTATTTATAGTTAGTTTGATGATATTATTTACTTTAAATTTATTATTATAAAGAGAGTATTTTGATGTAAGGTTTATACGACTGATTCACTTTATTTATGAAAGACATTAGTAATGTGGAAAAAGTTAGGATTCTATTTGAGATGGAGTAATGGAATAGAGAGGGAATGTAATTGATCATATTAATATTTCATGTAACCATATGCGAATGAAATAAATTACTATTGTGTATTGTCTGGTAGGCAAAAAAAAGTGAAGAAATAAAGTCAGCGGTGAGTGGTGGTGGTCGGTGATTGTGGGTGGTGATAGGTGCCGGTGGTTGCAGTGAGTGGCAACTGTGGCGGATGGGTGGTTGCGGCGACGGTGGTCATCGGGGTGGCGGCGGTGTTGGTGGTGGGTGGTTGCGACGACAATGAGTTGTGGTATTGTTAATGAACGATGCAAGAGGGGATGAAATGAAAAAAACATTGAGGGCAAAATGTTTTTGAGGAAATGAAATGCAGTAATTCTATTTCATTAACCAACCAAACGTTCTTTTCTTCATTAATTCTTAGTGGTCCATTTCGTTCCACCTTTCGTTTTTACATACCATACACTAGCTAGACCTAATATACTGTGTGATAAATTATAAGTAAAAGTTCGTACATATATTATTTCAGATGCAGGTATACTATCATTTAAATACCACTTAGGCATTGAATGAAAATAATAAATCCAACGTGTTAAAAGAATTTGATGAAGTCAATATATAAGATACTCAACTAAATTACACGAACGTCTTTTTGTTATATTTTTATATTATAGGGTTCATTTAACTTTTTGGTGTACCTTTTATAACTATAGAATGTGTTTCATCATTATTATCAGTTTATCACGTAACAAACGTTTAATTAATAGTAAATTGTCTACTTACCTTTTTTAAAGAAACCAAAAAAAAAAAAAGAACTCATCGCATTTGATCCACGATGTGTCTTTGGCATCGTCATGACCCTTTTGTGATTACTGTATATTTTGTTTATTAAATGTTTTAACAAAAGGGATTCAAATCTTAGAGTAAATTACAAAAACCGTCCTTTATGTTAACACTGGATTGCAAATTGTGTTATTTGTCTTCAAAAAGTACAAAAAACGTACTTGATGTTTGCAAATCACTACACATTCTATCCTTTAACTATAACTCAGTTAGTTTTTAGGGTTAAATCCAGGGGCGGACCCAAGTTATGGGGTGGGTGGGCGGCCGCACCCCTTGAAAAAAAAAATTTAGTGGTATTTTTCGCGAAAAATCCAGACCGCACCCCTTGGAAATTTTCGTCCGCACCCCTTGAAAAATTCCGACCGCACCCCTTAGAAAAAAATGTTAGGAATTTATGTAAACAAATTGTGAACACGGATTGAAACCCGATCAAATTATGTAAACAAGTTAGCCTACTAACCCCTTTAATAAAACTTAAATTCAATCCATCAAGCCCAATAACTTAATACCCATTCAAGCCCAACCCAACTACTAGTTTTGTTAAACAAACCAGTCCACGTAATTAAAAAAAAAAAAACCTAAATCGCTGCCACTTGCCAGCAACTCCCGCCCTCCCTCTGCCTCACTTGGCAAACATGTTTGTTGATTATATAATTGTTGGTTAGCAAATAATAATTACTAGGGCTTGAAATTCAAAATTTTAAATTGAAAATTACGGAACATGGGCTATGGTTGAACACTTGAAGATCTTTGGTTTATTTTGTATGTAATAGGATTAGGAATGAACAATGAGTAGGGAGGTTATGCCACGATTTCTCAAGAGGAAATGGGTTGAACCACTTTTTTTCGCCGGATTATTCTAGTTAAAGACCAATGTATGTTATAGATAAGTTTTTTTATTCTTTTATTGAATGATTAAGAGAAATAAAAGTAGGGATGGTTTGAACTTTGATGTTTTTTTGTTTGTTAATGTGACAGGAAGTTAGGAACTGGGGTTTGATTGTTTGAGAATTGAAATGGACCCGACCCGATCTGATTCGACACGCCATTAAACTTTGTTTGTTTGTTTTTACTTGTTTTACATGACCCGACCCTATCCGACCCGCTATGAACCGATTTTTTTATATAGCTAGGGGTCTAAAATCTTTAAAAAATTTCCGCACCCCCAGGAAAAAAATCCTGGGTCCGCCACTGGTTAAATCAGGGTAGAATGGTAAATTTACTCATTTATTTAAAATCTATTTAATAAATAAAACAAAAATAGAATCATAAAATATTAAAACTATATATAAAAAAATAAGTTAGTCTCTCTCTCTAAACTCTCTCTCTCTCTCTCTTTTAACTCTCTCTCTCTGGTCCTTTGTTCACACCACCACCACCAACCCTACAACCACCATCACTACCACCCACCTACCACCACCATATACGTAAAATTTCAGGCAGTTTGACAAAGATGGTTAGGCTGGAGGGTGTGGTTGGAGCCCATTAGGGGCTTTATCAGGCCACGTAGGATCCACGTCAGCCATGGAGCCCCCCTTTAATTTGCAGGGTGTGGATGAAGCCCCCTATTAAACAAAATTAAAAAAATTTGATTGGCTGACATGTGTGGGCCCCACCTGAAACCTTCAAGTTTGGCGTTATCATGGTGGCGATGAAGGTATGGCGCCCCCCTCTTCACTTGGAGGGTGTGGTGATGGAGCCCATATGGGCGCTATAGTGGCGGGGGTGCCGCCCCCACACCCTCTAGCCTTAGATAGATACAAGTTCATAGTAAACTTGTGAAATCGGTATCGTGGGTTTAGGTGTTTTCTCCGATCTAAATTACAGTTCTAAAAGCTCCGATGAATCTCTGGTGGTAGGAATCTCACGTAATCTGTAATGAAGCTATCGATGAACAATTTTAGATCAACTTCAACAATGATGAATGCAGTCGAAGGTGAGTTTATCATCTTCTCTCTGATTAAGACGTCGGTGGTTAAAGACAGGATTATCACCACTAACCACATCACATTTTGTTGCAAAACAGAGGACTCACATTCATATCTTCACGGGTAAATTACTTTTTGAGTTCCTGTGTTTTATGGGTTTTAACCAGTTGAGTCCAAAAGCAAAAAGTTTAACGACCTGAGTCCCCATAAGCATTTTCTTTAACCATTTGAGTCCAAATTTCTAACTCAATTAGAATTTTGTTGTTAAGTTTTGTTAAATGACCAAAATACCCTCTACATCTTCCCTGTAAAAACCCCATCCCCTCCCCTGTATCCTTTTAATGGAAGCTTCTTCTTCATCAATCACACACCCATTAAACCTTCATTCTCCGTCTAGATTTTCCCCTTAGAAACCTTCATCTACAAATCAATGGAAGCTTCTTCTTCATCAATCACACACCCATTAAACCTCAACCACAAGCCCTCATCTTCCTTTAACAAACCCCCATCTCTTCGATTCTTACTGGGTGTCAACAAGACTGTTACTTTGCGCCGTTTTCATCTACACAGCCGCCGGACCGCTGTTGCTCCGCCCAGTTACTTCACCAGTAAGGTGGGTATTCATCCTTTTCAACCGGGTATTTTTGTAAATTAGCAAATTATTGGAATCTTGTTATTTTGTTCAAATTCTCTACTGGAACAAGATCATGATTACAAGTTAGGTGATTGTAGCACTAGCACACACAGTTCATTTGCTTATATAGAATGGGGATGATTAACGGTCACACAGTTGGGAACATGAGCAGGATAAAAAAACAAATTCATTCGAAACCCTAAGTCCACCCTCACACCTTAAAACCTTCGATTGATGTACATTGTGTAACCTTAATTTGTAAAAAACCGGCAACGACCTTTCAAAGGTTTATTAAATCTTATTGGTAATTCCAAAATATAAAACCCAGTAAGAATCGAAGAGATGGGGGTTTGTTAAAGGAAGATGAGGGCTTGTGGTTGAGGTTTAATGGGTGTGTGATTGATGAAGAAGAAGCTTCCATTGATTTGTAGATGAAGGTTTCTAAGGGGAAAATCTAGAAGGAGAATGAAGGTTTAATGGGTGTGTGATTGATGAAGAAGAAGCTTCCATTAAAAGGATACAGGGGAGGGGATGGGGTTTTTACAGGGAAGATATAGAGGGTATTTTGGTCATTTAACAAAACTTAACAACAAAATTCTAACTGGGTTAGAAATTTGGACTCAAATGGTTAAAGAAAATGCTTATGGGGACTCAGGTCGTTAAACTTTTTGCTTTTGGACTCAACTGGTTAAAACCCATAAAACACAGGGACCCAAAAAGTAATTTACCCTATCTTTACAGTCTTCAATAATTTCTATCTAATGGGGTTTTGGAGAAAATTGGTTCAATTTCTATCCAACCCACGTTTCAATTTCAAATCTTCACAAGGGCTTCAATGGCCTCCACCTACCCTTCACAAATCACTCTTAATCAAACCCCACTTTAAAAAATGACTTCATTTGACTTGTGGGTTATCTAGAAAATCGTATTAGGGTCAGAGATTGCTAAAAAAGGACTGCATTTGGGTATATAAAGTACAATTTTTTTTGTATTTTTGTATTTAGAGTAAAAAAAAAGTTAATGGTAATTTATTTTTGTATTTAGAGTAAAATGACCAAAATACCCTCATGTGGGATCCATTTGGTTAGATTTAAGCACAAAAATTAACTGAGTTAGGGCTAAAGGACATAACTTGTAAGAGTTTGCAAACATCGAGTACGTTTTTTGTACTCTTTGATGACAAAGTACACACTTTACAATATAGTGTTAACATAAAGGACGATTTTTGTAATTTACTCCAAATTTTATAAACATATATGTTGTAACACCCTTATTATTATTTTAAAGGTTTTCGTATATATAACGAAAATAAACATGTAAATACGATTAAGGATCCTTAGAAAATACGAGTAATTTAAAACTTTTACAACTTAAAAGTTTACAACATAATGTAATTAAGTTCGTCATTTAAAAGTAACAACGAAACGTCTAGCGGAAGCTTGTTTCTTGATCGTGTTCGGTTCTTCATTGAGCTTGATCGTCCTCCGGTACTAGAAATTTACCTACAACTCATAAAACATGAGTTAGATTAGTCATACGTAGCTTAAAACGTATTTAAACGGGTTCGCAATGCGTATACTATTAAAATAAACATATATATTTTTTTCTTTTATGGAACCCGCCGCGTAGCGCGACGGCTCCTTGTTTTTGTCGTCGCGTGGCGCGACGCCCTGTTTTGTCCAGAATTGTTTGTTGCTGAACTGCAGATTCCCAGCTCAAAAACTCAAACTTACAATTCACAAAAACGTGCATAACTTTTGTTATACATATCCAATTCGCGTGATTCTTTTTCTCACGCGATCGTAATTTAATTCTTCATCCTATGGAGTTAAAACCTAATATAAAACTACTTAAAAATTCAGAATTTCAAGCTCTCGGCTTGAAATTCATGTTTAGCACTTTTGACCCAATTCGCTTGTTTAACTATAATCTTATTTATACGTACCTAGCTCGGATCAACACAATGACCCGTTTTTAATACATTGTCTCGCTAAATTGTTATATCATAGCATTGATAAATCGTAAGCCGTTTTGTCCTATAAGCATAAGACTCGACAAACACTTATTAGTCGTAAATTGTCAAATGGTGTCAACATCACCATTTGACCCGTTTGGTCTAAACGACCAACCATTTGCGCTTAGATTGAATGGCATCTATTTACCATTTCCTTTAGTAACTATTTCGGATTTTTCACCAATTAGTTAGGTCTCATACATCCGTTTCTTACGCGTTTACTCAATTTGGCTTATGCCAGAAATTTAGATGGAAATTTTCTACAAAATTTACATACCTTATGATCCCTTTTCAGAGGAGATCACCAATCTATGCTCAGATTTTGTTTTGGAACCGATTTGTGCCTTCACTTTGTGGGATTTGTTGAGTTTAGGGTTTGAGGAAGAATCCTGGTGTCGCCCCCCTGTGTTTGATCGAACCAGACACACACTAGTGTGTGTTTGGTTTTAATTTTTATTGTTTTAATTATTATTAGTTTCAAACTTAACAACTTTTGTCCCCCATCTATTATTTGGTTCATTATTAACTAGGTCACAACCTAATTATTTTTAACAATATTCTCACTAATTAACTAGGTTAAATGTTCCTAGTTAACTTAGTGGGTTCGGGGAATTTATGACTAAGTTTATTTTAAGTCCCGTTAACTCGGGCCTCTTATAAACTTATTTCCTTAAAAGCTTTTATTCACTTGTATTTAATATTAGGATTATTTATTTAAATCTTAATATTTACCGGGTTACTTTTACCCGTCTTTTAGTATTAACGGGGTTTAATTACCAAACCCGTTTTCGGGGTGTTACAAGTCTACCCCCCTTAAAGAGGTTTCGTCCCCGAAACCTTCTTTATGTAGTTCGTTGATTAAACCAAACGAACTTAGTTTCGTTTTCAAGGCTTTCCTTCTTGTCGGTCTATATTGATCATTTGTATTGACGTGTGCGTCTTTCATGTGTATGGCCTCATGGGCTGTAACTTTTATCATGTATTTCTTATCCTTGTTGGCTATTTGACCGAGTTGTCATTTGATCACCCGGTCACTAAGTGTTTCAATATTTTTACTTCACACTAATCTTATATTGATGAGCGCTTTACATAGTTCCTAATCTTGTTTTGACTTCGAATGGTTTTACCGGCTAGACTAATTAGTCGCCTTCATTTCATACCCCGTGTCCCAGGTATACTATTTCGCCATCATCGGCCTTATGTTTTTTTTTTAAGATTTTCTAAACCACCTCATACCACTTATGTTTTATTAAAACGTTGCTTTTGACTAAAGACTAAGTTTTTAGTTTACGTTTCCTCTTTGTCTTACATCTTTCTCTCATTTTTTGAAATGTTACTTCCGAGGATCCATTCCTTTTAGTTATTATTTAATGCGGGGAATTATAATGAATTCCCACGCTTGACCCATATGTCCCGTAGGTTCTTTCACTTAGCTTTATAGGCTATTTATTTAGATTTTCACCTTTTTACCCCTTTAAGGTGAGACCCCTACAATTCGTTTCTTTCTATTTGTGACCCGAAGGTCTTTTTGGTCCCGTAGACTTTAACACTATTTATAATCCCATAGGTTATGATGATCCCGTATATCATCTTTTATTTGTGTCTTTACTTAACTGTATATATATTTATGGTGTCAAGGTACCATTTTATGCTTAGAATCATTTACTTTTACTTTTTGGATTTCATTTGACCTTGACCGTAGTCTAAAGCTTCATTTGTTTTCTTTCGAATTATCTTTCCGACTTTATGACTTATAACGTCATTTACATGTCAGTTTATCCTACGCTTACCATTATCCGATTCTTACCTGTACTTCTTTACAACCCGTTACCCGGGTTCTTTATCATAATGTTTTTAACATTCTTGTTTCGCTAGTTTGCGTTTTTGCTATCTACATTCCTTTACGACCCATCACATAGGTTCATTAATATTTCGTGCTTCTATTATTCGGTTTGCGCCTATTTGTACTACCAATTTCTTATACTGTATTTGTCTCGTTTGACTTGTTCGTGTGAGGTTTTCTCACTTATGAACGTTAAACTTCGTTCTTTATTCGACCCGTTCAACTCTAAAATAGTTGAACATAGTTATCAAAATTTCGGTTTGCAAATTATCACCGTCTTTTAGTCATGACTCGTATTCCGAGTCTTTTGACTTTCTTTTTCGTGTTCCCGTCTCTTGGTTTACGCATTCACCCACAATCCTACCCGTCCATCGGGTATCTTTACCGAAGTCATCGTCAAGTAACCATTCTTATATGGTTTTAGACATCATCTTAATTTATTTGATCGTCTTAGCGAAATCCATCGCTTTTATTTAGTCATGTATTTTATTCTACCCCTTTGACTTGTCTGTGTGAATTTCATCACTTATGACAGTCAAACTTTATCCCTTATGCCTTAGCATTCACATTAGTTGGTTTGTATTTTCATTTACTTTAATCTTTGTCCCTTCTTTCGGGCTCGTTATTCTAACATAATACGCTCCCTGTCATCCGACTTGCGTTTACGTTTACTATCAAACATCTTACTTGTTTGACTCATTTGGGTACCATTTAAATTAGTCCCATTCACCCCGTCCTTACTACATCGGACGTAAGTGTGTCCGCTACAAGAAGTTCATGGTATCATATGCCACTACTTACTTGGCCAGAGTAAACGATCAACACATGATACACATGACCTTTTTGTTGTTTACACATTACACCCCATGTAAGTAACGCCCCTATTTATTTCATATCTCTGGTTTCATTTTAGTAAAACTTTATTTAATTGCAAAACAACAATCATTAGTTTTACTAGTTTTACTTTTGTACATATAAAATGTTTTTCTTTTCTATTGAACTATTATATAATCACATTCGTTAATGTGATCGCTACTATTCTCAATAGCATTATATTGAGAGTTTTCCACTTGGATAATTACCCCCCGTCCAAGTTTCCATATGAACTAATCCTATTATTTCTTTGTTATTCCTCATAGTGAATAGCACATGTTTCTATTAAACTTCTCTTGGAAACATCATCCTGAATAGATATCCTATTCAGGTTTTATTAGATATATGCAACCGTCTTTCCCTACGTGTTTGTTGCATATTACTACTTATGCGATTAAATTTAAAAGCGTTCACCTGGTAATGCTTGCCCTTACGGGCTTCTCTTGCCGTTAACTTTGTTCGTGATCGTCACGCGATTTAGGTCCTTAATGAGTATGCTCTGCTCGTCATACCTCGGACCGTTCCACCATCATATCCACAATTCGCTCAACTCTCGTCATCTTCATATGCAAGTGTCCTTCAACTAAACATTTACAAAGGTTAGTAATTCCGACATTAATAAACGGCTGTATTGTAATACAGGCCTTTTTTTACTGTACGTGTCAACGCAAGTGATTTCGTTAACTATACCTATCGTTTTTATTGGGGTAACGTGTATTACACAATAACCCTATGTGTTGTTCACAACACTTTAATCATACTAAACCATTAACATACTTGTACTTACCGGATTTGCGATCAAGCCTCAAACCGAACACACTTACTCTTTTAACCTTGAGCTCTGATTACCAACTTATAACACCCTTGTTATTATTTTAAAGGTTTTCGTATATATAACGAAAATAAACATGTAAATACGATTAAGGATCCTTAGAAAATACGAGTAATTTAAAACTTTTACAACTTAAAAGTTTACAACATAATGTAATTAAGTTCGTCATTTAAAAGTAACAACGAAACGTCGTGCGGAAGCTTGTTTCTTGATCGTGTTCGGTTCTTCATTGAGCTTGATTGTCCCCTGGTACTAGAAATTTACCTACAACTCATAAAACATGAGTTAGATTAGTCATACGTAGCTTAAAACGTATTTAAACGGGTTCGCAATGCGTATACTATTAAAATAAACATATGTATTTTTTCTTTTATGGAACCCGTCGCGTAGCGCGCCGGCTCCTTGCTTTTGTCGTCGCGTGGCGCGATGCCCTGTTTTGTCCAGAATTGTTTGTTGTTGAACTGCGGATTCCCAGCTCAAAAACTCAAACTTATAATTCACAAAAACGTGCATAACTTTTGTTCTACTTATCCGATTCGTGTGATTCTTTTTCTCACGCGATCGTAATTTAATTCTTCATCCTATGGAGTTAAAACCTGATATAAAACTACTTAAAAATTCAAAATTTCAAGCTCTCGGCTTGAAATTCCTGTTTAACACTTTTGACCCAATTCGCTTGTTTAACTATAATCTTATTTATACGTACCTGGCTCGGATCAACACAATGACCCGTTTTTAATACCTTGTCTCGCTAAATTGTTATATCATAGAATTGATAAATCGTAAGCCGTTTTGTCCTGTAAGCATAAGACTCGACAAACACTTATTAGTCGTAAATTGTCAAATGGTGTCAAAATCACCATTTTACCCGTTTGGTCTAAACGACCAACCATTTGCGCTTAGATTGAATGGCATCTATTTACCATTTCCTTTAGTAACTATTTCGGATTTTTCACCAATTAGTTAGGTCTCTTACATCCGTTTCTTACGCGTTTACTCAATTTGGCTTATGCCACTTGGTGTCGTTTTAAACTTCAATTTTAATCCATTTTCACTTGACCAAATCACCGTTTTTCTTCTTTTTAATTCTTTAGGCCTACTTATAAAGTAGCCGTTTGGAAACTCATTATATCTTAGTCTTTTCATGACTAAATTACCAATTCACCTTTTTATATCATTAATCATGGTTTTATCAACTTTATTTGTCCCGACCCCTACCATTTAGCGTCGGAGACCATATTCCGAATATCGTCTTTATCGTATTTACAACTTATAAAATAAATACGTATTCTACAAAAAGGTGTAAGTTTCACTTACCTTGCATCCATGCCACGCTTTTCTTTCCATACTCGCTCCGTTTGACCCGCTTCATCCACAAGTTTACACCTAGCTTGTTAAGCGCCAAATTATTATTCAATATTCACAAGGCGGTTAGATTAACCATGATTTAATACGATTTTCCACCTTACACATTCCTTATCACTAGCATTCATCCGAACACCTAATATAATCACGTTTTACACACAACTAAGTAGACCGCAATTTCATTCAGGCATTTTAACCAACACCTAATGGGCATAATTTTTACATATGTACAATCAAGTTCATAACTTGTCATTTAGCCAAGATTAACATCAATTAGGCAAGTTCGTATCACTGAAAATAGGCTGTTTTTGATGACCTGTTTAACCTGTTTACAAGTCTTCAAAAATTATGATTTTTTTATGCGACGTACATCTCGGAGGGTTAGGCCTTGTGTTAAAATTTCAAGATCTAACTCTTTACAAAAAATTCGTAAAAAATCATTTACTAAGCTACAATCAGATTCGTCATTTCTGACTGCAGCTTACGAAAAAATTCATTTAAAATTCCTCGTTTATCCGATTGACGAAATTCCAATTGGAGATTTTTGGAATTACCTGAAGCTACATACAGTAAAAATTTGAGATCATAAATCAATTCTTAAATTGAGTTATGACATTCGTAATGGGCTGCAAATTATGCCAGAAAACGCAGCCTGAACCTTCGATACCGAAAAACTCATAAAACATTCAATTTTTGTCGAAAAATGCAATTCTAGTGGGTTTTAAAGATATTTCCTGGAATTACATTTTAGACTCAAGAAACACATGTTTTTGTCAAGTTTTGTCCACGTTACAGCCAATACAAGTCGGCTGTAAATTCTGATCAGAAGATGTTTGAATTCAGCTTTCAATTAAAACATGTTTATGACATTATAACACTATTTTTAGCAATCAAAAACCCTAAAAACATCACATACACGAATTTAGTATCAACAAATCTGAATTTTACTTCATGGAACTCAAATTACACTAGAATAACTATCAAAATCCTAGTGTTTAACATGTTTCTACAAAACCCACTTAACACCTTCAATGGTGATTGTGGAATTCTCAAGCGTTGAGCATAATCAGGGCCGGCTTTGGGCCCGGCAAACCCGTGCCGACGCCCGAGGCCCAAAATTTCAAAGGGCCCGAAAAGTCTTTATAAGCTTATATATATTTATTAAATTATATATTTTATATATTCATCCGTTTAATATGCAAAAAAATATTGATGGTGTAGTGGCAAAAACCATCTCAAAATAATGCAAAGGTCTCAAGTTCGAGTCTTTGCTTCATTTCTAATTTTTTATTTTTGTAATTCATTTACCATTAACCATAATTTTGGGCCCAATTCTTTTCGTCGCCCGAGGTCTAAATTTTTTCAAGATTTTTCGGGGACGGCTCTGTTTCAACACATAATTGTCTAGGGTTCACTCCTAGACACAATATTGTTCCTATTCCATCAATACAACATACATGCAACATCAATTTTCGAATTCTCTAAGTTCATCCAGAAATTTAGATGGAAATTTTCTACAAAATTTACATACCTTATGATCCCTTTTCAGATGAGATCATCAATCTATGCTCAGATTTTGTTTTGGAACCGATTTGTGCCTTTAATTTGTGGGATTTGTTGAGTTTAGGGTTTGAGGAGGAATCCTGGGGTCGCCCCCCTGTGTTTGATCGAACCAGACACACACTAGTGTGTGTTTGGTTTTAATTTTTATTGTTTTAATTATTATTAGTTTCAAACTTAACAACTTTTGTCCCCCATCTATTATTTGGTTCATTATTAACTAGGTCACAACCTAATTATTTTTAACAATATTCCCACTAATTAACTAGGTTAAATGTTCCTAGTTAACTTAGTGGGTTCGGGGAATTTATGACTAAGTTTATTTTAAGTCCCGTTAACTCGGGCCTCTTATAAACTTATTTCCTTAAAAGCTTTTATTTACTTGTATTTAATATTAGGATTATTTATTTAAATCTTAATATTTACCTGGTTACTTTTACCCGTCTTTTAGTATTAACGGAGTTTAATTACCAAACCCGTTTTCGGGGTATTACATATGTATCTTAAGATGTATTTAATCTCTATATATAGATTTTTAACATCATCAAAATAGATAATTCATAATGGGGATATAGCTACCAACATAAACATAGTGCTACTTGATGCACAAAATTTTCATTTACTACACATGGGTCCTGATTGGTAGAGGGAATGAGGGAGCACTCTTTGAAGGAATTAGGCCATGGTTAGAGTAGATTGATTTCTCAAATTACACTTGGTAATTATTTTTACATTTATAGGACGAAATGGAGAAATTATCATCTTTAAAAAGATGATTGTCCTAAGCGGTCATTTTGTATTATAATTATAATGAATATTTTTAATTAATGCTACATCATAATACTTTCTTACATTATAATACTTTGTTTCTTTTTGAACGACAAATCTTACTTTCTTACAACAATAATTCTAAATTATCTCTTTTATTCATGTTTGCAACTGAGACATCCCCTTTAAGACCACACGGAGTTGTGGGCGTTGTGGTGACATGGCAACACGTCCACGTCAAGAACAACGCCCCATGGGGTGGCGTGGTGATAGGGCAGTGATTTCTTCACCGGAGTGGAGTGCAAATGGTGTCGTGACGTTGTGACGTTTCATTGGTGGGTGGATTTTGGTGAGTTTTGATTGGTGCTTGTTTAATTTTTATATTTTTTTTATAAAAACGTCACTTTCACGTCTCTCCCACTCCACACATTTTTTACCACGCCCTTTTTTGCTGACGTGACAGCCACATGACGCTTAATGCTCCCTCTTCATGTCCTTCCATTCCGTATAATCTAAAAGACATGCTTCTTTCTAAATCTTAAAGTTTTTAAAAAAATATAATGTAACTATATAAACATATATGGTAATTTATTTAATATAATTAATATTCTACTAAAAAAACAATTCTTACGGCATATACACATCTATCATCAAAGATGACAAAATAATTCCCCTGTGCATGATGACTTTTGACATCGTCGTCTTAAAAAAAATCATTTTTTTTCGATGACACTGCCTTTCTTTAATTATGTCATATATCTATGGAAATTAAATCCAAGAATCATACCTTTATTTTTATATGAGAAAAATGCCCGGATAGTCCCTGTGGTTTCGTCTTTTTTCACATATAGTCCACAACTTTCTAAAACTACCTGAATAGTCCCCAAGTTTACATTTTTTGTTCCCGGATAGTCCCTGGGTCTAACTTTAGTTATTTTTCTCTCTTAAAATGATGTGAAATGATAAAAATACCCTTTCTTTAAAAGGCCAAACCATAGGGACTATCCGGGCATCTTCTTCATTTTTATTTATAAAACCCCACCACCACACTCATCTTCAACCTCCACCCACCATCACCCTCCACCATCGCCGGCTGCCGGTTATCCAGTGCCTCTGGCCGGCTGCCGTGCAAACCACCAACACCTAACACCACTTACAGCCACCACCGCCACCCCTTTCTCTCTCTCTCTAAACCCGCCATTCAAAACCACCTACATTCCCACTGCCATCACCACCAACAACCCAAAAATACACTCTTTGTACTCTCTCCATCTTTCTCTAAAAAACACATACCGTTGAATCCCAATATTAACCCCTGTTCATAGATCTGAAACTTCATCACCGTAATCGAAGATCCGAGTCCATCACTAGCGTAGAAATGAAATTTCTCTAAGTTGTGGTGTTCGTCACAGGAGATGGTGGTGACTGCCATAAGCGGTGGTGGTGTTTTGAGTTTAGAGAGAGGCATACGGTGGTGACAGGTTGCGGAGATGGTGGTGGTAGCGGTTTCGGTAGTGACAGGGTGCATTCGAAGATGGTGGTGGTTGTTGTTGGAGGTTGGAGGTGGTGGTTGTTGTTGTTGGAGGTTGGAGGTGGTGAAGACCTTAGGGTTTGCCATTTGTGGTTGTTGTAAACAGATTCGCGTACTGATTTCGATTGTTTGTTTCAGACCATTTCGGTGAATCGTATGTGTATTTTGGACACTTTCGCTTAGATTCGAATTGAGTTTCAATTGATTTCGGACTAATTTACGGCTAAAATTGGATCAAATATCAGCTCGTTTTTCTGCCGAGAAGGGTTTGTTTTGATCAGTTGTTGTTGCAGGTTGATTGAGATAAGTGAAAAAAGAATTGTTTCAAATCAAATTTTGATCTGTTTCGCTGTATCGTGTGTGCACTTCGGACATTTATCATTGAATTCGGACTGATTTCACAAACACAATCGGACCAAGGACTGAGTACTTTGTTTGAAACGTATTACTGATCTCTGAATTTTCAAGTGATCATTTGGCTGATTGTTATTGTTTTTTGAAGTATAAACGAAAAGAAAAAGAAACGGCTGAATTGTTGTTGTTGTTCTGGACAAATCGAATAAGAGGTGATAGAAATCGATGTGTGTGGCTGGGTTGAATTGATAGTTGCAGCTGGTTATAATGAAAGGAAATACGATTTTTATGATAGTTGAAGTGTGGTAAAAAAAATATAATAGAAGCCAGATAAGGTTTCTTGGAAGCCGGAGGCACTTGATGACCGGCAGCCGGCGATGGTGGAGGGTGGAGGAGGGTGATGGTGGGTGGAGGTTGAAGATGAAGTGTGGTGGTGGGGTTTTATAAATAAAAATGAAGAAGATGCCCGGATAGTCCCTATGGTTTGGCCTTTTAAGGAAAGGGTATTTTTGTCATTTCACATCATTTTAACAGAGAAAAATAACTGAAGTTAGACCCAGGGACTATCCGGGAAGAAAAAATGAAAACTTGGGGACTATTCAGGTAGTTTTAGAAAGTTGGGAACTATAGGTGAAAAAAGGCGAAACCACAGGGACTATCCGTGCATTTTTCTCTTTTTATATTTTGTAATTTTAGAAGGTTTGTACCATGAAATTTTGTGTTCTCATGAAAACCTATGAAATTATTATTATAACAACCCTGCTGAATATTTTTCGATGCCCTAAGGCTATGAGGTGTGGGAGCTCCATGGGGCTCCATCCCCGCCACGTCACCATCCATCACCACACCCTCCAAGTGAAGAGGGGGGCGCCATTGATGGGGCTCCATCATGGTAACCATGTATAGCGCCCATGACTTGGATATGAACCAATCAAATGTTTTATTTTGTTTAATAGGGGCTCCATCCACACCATGTAAATTAAAGAGGGGCTCCATAGATGAGGTGGATCCTAGGTGGACTTGATAAAGCCCCATGGGGCTCCATCCACACCTCATAGCCTAATATGTCTCTAAATATACCCCGTATGTGAAAACCGAGCCCAAAATATGATATAGCATTAAAAATAAAATAAAAACAAAAAGAATTTATTTGGTCGCTTTAGCGAAACCCATTGTTTCTATTCAATCGGGTCTTTTATTCTTTATTTAATTCATTTGACTTGTCCGTATGAATTTCATCACTTGTGACAGTTAAACTTTTATCTCTATGCCTTATCATCCTATTAATCGATCTGTATTTTCATTTACTTTGATCCTTGTCCCTTCTCTTGGGCTCGTTACTCTAACGTAATATGCTTCCATCATCCAACTTGCGTTTTACGTTTATTATCAAATATCTTGCCCGTTTGATTTATTTAGGTACCTTTTTTTAGTTCGTCCCATTCACCCTGCCCTTACTACATTGGACGTAAATGCGTCCACTATAAGAAGTTCAGGGTATCATATGCCACTACTTACTTGGCCAGAGTAAGCGATTATCACATGACACACATGGCATTTTTATAGCTTTCACATCACGCCCTATGTAAGTAATGCCTCGATTTATTTTTCTTGGAAACAATATCCTGAATAGGTATTCTATTCAGGTTTTTCCATGTTTTTAACCTACATATGTAACAGTCAGTCTCTACATATTTGTTGCATATTACTATTCGTGCAATAAAATTAAAAAGTGCACCTGGTAAATGCTTTCCCTTACGGGCTTTCCTTGCCATTAACTTATTCGTGATCGTTACGCGATTTAGGTCCTTGATGAGCATGCTCTGCTTGTCATACTTTGGACGGTTCCTTCGTCAGATCCGCAATTTATTAAACTCCCGCTATTTTCGGATGCGAGTCTCCTTCAATTAAAACATTCACAAAGGTAAGTAATGTCGACATCAATAATCGTCCGTATTATAATACAAGGCTTTCTGCTATACGTGTCAACGCACGTAATTTCATTAACTATATCAATCATTTTAATTGGGGTAACGTGTATTACGCGATAACTGTAACAACCCTCGGTAAAACCAACACTCTCATAATATTTCGACACCCCATTATATTGTAAAATGTTCCCATATATCTTATATTACACCCCGTATGTGAAAACCGAGCCCTAGTTATGTTATAATTATAAAAATAAAAAAAATATGAATTTAGAGCTGAGGCGGGCCGCGTAAGACCAGACTTTGACTCCGCTGACTTCTTTAGTTCAAGCGGGCCGCGTAAGACCTCATCTAAGTTGACGCGGGCCGCGACAGATCATTACACGCGATTACACCAGAGGCCGACACGTGTCGACATCGTGGCGGACCTACTAGCTGACCCAGCTAAGCTACTGAGTTGACCGATGTTGACGCGGGCCGCGTAAAGGTCCCTTATCTTTTACGCGGGCCACGACAGGACCAGAAATCACAACTATAAATAGATAGCATCAATTTACGTTTTTCGTCGCTCACATTTCAATCTCAAATCTCAAATTCTGTAGAAGGAATATTATAGTCGGGTACTATACCCCTAATTAGCGAGGTTCTGCTCCATTGTAAGTATTATAACCCCAGTTTCGTAATAGTTACGCTGCCCGATTGATTTAGGGTTCCGTAACAACTGTCGTGGTTCTGCCCGACGTAGTTGTTGGAATGCCGTCTCGGGGAGGGTATCGTTAATAATTTCAAAGGGTTATGATACTAACCAATGTACATTTGTATAAATTATAGATTATATCCAGGAAACCCTTACAAGAAGCCTAAGATAGCAATGTGAGTTGATCCACTTTTTGTAAACCTTTTTGTGAACTGTTTTACAAAACCTTACATATCTTTCCATGCGAATAAACATATTGAGTATTTGTAAGAATACAATTATAGTGGGTATGTTGGGGTTTTGTATACAAAATTTGTTACCACCTGGTCAAGGAGTAACATTTCCACAAGTTGAGTATGACAGTACCACTGATGTTAATTGGTATATCTTGGAAACAAATGTAATTGCGGATGTGCTCTCAATATTGTTCACTGTGAGTTTTGATTTAAACTTGATTAAACTGGGATTCACTCACCAGTATTTCCCACTGACAAAAATATTTTTAAAACATGTTTCAGGTAACCCAATGTGACAGCCAATTAATAAAAAGCCAGCTGGAGAGCACTGAAGGCTTGGGATAATGTGGCTATAAAAGTTACCAAATAAACAGTGTTTTAAATTTAAATAATATAGGGTTCATCCCTATAAATGTATTGTAATAAGAAACTTGGGTTTTACCCATGTTATTATTAATATCAAATATGGTGGTTTTACTCTGATAAACATTTCCTAACTACGATCCTGATGTAAATTCCGCTGCAAGACTAAATAAAACCTGATACCACCGAAGCTCTGTGATCGCGTCCGCCCGTTCCCGGGGATCAGGGATCGGGGTTGCGACAATAACCCTATGTGTTGTTTACAACACTTTAACATGCTAAACCATTAACATACATGTACTTACCGGATTTGCGATCAAGCCACGAACCGAACACACTTTATTCTTTAACCATGAGCTCTGATTACCAACTTGTAACACCCTGTCTATTTATTTTAGATTTTCGTATAATTATCGGTAACTAATGCATAATTCCGATAGCACATACTTATAAAAATACGGGTATATTTAAAACTTTTACATTAAAAGTAATACAACATGATGTAAAAGAATTTGTCATTTAAAAATTAACGACGAAACAATGTGCGGAAGCTTCTTTTTCATGTGTTCGGTTCTTCTTCAAGCTTGATCGTCTTCCGTTGCTGTATAATATACCTACATTTCATAAAACATGAAATGAGTTAGTCATTCGGCGTTTATAAACATAATTGAACCAGTTTGTGGGTCAAAATAAGCCAACAACAAGATCAGCAAAAATTTCCAAAATTTTAAGCCGTCGCGTGTCGCAACGGCGTTCACAAAACCTGTCGCGTGTCGCGCCCCGGGCTATGTCCTCCGTCGCGTGGCGCGGGGGAAACCATTTTCCAGCAGGTCCGTCTCTGGAACCTGCATGTCTGTCCAGCTATAGTTTTAGTCGTAAAACGGACTTTAAAGTGTCATAACTTTTTATTTACAAGTCCGTTTTACCCGATTCTTTTTCCTACGCGTTCGAAATTTAATTCTCCATCTCATGGAGTCACTACCTGATATTACACTACTTTAAAAATTCAGATTTCAAGTTCTCGGCTTGAAATCCCTTTTTAACACTTTTAAGTTATGTTTTTGGGCAAAAAGAACTGAACATGAGACAAAGACGCTGGATGGAGATACTTAGTGATTTTGATTGTGATATCCAGTATCATGCAGGAAAGGCAAATGTAGTTGCTGATGCTTTAAGTCGAAAGTATAATGAAAAGCCAAAAAGAATACGTTCTCTTAAGTTAAATCAGCAAATAGATTTAAATGATCAGATTAGAAAAGCACAAGAATCAATAATCAAGGATGATACAGAAAAGTTAAAAGGAATGATTAAGGAATTAGAACAAGGAACAGATGGAATTTGAAGATTCCATAAGAAAAGAATGTGGATACCTAATGTCACGGCCCCCGTCCCGGTGTTACCCGGTCCAGGAGCCGCGGGACAGAAACCCGTGGTATTTATTATTATTGAGTTGACAGCGGAAGATCTAACAGGATCTTTTAAAACTTGGAAATGCCCAATTATTTTATTTCATAATTTGGTACGAACCCGTAATTTACAATAGAGGAATTTCACGATGAAATTCCATGTTTTACAAAACATGTTTATTTATTTTACTGAGCCACCACTTCAAGCTTTATTAGTGCTCCATAGCACTTTTCCTTGATTCACAGTAGGTCGCCTGAAACATGTTTAAAAATATTTTATCAGCGGGGAAATACTGGCGAGTCACTCAAGTTATGTAAACGACACATTAGTTATACATTACCGCATAAGAGCGATTACAATGGCTACTATCTTATCTTTATCTGGCGCCGTGTCACACCCTGGTGACGATGGTCATACCACTATAGGGTCCTTTCACCCAAGTAGTGATGATTATCACTGTTAGGTTGATGAACCTAACCGTGAGAAATTAGTAATGTGCACAATACCCCACTTGCCAGTGATTCAAGATAACCACGACTTAATCCCTGTAATTATAACTTTTGAAAATGATTTGAGTATTGTAAAACAGTTGATAAAAAGAGAATGACTCACATTGCAAGTTTAGTCGGGCATAGTTTAGCCGATAAGCCTGATAACCTAATGTAAATAACAATGCACATGAAACTAGGCCAGTAACTTAATACAACATTTACGATAAGCTCACGAAATCAAAACCCTCACGACGAATGACAAAGTATAGCCCATATTCGGGCAGCACTTAAACATCCATCGGATCGGTTTCAATCAATCGGACATTGTATCGTAGCAGTGATCGAGTTATTACCCTGTTGTCGCATCAGAGTTTCGTGTTTGTGAGTGTTTTTGAACGAAATAGTTTATAACTCAGTGTACAAAATGAATTTGAACGTCGAACCAACGCAGCCATGCAAGTGCCAACCCCTGGAATATATACTGAAAAACCGGCCCTGTCGCGTGGCGCGACGGGTACCCTTTAGGGTAGGGTAGCCTCGTGTATTTCTAGCATGGGTGAGTCAGCGGTTCGACTAAATTCGAATTCTACAACAAACTGTGAGGATAATCGTCCATTAGCGAATACCCCCCCTGAGTTTTAGGGGCCCTGATCCTAGTTCCAACTATTCTGAAAATTTTAGGGGTCATGCAATATTACTTGGGGGTCTCAATTAGGGTTTCCTATTGGACATAATAAAGTAAGAAATAATAATTTTAATGAGATTTGTTACATCCTCCCCACCTTATTAAAATCTCGTCCTCGAGATTTACTGGAATAAGTAGGGATACTTTTGCTTCATTTCTGATTCCAGTTCCCAAGTGTACTCAGGTCCTCTCTTTGAATCCCATTTGACTTTGACCAGTACTAGTCTTTTGTGCTTGAGAAACTTGACTTTTCTGTCTTCTATCTGAAGTGGTTTTTCTACGAACTTTAATTTTTCATTTACCTCTATGTCTTGAAGAGGTACTACCAGGGATTCGTCGGACAAACACTTCTTGAGGTTAGATACATGAAATACGTCATGTACCCCAGCTAACTCTTCTGGTAGTTGTAAGCGATTGGTAACTGGTCCTATGCGTTGGATTACGGGGAAGGGTCCTACGTATCTTGGACTCAGTTTTCCTTTCTTACCGAATCGAACTACTCCTTTCCAAGGAGAAACTTTCAAGAGTACCTTGTCTCCAACTTGAAATTCTAGTGGCTTGCGTCGATTGTCGGCATAACTCTTCTGGCGATCTCGAGCCGTTTTCAGTCTTTCCTTGATTTGAGTGATCTTGTCGGTGGTTTCTTGTACGATTTCAGGACCTGATAATTAACTTTCTCCTATTTCTGCCCAACAAACTGGAGTTCTACACTTACGTCTGTATAGTGCTTCGAATGGGGCAGCTTCGATGCTTGAATGATAACTATTGTTATAGGAGAATTCAATTAAAGGTAAATGGTCATCCCAGTTTCCACCAAAATCTATCACACATGCCCTAAGCATGTCCTCCAGGGTTTGGATCGTCCTTTCACTTTGTCCGTCTGTTTGAGGATGATATGTAGTACTTAAATTTAATCGCATTCCCATTGCTTCCTGGAAACTGGTCCAGAATTGTGAAGTGAAACGACTATCCCTATCCGATACAATGGAGAGTGGGACTCCATGTAGTGATACTACTTCGTCTACGTATAACTTTGCCAACCTTTCCATGCTAAATGTTTCTTTTATGGGTAGGAAATGAGCTGATTTAGTTAATCAATCTACAATTACCCAAATTGCATCGTTACCTTTTCTGGTTTTGGGTAACTTAGTAACGAAGTCCATGGTTATTAGTTCCCATTTCCACACAGGCATTTCTAATTGTTGGAGTAACCCTGAAGGTTTCTGGTGTTCTGCCTTAACTTGTGAACAAGTAAGACACTTAGAAACATATCTAGCTATGTCCTTTTTCATTCCTATCCACCAGAAGTTATTCCTTAAATCTTGGTACATCTTATTATTACCAGGATGTATGGTATACCTAGATTTATGGGCTTCTTCTAAAATCTTATCTCTTAACTCTCCTTGCTTAGGTACCCAAATCCTTTTCTTATGGAATCTCCAAATTCCATCACTTCTTTGCTCTAATTCCTTTATTCGTCCTTTCATTCTTTCGGCATCATCCTTGATTGCTGTTTCTTGAACATTCTTCAGTTGTTCCATTAAGTCTAATTGTAAACTTAATTTAAGAGCACGAACTCGCTTTTGCTTTTCATGATACTTACGACTTAGGGCATCTGCGACTACATTAGCCTTTCCTTCGTGATATTGAATATCACAGTCGTAGTCACTTAGAATTTCCATCCATCTTCTTTGCCTCATGTTTAATTCTTTTTGCCCAAATATATACCTTAAACTCTTATGATCTGTATAGACTGTAAACTTATTGCCATACAAGTAGTGTCTCTAAATTTTAAGGGCAAAAATTATGGCTCCTAATTCTAAATCATGAGTCGTATAGTTTTCCTCGTGCTTCTTCAATTGTCTTGAGGCGTATGCAATTACCTTCTTGCCTTGCATTAACACACATCCTAATCCTAGCTTAGAAGCAACGCAGTAAACTTCAAAATCTTCTGTCCCTTCTGGTAAGGCAAGAATTGGGGCGTTTGTTAATCTTTGCTTTAAAATTTTAAAAGCCTCTTCTTGTCTAGATCCCCATTCGAACTTCACTGCTTTACAGGTTAGCTTAGTTAATGGCACAACTATTTTGGAAAAATCCTTAATAAACCGTCTATAGTATCCGGCTAACCCTAGAAAACTTCTAACTTCCATAGCTGATTGCGGGACCATCCATTTGGTGATTGCTTCTATTTTGGAGGGATCTACGTGAATACCTTCATGATTCACCATGTGTCCTAAAAATTGTACCTCTTGTAGCCAAAATTCACACTTCGAGAATTTGGCGTAAAGCTTCTCTTTTCTTAACAAAGTTAAGAGTGCACGTAGGTGCTCACAATGCTCGTCCTGGCTTTTGGAATAAATGAGTATATCGTCGATAAAAACAATTACAAATTTATCCAAGTACGGTTTACAGATCCTATTCATCATGTCCATAAATGCTGCAGGAGCATTTGTTAGTCCAAAGGGCATGACTGTAAACTCGTAATGACCATACCTAGTTCTGAAAGCAGTTTTAGGTATGTCTTCTTCTTGTACCTTCAACTGATGGTATCCGGAGCGTAAATCTATCTTAGAAAAATATCTAGCTCCCTGAAGTTGATCGAAAAGATCATCAATCCTAGGTAATGGGTATCGATTCTTAATGGTAACCTTATTCAATTCCCTATAATCGATACACATTCGCATCGACCCATCTTTCTTTTTCACAAACAACACTGGAGCTCCCCAAGGGGATGAACTAGGTTGTATAAATCCTTTGCTTAGTAATTCATCTAACTGTTTTTTCAATTCTAACATTTCAGTGGGTGCTAACCGATAAGGTGCTTTGGCTATCGGTGTAGTTCCAGGGATTAGATGAATTCTAAATTCTACTTCCCTATCGGGTGGTAATCCAGGTAGTTCTTTTGGGTATACATCTGAGTATTCTGATACTACTGGAATTTCCTTAAGTTCCTTACCTTTCGTGTTAATAATTACTGAAATCATATACACTATTCCTTGTTTTCTTGAATAATTGGCCATTTTCATTACTGAAATGAATTTCATTGGCTTACGTGGCTTATCTCCTGTAATCACCACTATTTCTCCTGTAGGAGTATGAATTTCTATGGAATTCTTATCACAGAGGATTCGAGCATGGTTGGCTACTAACCAATCCATTCCTAACACAACATCGAATCCAGCTAAGTTCATAGGTAACAGGTTTGCAGAAAATTTATGGCCTAAGAGTTCTATCTTTCCTTTTTTCAAAACCTTATCTATGTTAACAGAATTCCCATCTGCCGTTTCTACCGTAAGAATTTGTCTAAGGTTGGTTAAGGGTAGGTTAAGAGCTTGGCAGAATGAAGTATTTATAAAACTTTGGTTTGCACCAGAGTCAAATAATACTTTTGCATAAACGTTGTGAACTAGGAACGCACCAGCAATTACATCGGGAATTAGCTCTGCTTCCTGAGTAGTTAACTGGAAGGCTCTTGCGTTTTTCTTGTTAGTTCCTTCTGCAGGTTTGGCTTTGTTATCAGCTGGTTTGACCAGTTTAGGGCAGTCTGGTCTAAAATGCCCAGCTTCTCCATAGTTGAAGCAAATTGTGGATTTCTTCCTCCTGCAATCTTCTTCTTGATGTCCTGGAATTTTGCAGAAATTGCAATACCCTTTGCATCTTCCAAAATGCTTTCTTTTACAGGTACTGCAAAATGGAGCAGTGGAAGATTGCCCGGTTCCCTTTTTCTTGATGTTACTATTATTACCCACACGAAATCCTTGGGTAATCTTTTGGGCCACTTACTTCTTTCTATTTTCTTCTCGCGTACGCACCAGTCCGTCTGTCAAAGTGTTGGCTAATTCAACTGCATCGTCAATTGTGCGGGGTCTCGCAGCTTTAACAATATCACGAATTTCGCCAATCAAACCCCAAATATAGCGAGATATAAGTACCAGTTCTGGCGAAGCCAGGGTTGGTACAACTCTAGCGTATTCAAAGAATGTCGAAGTATACCCTCGACAGTCCACATCCACCATCCGGTGGTTCAGGAACTTATTTGTCATTTGTTCCTTTTTGTATTCGGGACAAAATTTTCTTTCCACCAATCTCTTAAATTCTTCCCAATTCATAGCATACGCCACATCACTTCATTTAGCTTGTAGTACTGTGTTTCACCATTCGAGTGCCCCTTCTTTAAAAAGATGTGACACGTACATGACCTTGTCTTCCTCGGCACATTTACTTATTTTAATTACTGCTTCGGTTTTCTCTAACTAACGCAGTGCAGCAGTTGCCCCTTCATTGCCTGCAAATTCAACTGGTTTACATGCAAGAAATTCCTTGTAAGTGCAACCAGGCGTTGTAGCTTTCATTTTCTTAAGAAATGGGGCTTGCATCCCATCATTATCATTATTATTATTGTTGTTGCCGCCCCCATTTACATTATTACTGAAATTGTCGCCGTGAGTACGTTTGCTGGGAATAATTGGTTGAGGTTCAACTAGATTTCGGGCAGCAGCAAGGATTGCTGGGATAGCATTAGCTATTCCTTGGGCAACGATATTTTCTATATCTTGCCTATTAAGAAATTTTTCTCCATTGTTTTGTTCAGATTGGTTAACTTCATTAACTGGCTCATCGACGGTGTGTTCCATCTGATAAGTATCAATATATGAATATATAAATTATTGGCACAAAATAATTAATAATTAGTCACAATAAAACAATCACACATAATTATGTTAACACGTATAGCCAAAATTGTCGACTTTGCGACGTTGATATTTTTATATATATTAGTAGGCATCCGTACACACCAGTTATGTTACAAAAGTTTTATTTTAGGTTTGTTTTACATGATTATATTTTTATCATTATTTATTATTATTTTATTATTATTAAACACAAACCCACATACGATCCTCGTCAGTTGGCATTTCAGAAACGACGTTCCCTCTCGTCGTATTTCCAGGATATCCTCTCCCTCACTTCCCGAATTCTATTTCCTGCATCCACCAGCTCCTCGCCATAGTGGCGGAGTTCAGCCAAGTTCTTGGTGCTCATCGGTGGGTTTGGTGCAGGCTCTGGGTCAAACTGGGGGAAAAAGGTATTAGGGTTATTTAAGAGGTTCTGAAATTGCCAATCACTTGTCCACCATTCCTCCAGCTCTTCGGGTAGAAGTTGGTGGTTGACTATGGGATCTGGGATAGCAGGTTCCAAATTAATTGGAAGTTGTGATTCAATTGGGTAATTGAAAAGGTCTTCATTGGCAGGTCCAATGAGGTCACAATTTGCCAGTTTGCGATCAAGCTCCTCCCTGGGTTGCAATTCCTGGGCTTGTCCTGAACTTTCCCCAATCTCCTTTCCTTTGCCTTTATCATTTGGATTCTCAGTCTTTTTAACCCTCTGTGCAGCTGGCTTCTTTCTCCGTACTCGTCTCTAGCCTACGATTCTCCTTCTTTTCTTCGTCTTGGGTTTCTCCTGGGCTTGAGCCTAGAATTCCATAGGTTCTTCAGTGTCGGCCAGATAACCGGAAAAGTCTCTGGAAACTTCTACGTCAGCAGGATAGATAGTGAGATTCTGAAGAGCTTCAGACAACTCATTCATGCTGTTTAGCAGATATAGAGAGGAAACACAAAATCCTAATTAGAAAGTTATATATTGCAAATTAAATTTCACAGAATCATAGAGTGGCAAATTGAGAAATTAAGTTTTTCTAAATACTTAATTGGCTTAAATCAGTGGCTCTGATACCACATTTTTTTGTCACGGCCCCCGTCCCGGTGTTACCCGGTCCAGGAGCCGCGGGACAGAAACCCGTGGTATTTATTATTATTGAGTTGACAGCGGAAGATTTAACAGGATCTTTTAAAACTTGAAAATACCCAATTATTTTTTTTTCATAATTTGGGACGAACCCCGTAATTTACAATAGAGGAATTTCACGAGGAAATTCCCTGTTTTACAAAACATGTTTATTTATTTTACTGAGCCACCACTTCAAGCTTTATTAGTGCTCCGTAGCACTTTTCCTTGATTCACAGTAGGTTGCCTGAAACATGTTTAAAAATATTTTATCAGTGGGGAAATACTGGCGAGTCACTCAAGTTATGTAAAACGACACATTAGTTATACATTACAGCATAAGAGCGATTACAATGGCTACCATCTTATTTTTATCTGGCGCCGTGTCACACCCTGGTGACGATGGTCATACCACTATTGGGTCCTTTCACCCAAGTAGTGATGATTATCACTGTTAGGTTGATGAACCTAACCGTGAGAAATTAGTAATGTGCACAATACCCCACTTTCCAGTGATTCAAGATAACCACGACTTAATCCCTGTAATTATAACTTTTGAAAATGATTTGAGTATTGTAAAACAGTTGATAAAAAGAGAATGACTCATATTGCAAGTTTAGTCGGGCAGAGTTTAGCCTACTGATAAGCCTGAGAACCTAATGTAAATAACAATGCACACGAAACTAGGTCAGTAACTTAATACAACATTTACGATAAGCTCACGAAATTAAAACCCTCACGACGAATGACAAAGTATAGCCCGTATTCAGGCAGCACTTAAACATCCATCGGATCGGTTTCAATCAATCGGACATTGTATCGTAGCAGTGATCGAGTTATTACGTTGTTGTCGCAGCAGAGTTTCGTGTTTGTGAGTGTTTTTTTTAACAAAATAGTGTATAACTCAGTGTACAAAACGAATTTGAACGTCGAACCAACGCAGCCATGCAAGTGCCAACCCTTGGAATATATACTGAAAAACCGGCCCTGTCGCGTGGCGCGACGGGTACCCTTTTAGGGTAGGGTAGCCTCGTGTATTTCTAGCATGGGTGAGTCAGCGGTTCGACTAAATTCGAATTCTACAGCAAACTGTGAGGATAATCGTCCATTAGGGAATACCCCCCCCCCCCTGAGTTTTAGGGGCCCTGATCCTAGTTCCAACTATTCTGAAAATTTTAGGGGTCATGCAATATTACTTGGGGGTCTCAATTAGGGTTTCCTATTGGACATAATAAAGTAAGAAATAATAATTTTAATGAGAGTTGTTACACCTAAATTAGGAAACCTACGCCACCGTATATTAGAAGAAGCCCATAAGTCTAAGTATACGATGCATCATGGAAGTGATAAGATGTATCAAGACTTAAGAAAGAATTTTTGGTGGATAGGAATGAAAAAGGATATAGCAGCATATGTTGCAAATTGTTTAACTTGTTCACAAGTTAAAGCTGAACATCAGAAACCCTCAGGTTTATTGCAACAGTTAGAAATGCCTGTATGGAAATGAGAATTGATAACAATGGATTTTGTTACCAAATTACCCTAAACAAGGAAAGGTAATGATACAATCTGGGTGATTGTAGACAGGCTAACCAAGTCAGCTCATTTCCTACCAATGAAAGAAACTTTCAGTATGGAACAGTTAGCTAAATTATATGTAAATGAAATAGTTTCATTACATGGAATTCCTCTATCAATTGTTTCTGCCTGAGATAGTCGTTTTACCTCTTATTTTTGGACAAGTTTCCAAAAAGCAATGGGAAACAAGTTGAATCTAAGCACCGCTTATCATCCTCAAACGGACGGACAGAGCGAAAGGACAATTCAGACAATGGAAGACATGCTTAGAGCTTGTGTAATTGATTTCGGAGGTAATTGGGACGATCATTTACCATTGATAGAATTTTCTTACAATAACAATTATCACACAAGTATCAATGCTGCACCATTCGAAGCACTTTATGGACGGAAGTGCCGAACACCAGTCTATTGGGCAGAAATTGGAGAAAAGCAACTATTTGGACCTAAGATAGTACAAGAAACAACAGACAAGATCCTTCAAGTCAAGGAACGACCGAAAGCAGCACGTGATCGACAAAAGAGTTATACGGATAACAGACGAAAGCCATTGGAATTTCAAGTAGGAGATAAAGTGTTATTGAAAGTATCTCCCTGGAAGGGAGTGGTAAGATTCATCAAAAGAGGAAAGCTAAGCCCCAGGTATGTTGGACCTTTTGGGATTATTAAAAGAATAGGACCAGTAGCCTATCAGCTACAACTACCAAAGGAAATGGCAGGAATACATGATGTATTTCATGTATCTAATCTCAAAAAGTGTTTAGCCGATGAATCACTCGTAGTACCTCTTAAGGATATAGAGGTAAATGAACAACTTAAGTTTGTAGAAAGACCTCTACAGATTGAAGACAGGAAAATTAAGAACCTCAAGCACAAGAGATCAGTTCTAGTCAAAGTGAAGTGGGACTCCAAAAGAGGACCAGAATATACATAGGAGCTTGAATCAGAAATGCAAAGGAAATACCCACACCTGTTCCAGTAGACCTCGAGGACGAGCTCTAAAATAAGGTGGAGAGGATATAACAACCCTCCTGAATATTTTTTGACGCCCTAATATGTCTTTAAATATACCCCGTATGTGAAAACCGAGCCCAAAATATGATATAGCATTAAAAATAAAATAAAAACAAAATTTTTATATCGCTCGCGGGCCGCGTAAGACCACATAAGGGTCTATGGGGGGCGCGACAGCCCGTCAACGCGACGAAACCCTGAGCCGACACGTGTCATCAACGTGTTGAACCTATATTTGTGACCCGGATCAGCTACGCCATAGACCCCCTACTACGCGGGCCACGTAGCCCTTTGCTACATCTTATGCGGGCCGCGTAAGACCCAAAATCAGGCCCTATATAAGAGGGCCTCGGGCCTTCAGTGAAACTCGCTCATTTCCTTTTCTCAATCACGAATTTCTGATAGTAGACACTATAGTCGGGTATAATACCCCCTAATTTAATGAAGTTCTGCCCCGATGTAAGTATCATAACCCCGGTTACGTATTAGATACGCTGCCCGATCGATCCAGGGTTCCGTAACGGCTGTCAGGGTTCTGCCCGATGTAGTCGTTGGAATGCCGTCTCGAGGAGGGTATAACTAATGTAAATATAAAAGGGTTATTATACTAACGTGTGTACATTGTGTAAATTATAGATTATCATAGGAAACCCTTACAGAAAACCTAAGACAGCAATGTGAGTAATCTCTTTTTTGTAAATTGTTTTTATAAAACCTTAAATGTTTTACAATGTGATTAAGCAGTGATTGAGTATTTGTAGTTCTTCAATTACTGCCGGTATGTTGGGGTTTTGTATACAAAATGTGGAACACGTTACCATTTGACAACGAGTTAGCCAATGTGTAATATGACCCACCAGTCAGGATTGATAATACTGAATGAGTAATTGTGTAGAAATAAACAATGTGATTGCTCTCAATACTGTTAAGAATAAAATGTTTCTTGATTAAACTGGGATTCACTCACCAGTATTTCCCACTGACAAATGTTTTTAAAACGCATTTCAGGTAACAAAATGTAAAAGCCAATTAGAAGAAAGCCAGCTGGAGAGCACTGACGGCTTGGAAAATGTGGCTATAAAAGTTACCTAAAATTCGATGTTTTAAATTCAATAAAATATGGTTTATCCCTATAAACGTGTTGTAATAAGAAACTTGGGTTTTACCCATGTGTTTATAAATATGGTGGTTTTACTCTGATAAAACATTTCCTAACTACGATCCTGATGAAATTTCCGCTGCCAAAATAATATTAGTGATAAACAAAATGATACCACCACAACTGGTCTCGCGGCCGCCCGTTCCCGGGACAGATAGGGGGCGGGGGTTGCGACAATTATGTATAATCGTTCAATACTTTCAAGATTTGATTGGATATAAGAAATATTCACACACACACATATATATATGTATGTATTATATCGTCTTCATGTAATGCATGGGTTAATAAATTAAAAGAGTGAGGTTGTGACGAAAACCATGAAACCGGGTTAGTCATAGTGCCGAACTAGGGCAATGACGTTGAGAGATTTAACGCACACTTTGAGTCATAGTGAAAAAAGCTAATTTATAATTTTTGAGGATTTATTAAAAATCTTAGTTTAACTGTTAACGGCACACCATTTGCTAACCTTATGAAGCGATTATCTACTCCGCAGAGTGCTTGTTTTAAACCCCCCCTCCAATGAGGGAAAAATCGCTTTAATAAAAATATGATTACATCATGTTAAACTCTTTTAAGAATTTTTATTTACGATAAGAAAAATGAGAAACCCATGAAGAATATTGGAGGGAAATAAATTACCTTAAAGGTGTGTTGACTCAAAAAGGGTAAAGTGAAGACTAGACAGGGACAACATATAGAAGGGGAATTAGGACTTTTCTCAAGTCCAATTTGAATGACATGTGTTACCGATCTAGACTATTGGTTAAACGGTGTTTATATTTTTGGATATAATTAGATTATGCCCCGCCCTCGTTGCGGGCAGTAAGCGGAATATTTCTCAGTTTAATAACATGCACGCATACAGGGGCGGACCGGACCTACCTTATAATAAGGGGTAGCCCCCGCTACCCCTTGATACTCCGGTGGAAGTGTAAATTTTGAAAAAATTTAACGTTTTTCCTATTTCGTTACCCATTTTTTTAAATGTTACCCTATAAGAATTTTCTAGATCCGTCACTGCACACATGTGTTTTTGTTTACTTTTACATACTACTCATAACACGATATAAATAAAAATTAGACATAAATAAAAGTACGCGTGTCAAAGAATTTTTATTTTAATAAAGTTTAAGAATTATAAAGTAACTTTATTAAAGTCCAAGAGCAGTAGCGGTTGTCCACCAATATCTAACGGTCATTATTCCACCGGGTTGATTCGTTATGGTAGCAAAAGGAAAAGGCTAAAAGATGAAATACTAAAAGGAATAAAAGTAGAGAGACTAAACATGTACACTGCCAAAAGTTAAAGCAGATGGACTAAACACGCATATAAACAAAGTCAACCAATAAAAAGAAAGTTTTTTTTTTTCTTAAAATATCGCGGCTAAACTCGTATAATAACGAAGTTGAAGGTTTAAAAGTAAAATACCAAAATCGGCAATCAATTACTTAAAAGAATAGGCAGAGGGACTAAACATGTACACTAACAAAGTTGAAGCAGAGGGACTAAACACACACATAAACAAAGTTAACTAATAAAAAAAACCTTTTAAAAACAGAGGGGCTAAACCCGTGTATTAGCGAAGCTAAAGGTTTAAAAGTTAAATACAAAAGGAATCGACCAATGAAGGGGTGCCAGGTAGCTGCCTGGCACTATTCCCCCTCATGGTTTTTGTAGGATATATAAATATAAATTCCCCGCCCGCGTTGCAGGGCACTACGCCAACTATTTCTTCACCGATTAAAACAAAACGTTATCAGAGTTTTATTAAAAATTAAATCTAAAACGATGAGAAAACTGTAATTTAAACTGGGGGTAATACTATAATTTGCCATGAACCAATTAAAACAAAACACTACTATAGGTTTGCAAAAAAAAAAAAAAAAAACGAAAACGATGGCAAGACTATAATTTTGAACTGAGGGGGGATCATAATTTATCAAAAGCTACAACGATGGCAAGATTGTAAATTTGAACTGGGGCAAAATCATAACTTTGCTTGGGTGTAAAATCGTAATTTGTCAAAATCTACAACGATGGAAAAACTATAAATTTGAAATGTGGGTAAAAGCGTAATTTTGAACCGGTGGCAAAACTGTAATTCAAAACTGGGTTAAAAATCATAAATTGTTAGGGCCAATGGAGAAGTATCAGGTAACTGTCTGGCACTATTCCCCTATATTTGTATATATATAAGGTTGAAAATAATTACAAATTGAATCAAGCAATTCGTGAAAAGACATTTTATATCGCATAATGAATGTGGTTGTTAGCATGGGTTGATCATACTGAACAATCCCGTTTACATATGAAAACACACCAACCCAGTATAGTCTAACAAGTTATGGCCGAAAAGAATCCATGGTAAGAAAGGGAATTGGTTTGGAGAAGTTTTGGTTCTTGAATTTTGGCTTGGGTTGAAACTAAACCGGGAGGTAAGGACCTAGGGATTTGGTGGAACCTACCATCTTGTAGGTTGAAAAATTAATTGTCACATGGATCTAATTATAATATTACTTCTGAAAAATTTAAAAAAATTCTTAAAATTTAAAACCTCCAACTCAAACTATTACATAGGGCTGCAAACGAACCGAACAAACACGAACATGACCTTGTTCGTGTTCGTTTGTTAAGAAATATATGTGTTCGCGAACCGTTCACGAACACTTATCGAACGAGATTTTATGTTCGTGTTCGTTCGTTAAGGAAATGAACTTGTTCGTGTTCGTTTGTGTTTGTTTGTTAATTTTAGGCAACGGAAGTTTGCGAACACAAATGAGCACAAACTAATTTCATGAACACAAATGGAAACAAACGAACACAAACAATCATTCATGAACAGAATATATAATACACCGACACTTATTACATATTTAATTTGTCAGAATTTTGAATTATTTAAATAAATATAAAAACTAAAAACACTAATGAAGTATCGAACAAAAACAAACACGTTACCGAAATTTTCACGAACATAAACGAATGAACACGACCTCTGTTCATGTTTGTTCATTTAACTAAATGAACGAAATTTCTTGTTCGTGTTCGTTTGTTTAGTAAACGAACGAACACAAACGAAGTTCCCGTCGAACGGTTCATGAACTGTTCGCTGAACGTTTGGTTCGTTTGCAGCCCTACAGTATTACATATACCTAATTATAATTATAATATTATACAAACTTAAATAAAGTAGTACACAAACCTAGAATTGGAAATATTATAAACACCTAATTAAGAGTGTATTTTCATTAACTAATGAAACACACAATAGCCCTAATACATGTTGTCCTAATCATTCCATCCGCCCTCCGGAGATGACACACTTCGATCGCTGTCAAGGCTGTTTGACCTATAATCTTGAGGTTCTTGAGGTATGTGTCCATAGTCGGGAGTTGGAGGGGATGTTTGCTCGCAGATTGGTGATACGTATTCTTCACCTGGGTCAGTTTCTTACCCTTCAGCCCAGCTGGGTACGACTTGTGTTGGACGAGGGGTTATGGGGGGGGGGGTTGTACTGGAGTTTGTTTGACCGTCCCCTAGTCGAAGTCAATGCAATTCGAGTTGAGCCATGCATTCGTCATAGACTAGGTTCCACTCCTCGTCGGTGGTTCTATCCCAATCATAAAACCGAGGTGGTAAAGCGTTAAAAAGATTAGGATTTAGACGCGGTGATCGCCGTGGCCTAGCTGTAGTTGTCGGGTTGACTGCTGCCGGTGGAAGAGGGTAGAATGATGCCGGTGGAGGAGGGTAGACTGTTGTCGGTGGAGGAGCGTAGACTGCTTCAGGTGGAGGATGGTGGACTGCAACAGGTGGATTGTTTGATGGAGAAGGCATAGAACACTGACCCAAAGATTATAACTGTTGGAAATTTTGTGAAAATAGCATTTTTCACAAATATAGGAAAATGATTTTTTCCTATTTTGGACTAGAAATAAATATAATAAAATGAGCGGGTTTTATGTATTTATTTGTGGGTTTGTGTTCTATGTTGGAAGAGCTTCGCAACGAACTAAACCACGTCCAAAACGGAGCTAAGATGAATGAGATATCGATGCTCAAAGTTTGGTGTTTGAAACTTGAATGCTGAAAATGTGGGAAAGTGGCACCTTGTCCCACATCGGATGAGAGATGAAACTTAAAGGGGTATTTAAGTGAGAACTCTCTATCCTTATTGTTTCATGGAAGCACTCACTAGTGTACTCGCGATCCGCACCCTAACTCGCACTCGCACACGCGCGCGCGCGTGGCGTGGGCGATGAGGCGCAATGTGGCGCTTTGATGGCGCACTTTGCACGCTCGCATCGCCGCGAGCCGCTTGAGAGCCGCCTTTGTATTTTTGACCGCGTGCGCGTGGTAGAGTACAAGGGTTGCAAGGAACAAGTGGTAGGTGATGTGGCGCATGACGTGGCAGTCATGCGCATACGCGCGCGAGCGAGTACACGTGAGCGCGCGGTTGCGCGCATGGTGCATGGGCCTGATGTGACGTGCGCGGCGCACCAAAGTGAGCCAAAACGGCGCGACTGTGTGGCGTGCTCGTAGAGGCTCACAGGTGACGTGGTGCACGCGCGCAGGCACGCATGGACCTGAGTGAGTATGGCGCACGCGCGCATGGCAGTGAGCCAAGTGGACGCACCGCGCATGAGGGTGCAGACCTGCGCGCGCACCAGTGTGTCTTGCGCGCGCGCGCGCGGAAGCTTCCTCCTGCAGTTAATGCCAGTGCAGTTACATTCAACATTTGAAACTGACGAAGTTAATGCTTTTGACTGGAATTAAGTGACGAATTAAAGTGCATTAAAGACGTTTAATGCAGTTTAATTCACCCATTTAATTTATTTTTCAGTTTCTTCAAGACCTGCAACTATAAATAGGAGCATCCTGTTGCAGAACAAACATACCGGAAAAACTTACATCTCTACAATCTTTCTCTTTAGCTATCTTCATCTTTCGAGCAGCAAGGTACACCTTCGGGTTGGAGTTAAGACCGGCAGTGCAACTGCTTGCGGCTGTTGTATCCTGGAAACAAACGTGTTCTCCTGGGAGACACGAAATTTGTTTTAAGGGACCCGTGTCTAACACGATCCTCAGCCAAGAACAGTTTCGTCTGTTCGAGTTTTCAGTTCTTGTATTTCTATTTTTCAGTTGTAATACGTACTGTAATTTTATTTCATTCTGTTTGTTTATGTAATTCAAGTTAATAAAGAAATTTTTATTTATTTTACACGAACGGATTCCTACAATAACCACTTTTATAACCACCACCCATATTTATTGGTAATGCTTTGATTTAGGAACTGACTAATGGGAATTGTGGGTGGTACTATTTATAGGGCATGGAACCAGTTATTCAGTTTTAATTTACATTTTTTTAAATTATTTTTGTTAGAAAACAATTGCAGGTATATTGTTTATCTTATAATTTTAAACGTACACGGTATAGATGAAGGGTTTCAACTCAAATTTTAATCATTACACAAACCAATAAAATACAATACTAGACTACACTGCCATGGATTTGTACAACATTAATAGAGGACTAGACACGAACTAGGGGTACAATGAACAACGAAAATGAAATGAAGAAATAACTAATCTATTTTTTACTATCAAAGGTCGAAGCTCTAATTAACACGTTGTCATCTCCAAGTTACTTATGAGATCTTCCTGTATTTAAATCCGGTAACTTGTACAGAAAACGGGGCGGATCATACAGGTTCTCTTCCACGTACCGTCGCCAACAGGTACCCGCGATTTTGAAGCTAAAAAAACGTCATGTTGAAACAAAACAATTCGGTTTTTGCTTTCATGTGAAGTATTCCTGCAAGTATTCCAGCTAGATGCCTACCTATTATTAATTCAGACATTGTAAATATTAACACCTTTCTCATAAAATCACCTCACATGGGTTTTTCAAACCATAACATAACTTTAAAGAATGGGCCAGATAGTCACCCTTAAAAGGTGTTTTTTGTCCTTATATGTACATCTTGCAGTGTCGAACTGTGGCCAAAACGCGGCGTTTTGGTCAGGTTAACCAGACAAAGACTGACGGGTGTCTGACGGGTCTGTTGACCGGACCAAAACGCCGAGCTTTGGCCGCGTTTTGGTCCTGTCAACCAGACCGGGTGTCAGTCTTTTGTCTGGTTGATAGGACCAAAACGCGGCCAAAGCTCGGCGTTTTGGTCCGGTCAACAGACCCGTCAGACACCCGTCAGTCTTTGTCTGGTTAACCGGACCAAAACGCCGCGTTTTGGTCACAGTTCGACACTGCAGTGTGTGCATATAAGGACAAAAAACACATTTTTTGGTCTGTAAATAGGCAAAATGGTGTGTAGATAGATACACCAAGAATACTAGGGGATTTCATATTGTTCTCCAGTGCAAACATGGATCTTCACAGGCTTTTAATTAAGTTCACCAAATGAAATTTAATAAGTTTCTGGCAGATCACATGATTAACAGATTAGTATGAATCAGCGATGTTTATTAACGTATCAAAACCAAATAGCGATGTTTACTAACATATTAGTATGAATCAGCGACATTTATTAACATATTGAGAGAAAACAGCGACATTCTCTAAGTTTCTTTTTCAATCAGCGATATTCTGCAATGTACTAATTCGAAACAGCGACATTCTGCAGTGTATTTAAACAGTTAGTTATTCATCACACAATAGTTATACATGTGTTTGTCGTAAACATTGTATTCTTCAAAATAACCATTGTTTTCATATTAAAATTTAGTTATATATGTTTTGGAATAAATAGAATACCAATCTAATAAAATAAATTATTTTTACAATAAAGTTTTGTGAAAAATCATGTACTACCAGTCTAGTAACATCAACGTATCAAAATTAAGCTACAAGGGGCCCAATCCAATAAGTTATTGGGCTAAAAATAAACAACACTAAAAAGGAAAATAAGCCCCCCTTTTGGCCCATACAATTAGAGTTGACAAAAAAATCGGTTCGAGAACCGAAACTGGTAACCCAAGCCGACCCGAACCGGTATCTAAACCACGTTTTCCCGAAACTAGTCCCAAATTGATTAAAAACGTTGAACTCGCACCGGTTTGGCTCGGTGAACCTCAAAACCGACTTAAACCGGTTTTAAATCCAAACCGGTCTTAAAACCGCGGGTCAGTTTCAATCTAAAAAACAACACCAGGTATACACACACACACACACACACACACATATATATATATATATATATAGAGCGCGGTTAACATACTTCACGGCTTATCATACTTCACGTACGCGACAATGGTAACCGTCAGATCAGGGCTATAATTACGCATGGAACAGATAATAACGCATGGGAACAGATAATAAAGCATTGGATCAGTTATTTAGTGAAAATCACGCATAGGATGGATAATCACGCACGTTAAGTTGATGAAAAAAATAATCACGCATGTTATGTATTTGGTCGTATACGTTAATGTACGTTAAGCCGTGAAGTACATTATACTTTCTCTCTCTCTCTCTATATATATGTGTGTGTGTGTATATTAGTGATAAACCTTTATGAGTTAACATCAACGTATCAAACTAAGTCCTAATAACAACAATATGTAGTTCTTGTGTGAATTTAAATGCATCTAATTTTCTGTGTTTACATCTAAGTTTTAGCCTAATTTTCTGTTTTTACATCTAAGTTTTAGCCATGTATCTAAAACGAGAAAAACAACTCAAGGGCCAGGTATATAAATTTGCAAAGTTAGATGATAGTTTATGGAGTAAATTGCCATTTTAGTCCTTGAGGTTTGTTTAAATTTGCCATTTTAGTCCAAATAATTTTTTTTTCTCCTCTGTATCCCTGATTTTTCCCTTTTGTTACTATTTTGATCACATACCCTAACTCTATCCAAAACCCCTTTTTTAACCAGGGATATTTTGGGGATTAACTTTATAAATCTTTTCACATACCCTGATTTTCCCACACGATCGTTCCTCATCCGAAAAGTTGAGCTTGAGAGGTAATAGTCTCAGAGGAACGTTGCCGGAAGATTTGATGTCAATGAGCAGTCTTGTAACATTGGACCTTGAAGGAAACAGTTTTTCGGGTGAAACTCCGGTCAGCATTGGGAATTTGAAAGCTCTGTCAGTTCTAAATTTGAGTGGGAATGGGTTTTCTAGTAAGATTCCGGGAAGCATTGGGAGCCTCTATAAGTTGACTGCTCTTGATTTGAGCAATCAGAATCTCACCGGAGAGTTGCCGTTGGATCTTTTCGTTTTGCCTAACCTGCAACTGATTGCTTTGCAGGAAAATTCGTTTTCCAGGGATGTCCCTGAAGGTTTCAGCAACTTGTTAGGTTTGCATTACTTGAATCTGTCTCAAGTCATTGGCTGTTCTATCTTTGTCGAATAACTATGTCTCTGGTAACATTCCATTGGAGCTTGGCAATTGCTCTGCTCTTCAGGTTCCTAAAATCCCAATTTTCCCACTTCCAAGTCAAGATTGAAAGTTGATCAAAACCCTCTAAAATTAGGGTTCAATTTGAATAGGTGATGGATGATGAATCGTGTGTGAAAATTGGGATTTTAGGGTTTAGGGTGAAAGTGGTAAAGTGATGTGTTTATATAGTGTAATAAAAGAAGGGTTATTAGATTTTGTCACGCCTAACTATTGGGTACTAGTCGTTGCCACTCCCAACTATCAATTTGACTCTCACCACTCTCAACTTAACACTTTGTGTGTTGTGTCACTCCGGTTGAGTGGATTTTGGCTCCCTTTTTATCTTTTAGGAGCAGATTCACCTGCAGTCATAAGTAATTCACAAGTTGTTCGCCTAATATCACCACTAACACAAGTTAAACACTAAGAAATGTTCACATGTGGGGTGGCACAACACACAAAGTGTTAAGTTGGGAGTGGTGAGAGTCAAAGTGATAGTTGAGAGTGGCAGCAACCAATGCCCAATAGTTGGAAGTGATAAAATCCAATAACTCATAAAAGAATGGATCAAAATGGCAAGTGAAAAGATTTATAAAGTTAATCCCCAAAATACCCTTGGTTAAAATTGAGGTTTTTGGATGAGTTAGGGTATGTGATCAAAATGACAACAAAAGGGTAAAGTCAGGGACCCAGAGAAAGAAAAAAACTATTTGGACTAAAATGACAAATTTGAACAAACCGGATGGACTAAAATGGCAATTTACTCTAGTTTATGTCACTAGTTTAACCTCAGGGAGGGGTTTTTTAATTAACTTCTTTTCTAGCAATAAAACACACACGTAAGGAGATTATGTTAGGGTTTTAACGATATTGGTTTATAAAAATTGTTCTTTGTAAACCTAAGCAAAGATATGGAAAGTTTAGGACATCAAAGACGTCTCTAAGAATTCATGTATCATGTTTGAGCTCAAAAAAATATGCCCTTTCGTAGTGTTTCATTATTATATTTTTTTTAAATCGAATTGGTATTGGGCTCAATAAAGCTAATGTTAAGTGGGCTAAATTCTAAACCACAAAAAATGACTTGTAAATGAGTCATTATTTGAATTGTTATGTGTTTACTATTTAAAAAATTAACATATATATCAGATTTTTTTATAAATCAAGTGCCACTCGAAATCACAAACTTTGTACAAAGGTATCCCCGCACACCATCATAACCTGTGGCAGTGAACAAAATGTAGTTAATCTCCATAGTAAATAGATAAATGAATAAATAATACTCTTTCCGTACAGTGAATATTCTTTTAGTCTTATGATATATAAATATCATGATTTTGGATATGATTTTGTATATTGACAAGTCACACCACCGCTACCACTAGTTTCTCACTTATTGCAATATCATCAGCAAATCCTGAGTAGAAATTCCACTTCTTCTTCCTATCCAGTAATCACTTCATCTCTCTATCTAACTAGGGTTCCGATCTCCGATCACCACCGGTCAAAATGATCAAAATCCCCTATATAACCGCCTTAACAACCTACTTCAGTTACGGATTACTCTTCGCTTTCGGTCAATTGCGTGATTTCTTCCGTAATCTCTTCGATTGGTCGAAAGATAACAATCTCCAGGTACCTTCCTCTATCTATTCTCTTTTTATTTTTCACTCAAAACTCTTCTTGTTTCTTTGTATATTTGTTAGACACTAATATGTGTAAATGATTATTTATTATGCTGTGTCGTCTTGTTAGGGATATGCGCCTATCTGCCTAGGGCTTGAAGATTTTTATATTCGCCGACTGTATCGTCGAATTCAGGTATACTGGTTTTCGGTTGTTTGTTTGTTTATGCTTATCATAGAGTTAGAATGTTTGTTTGCTGAATAAATGACATGTTAATATGCTCGACTAGGCTCGAGCTCGAGCTCGTTTAACTTATGAAAGCTTGAGCTTGGCTCGTAGGTAGCTCAACTCGTTTATTGTTTATTAATTAATTCATATTAATTATAAGTATTATTCTATGAAGTTAATATCGGTGATATATCGGTTATATTGGTCATATCGGTCCCTTAGTAAAATATCGGTGTCAAATATCGGTACCGATATTATCGGCGATATTGACCGATATATCACTGATATTTGATCTATATAACCGATATATCACTGATATATCACTCACTGAATTATTGGTGTTAAATTGCTATATATATGAATTCTGCATTATATTAAAATTACCGATATCCCACCGATATCTCACCGAGATAACCTATATTTCAAATATCAGTCCTTGACCGATATCCGATATTTAACGCATTAACTGCATAGGTATTATTTTATATATAATGTAGTTATTTTTTCATTATTTTAATAAATAGTAATCATTGTTATTTAAATATATATTTAATATATTATTTATAAATTATATAAATAACAAGCTCGATTAGGCTTGCGAGCCGGCTTGAGCTCGATAAGTGAAGCTCGGGCTTGGACTCGTTTACTAACCAAACTTTTTCAGGCTAGGGCTAAGCTCGGCTCGTTTCGAGCGTTTTTTTTTTTTCGAGACGAGCTTGAGTAGCTCGCGATTAGCTCGGCTTGTCTGCACCCCTATTTATGAGTATATGTGTACACATACAGAAATAATTCTTGTTTGTATGCAAATTGAGTTGTAAATACTGAGATGGAAATCACACAATAGAAGCTCAGAGTGTGGATATTTTAGTGTACACTTAAACTTGCCTCTGCGAATTTTAGTCAACCAGTTTATATGAAAGTGCTAATTGCTTAACTTATAAGTTATAGTTGCTAGGTGTTAATTTTCAAATATGGTATCAGTTAAGGATTTGTTTTAGTGCGAGCAGTAGGTTTGGACAGGTCGGTTATTTGACGACGTGGACTGTCATTTTTGGCAAAGATCAAGCATGTGTTGATACTGGATCTCCAATCATCCAATTGTGGTACAGTTGCTAGGATGCAAGATGTGATTCTTAAAGTACATTGATGATACAAACAACTTGAAACATAACCTTGTGACTTAAGGTGAAAAATACATGTGGAATCGAGAGACCCCTGTTTTCATTGGCATCCAGTCATCCATTAAAAACCCTATGAGGGCCACTGTCTTCAGGCCTTGACTTAAACTCGGAAACCTGACAAACAACCTTTTAATGCTACAACGATTTGTCCATAAAGTTGAATGTGAAAGCAAAAGGCACTAATATAATGAATGAGAATTGCTTTGTCCTATTCGGATAAGTCAAAGCTAATTCACCATCTTCAACTTACTGTTAACCTTTATGTTAAAGCTCAATTAAGTTATTTGAGTGCTTGTATTTTAATGTTAATTCCCATTTGAATGTCTTAGCTTAAATGTTAAATTCTGTTTTTAATATGTATATGTACATGTAGGATTGTTTTGGACGACCTATATCGAGCCCTCCTGATGCTTGGTTCGATGTCCTGGAGCGCGTTTCCAATGATAATAACAAGACACTCAAGTGAGTGTTTGGATATACATCCTGAGTTTGCAGTTGAAATTTCAAATTTAGCATAATGCTTTGGTTCCTCCTTAATATCCAACTCTTAGAACATGTTACAAACTTTTAATACATTCCATTTCAGTCTACAAGGTGTCCCCAACACCGTCCAGTCGTCCTAAACTGGCAAATTTACATGTGTTGGCAGGCGGACTACAAAAGTAACCAGGTGCCTTAACTTGGGATCATATAACTACCTTGGATTTGCTGCTGCAGATGAATACTGCACACCCCGTGTTATTCAGTGTTTGAAGAAATACTTTGCCAGCACATGCAGTTCTCGTGCTGATGGAGGTAGTTTTCTAGATCCATATCCAATTTATAATATTTTTTTAGAGTAAAATGCCATTTTTGTCCCTGAGGGTTGAGGTTTGACCAGTTTTGTGACTTTCGTCCAAAGGTTTGTTTTTCCGCATCTGGATCCAAAAGGTTTGAAGTCTTGCCATTTTCATCCGGCTCGTGAACTCCATCCATTTTTCTCTGTTAAGTCATGGTATTTCCGTCTTTTTTGTTAACTTTAAGGGCGATCTGGTCCTTTTCACTTTATGCACAAGCATTTAGCATAATGTACAAGTATTCAAAATACCCTTACTAAATAAAAAACAAAATAATATATGTAAAAAGACAAAAATACCCCTGACTTAACCGAGAAAAATGGATGGAGTCAACGAGCTGGATGAAAATAGCAAGATTTCAAACCTTTTGGATCCAGACCAGATGCGAAAAAACAAACATGTGGACGAAAGTCGCAAAACTGACCAAACCTCAGCGACGAAAATGACATTTTATTCTATTTTTTAACTGAATGTGAATGGAATTTAAGCTCATGATCTGATACCTTTATTTATTTTTTTGTAAATTCAGGAACTACAACACTACATTCTGAATTGGAGGAGGCGGTGGCTAACTTTATCGGGAAACCAGCTGCTTTGGTTACTGGAATGGGTTACGTCACTAACTCCGCTATCCTTCCTGTCTTGATTGGAAAAGTATGTCATGCTATTTAAAAATTAATATTTAATACCAGTAACATGTTTTATTTCTCACTTTTTATAAATATCCACAGGGAGGGTTAATAATTAGTGATTCTTTGAACCATAACTCTATAGTAAATGGTGCTCGAGGGTCAGGTGCCACAATTAGAGTATTCCAACATAACAGTAAGTTTAATCACGTTGTTTGAATTCATTTAGGATTTTTCTTTTTTGATTGTTTTCGATTGTCCACTGAGATCCTTGCATATTTATTTATTGTATTATTGACTACCGTACTTCTATATGTAGCACCTTCGCATTTAGAGGATGTATTGAGAGAACACATTGCCCATGGTCAACCGAGAACACATAGACCTTGGAAGAAAATCATGGTTGTTGTGGAGGGGATATACAGTATGGAAGGAGAAATTTGCAAGCTTCCCGAGATTGTTTCAATATGTAAAAAATATAAGGTGATGATTTTTTTCTTATTTTTTTGTCGGGAATGAAGTCGGTTTTATGGTGTGGATTAAGTTCATTCTATATCATGGTTGTTAGAACCAATGTTTTGAAAACCGGCCCGGCTGGGAACCGGGCGTCTGACCGGTCCGGTTCAGCCTATCAGACCGCTTTTGAGTCGAACCGGCTGGTTGGACCGGGAACTGGGGGCCGGTTGAACAGGATTTTTATTAAAAATTTTCAACTTTACCATATTTATAATTATAATATTTACGACAGTGCCCCGTTCTTACATCCGGTCCGACCAGTGGACCGGTAAGGAGACCGGTTTGAAGTCCGGTCCGGTTCTGAAAACATTGGTTAAAACTGGATTTTCTTTTTCACTTAAGATTCTGAAAATTATAAACTTTATTCTTTTCCCGTAATCTTATTTCTACGTGTGTTTGAATGATAAGTGTCTTCAATTGTACCATTATTGCCCACATGTAATTTTAGGGATTTTTAACTTGTTATGTATGTAACAGGCATACGTGTATTTGGATGAAGCTCACAGTATTGGAGCAATCGGGAAAACGGGAAGGGGCGTGTGTGAGCTTTTAGGTGTGGATACTGCTGATGTGGATATAATGATGGGAACTTTCACAAAATCATTCGGATCATGTGGTGGTTATATAGCAGGATCCAAGGTCTGTTTTAGGTGTGGATACTGCTGATGTGGATTTATATGTTTTGACATTTCTATATGCATTACAGGAACTTATACAATATCTAAAATATACGTGTCCAGCTCATCTATATGCCACATCCATATCACCTCCTACTGCTCAGCAAATAATATCTGCCATAAAGGTTATTACTGGAGAGGATGGCTCTAGTCGAGGTCCATATTTCTTATTCGTATAAATTTACTCTCTAAACAGCATTTTGTTAACGTTGACCAGACTTAGTTTATATCTGTTGTTATTTTTTCCAAATAGGTGCTCAGAAGCTTGCTCAAATTCGCGATAACAGCAATTATTTTAGATCAGAACTGTTGAAAATGGGGTTTGAGGTTTTAGGGGATAATGACTCGCCTGTAATGCCTATAATGCTTTATAATCCTGGAAAAATCCCCGCCTTTTCAAGAGAGTGTCTCAAACGGAATGTATGTTTTTTTTTTGTTTTGATTAAAATGCCATTTTCGTACCTGAGGTTTGGCCAGTTTTGCGACTTTCGTCTAAAGGTTTGTTTTTCCGCATCTGGATCCAAAAGGTTTGAAATCTTGCCATTTTTATCCGGCTCGTTAACTCCATCCATTTTTCTCTTTAAGTCAGGGCTATTTTCGTCTTTTTGTTAACTTAAAGGGCAATTCGGTCCTTTTAAGAGGTATTCGGTCATTTTACATAAAGTGAAAAAGACCGAATTGCCCTTTAAGTTAGCAAAAAAGACGGAAATACCCCTAACTTAAGGGAGAAAAATGAATGGAGTTAATGAGCTGGATGAAAATGGCAAGATTTCAAACCTTTTGGACCCAGATGCGGAAAAACAAACCTTTGGACGAAAGTCATAAAACTGGCCAAACCTCATGGACGAAAATGGCATTTTACTCTTTTGTTTTTCTTATATTAAAAAAATATATATATTTTGTATTTTGTGAACGACTGCATTATGTTTATGCAAGGAGGTTATGATTTGTAATTGACATCTCATTTTATGACAACAGGTTGCGGTTGTGATGGTTGGTTTCCCAGCAAGTCCTCTACTGTTATCGAGAGCACGTATATGCATTTCTGCTGCTCATACACGGGAGGACATGGTCAAAGCTTTAGAGGTAACAACCTAACTGTTATATAATGCAATGCACTTGCGTAAAGCTTATACTTCGCTACATAATTTCATCTATGTTTGTTGTTTTACATTCTTTGTTTTATTCGCCTTAAATAGATGTTGTACCTGTTTAGATGCAGCTAAACGGGTATATGTTGATGGATGATGGGTCAAGTTAGGTTGACCTACTTGACCTCTTTCCTTTTAAGGTTCGGTTGACCCATATTTTTCTGTATAGTTAACAAAGTGTACTTGTCAGGTTATAAGTACGGTTGGAGACATGGTGGGCATTAAATACTTTCCAGCTGAACCCAGTAAGTCAGAACTTGAAGAAAACAGACTAAAGGTGGAGTAGAGGTTTTTTTTTACTTATTTTGTATTTTTATATTTTGGGTTGGGCAAATTCACGAGTCCTTTAGAACCACGTATGGTTGTGGACTTGTGGTTGGGGAACAAGATATCGGTATATACTTGTATGCTTTTTTTAATAGAATCTTGATCTGGTTTCTTGTATATAATGTTTATATGTATCAAGTTTATAACTGGAATTTGGGCTACAGATGGTATTCATGGTTTGGTTTGATCGTTTTTAACGCTTTATGAACATGTGGAACCTGTGTTCTGTGAAACCAGTAATGGTATTGGGTTGGAGAATCAGATACCAGAAACTTTTGTGTTATGAACACCTTTTTTCGCTGGGTGTCATGAACACCTGCACCTAGTTGTGTTCTAACATTCTGATAAGTGAGAAAATGTTGCAGAACACTACTTGCACGATTGATCTTACAAACCAACCACTCACATCGATTAATTTAGTCTATAGACGTATGCTATGTTTAGGTAGTTTCAGTTGCTTCTGCTTAACTGAATCGCCACATTACGTCCTTCCCCCACATTCAAGCGAGTGTGCGTGGAGGCTTGTTGTGCACCCTTTTGGCTTACGACTTCATCTCCGAAAAGACTACCTGTTATGAACATAGGCCTAAGTAACCAGTCCAGTCCAATAGCCCAACAAAGTGAATGGCATGATGCGGTCGTGAACATAGGCCCAAGTAACCAGCCCAGTCCAATAGTAATTCACCATTTACATAAGTAATAGAACGTTTCTTTCGTTTCAAAGTTTATGTCAACACTGTTAAATAATATAATTTACTTTGAATAATCGTGTAACACACGGGCAATCAAGGTTAATGAAACCCTCAGAACATAAAATAGTGACCATTAACCAAAGAAATACATACATACAATAAGCCAATAGTATTTTATTCAACAACCACAATATACACCCAATTAAAACTTGTACATCCCACTTGAAAGAGGTAGAAAGTGGCCAATCACACGTGCCCTAAATTACTACACCCAAATCCATGGATTTCCCTTGACAAACACGTATTTATCATGTTATATATCATACAAGAACTTCTTGAAAAGCTTCATCTGGTCAACTTGTAGGGTAATGACTATCGACAAGCTCCCATCGTTGATCGGGCTCGGTAACACGGTTGAGATTCCTTCCAAATTGACCCCACCGGGCCCCATGAATATCGGTCGCCCCCATCCAAAGTCAACGTCGTGAAACGAGAGCCTAGCCCAAGTGGTTATGGCAAGATTCGAGCTCTTATAAGTCTCTACGGTGTCACCAACCAAAGACAACAAATCAGGCTGAAATTCCAAGTAGTCGATTATTGACTTTAGGTAATCACTGGTCCTCTTGACGACTGCCTCGTGGATTAAACTAGCGGCGTACCAACTAGGATTTGATACAATTTTGCCTGCCACTGATGTGGCATTAATTGAGAAAATAACATTCCCAAAATACCCTGGTGGTAGAGCGGGCTCAAGACGAGCCCGCCCATCAATAACAAAGTAGAGCTTTGTTTCCTGGTCATCAGGAAGACATCGAGCTCTACACACGCATTTCCAAACGTGACTCGAGACAATTTCAAAGGAACTGTAGTTGATTGAGCTTCCATCCTCCATCGATTTTGCTTTGAGCGCATTGAGTTGGTCACGTGTTAACTTGAAAATCGAGACCACTGTTTCATGTGGCTGGGCTTCGAGTGATAATTTCATTGACCGGCCGAGGTGGTATTCGACGTGGTCATAGATTGGTTGTGGCGGGTCCCGAGCCCGAAGGAGGGTCCGGTCTATGAAGGGAGGCATGATGAGGTGAAGGCCACGGGCCATGTCGGCCCATGTGTTCATGAAGTGCGACGCAGATGTCCCGTCGCAGAGGAAATGGTGCATCCCAACTCCTAGAGAAACTCCTCCACATTTGAAGAAAGTAACCTGCTCAAATTTACGTACAAAAATGTTGAGTTAGCAACAATATTCTCAAAATGGGTAAGTGGTTGGACCTGATTCTCGTAACTTTCATTTTTTAGGAACTTTTTTTTTTTCAAAATATCATTTATTGATTCATTTATCTCGGCGACCATATTTTTATTTATTCTAAGGTTTTATATTTCGTTAGCATTGCAGTCAACACCAAAAGATAAACTACCTTCAAATTTGATCTAAATTATTTGAATTTTGAATATACGTATATATTTTTATTTATATATTATGTAACGTTATCCGCTTTTCGAAGCTGACCTGACAGTTGACCAGTAAAGCGACAGATTCCATGATAGGTTCAATTAGACTATCCATTATCACAAACCTTTCTCACAACCGGTTGCCACCTTCAAATAAGACAAACAACTTTTTCCTTTTTAAAATATTACACAGTGTCACGACCAGTTCATCCTTGCAACCTTTGCTTTCAACCTTGAATTGATTATTATAATATTTTTTGTTTGTCTTTTTATTATTACAATATTTTTCTTTTACTTTATAACTCATATTTATTGATAAAATATTGATTTAGGTTGGGTTGTAGATGTGAGTGAAAAGTTAGATTGGGTTGGGTTGGGTTGGGTTGGGTTGTGAAGATGGAAGAGAGAAAAATAATTTTTTTAATAAATTGGGTTGGATTGAGTTGTAATAGTGGATAGTCTTATAAAAACATTAATCAGTCAGCACTTAGCACATACTTTAACTTGTTTTTATTAATGGCCAACGAGTGATCCAAATGGGCTGTTGGCGAAATTCACCACATCGGGATACACTCGTCTTCGAACAGGGGAAAACCCTAAGTAGGGTTGAAGCCCGTGAAGACTCGCCCGAAGGCATGACAGTGCGGTAACTCAGTGGCGGACCCATGAAATATTTTATCAGGGTGCGAACGAGGGTTTAACCAAATTTTCAAGGGGTGCGATCGGGATTTTGTTCTATAAAATACACTAATTTTTTTCATGGGGTGCGCCCGCCCACCTAGGTCCACCCCTGGTGGTGAGATAAAACCCGCTCAGTTCAAGGATCGAACAAGCGATCACCGTCTAGTCCAAATGTTTTTTTACCTGTAAGACCAGTAACGGATACGATTCGATTCCTCGAGAGTAATCTACCTCCGGGATAAGTTTCTCTAGCTTCGGCGTAGGCGCAAAATCACCTAAATCATCAATCACACCATCAGAATCCGCTTCAACAAACAACACGCCTTGTCCTCGACAATCAATCTCGATCCGACCATTTTCGTCTGCCTTAAACCGGCCTGCCATCGGGTAAAAAGGAACCAAAGCTCTGCTCAAAGCGTCCTTCATCAGTTTTGTATCAAAGAAGTTAGCAACACAGTTGGGACGCCTATAAATATACACAGTTGGTGTGTGAACATTCGGGACCGTTAGATCGAGGTTAGAGTTCCATAGGTTTATGTTCGGAGTCTCCTCAGCAGGAATCACCATAGCCGATTCTCGTACCATGATCTTCATCTGTTAGTTATAATATTAAATATTGACCAAATGTAAATAACAGAGAAAAAGTTGATGAAATGAGCGAAGGTGGTTTCAACTTTCTATTTATATATGGTGTTTTGTTATTAAACAAGAATTATTATTTTTTTCGGACACACCGGCTTCATTCCTTTGATTATGAAAATTGGAAGTATTATCTTGTGTAGACCTCACGGGGGTTTCCCCTTTGGTTGGTTTAAGGGAAAACGGGTTTGTAGCTGGACTAGCAGCAAGAAAGGCAGAATCAAAGAAAGTGGATAAGCACGCTAAAGCTTGCGCAGAGAACCAACATGTCTTTATCCCTTTTGCCTTTGATACTTTTGGCTCCCTAGCGCCAGAAGCCATCAACTTCTTGACGAGGGTTCAACGGGTTATCCACAGCAATTGTTCGACCCCAAGGGGGCAGGGGTTTGTGTTCGGGAAGTTGGGGTTTGCAATTCAGAAAGGGTTGGCGGCGCAGCTTGTTGCCCGTCTACCTTCTGTTTTGATGTAACTTAACAAGTTTTCTGGTTATATTAATAATTTTAAGTTTATCTTGTGGAGCATGATAATTTGTAGTTCTTTGATTTCGGCCACGGCCACGACCGCGTCCACGACCTCGGTAATTTTTATTACCTTTGAAAGTATGGTTGTGCCTATTATAATGACCTTTACCAAAATACCCATGACCGCGGCCACGGTCTCGTCCTTGGCCTCGCCTACGGCCTTGTTCCCTTTTATTTTGATAATTATTAACAACATTTGCTTCAGGTATAGTTAATGATCCTGTGGGACGGGCTTCATGATTTTTCATCAGAAGTATGTTATGCTGTTCTGCTACGAGGAAATGTGCATTCAAATCAGAGTATCTGTAAAATCTCAACAATCGATATTGTTGTGCTAAACTTATATGTGATGCATGAAATGTGGAGTAAGTTTTCTCCAATTTTTCTTACTCAGTAACAGGATGCCCACAAAACTCTAATTTTGAGCATATTTTAAATAAAGCAGATGTGTAATCATTTACTTTTGTAAAATCTTGGAACCTCAGATTGTTCCATTCATTTTTAGCTGTAGGAAGTAAAATTTCCTTTTGATTATCAAATCTGTTCTTCAAATCTTGGAACCTCAGATTGTTCCATTCATTTTGTAAAATCAATGTGTTTATGAATAAACACATCAGCTTTGGTCTTTTCCTGATCCGAACAATTATTCTCTTCATTTATGACTTCTATTACACCCATTGCTTTTAGGTGTCTTTTGACATTTGCTGTCCAAGTCATATAATTTTCTCCGGAGATATTCAATGCTTTAAATTCAAGTTTCGCGATGTTTGCCATTTTGTTACTAAATACAAATATATAAATATTAGGATTACATACTTATTAAAATGAGATAAAATATAACAATACACATAATTAAAATGTTAGTTACATAAATAAATCTCAGCTTGCATAAATGAATGTTAGATGCGTAAATAGACGTTAGATGTATAAATGTTAAATTCATAAATAAATGTTAGATGGTTAGTAGTCCCATTATTATTATATTCCCATAGCAATATGTACCTTGTACTCATTTTTATTTATCAAAGAACTATATTATAAATATACATATATATAAAGGAGAAACGGGATCTAAAAGATCATCCTAAAGGTGTATGGTTTTACAATCCACTGGTGCACCCTTAGGCTTTCAACCTATATATATATATATATATATATATATATATATATATGTACACATATGTATGTATTTAAATGTATGAAATTCTTACATTGAGTATGGTAATAGTTCCTTTGCTTTTGTTGATTTGCTTGGTAGAGAACCCTCGTGCTGATAACGTGTTATAAAACAAAGAGATTTAGATCAAACACTTTCTCAATATCTTTCTTCTTTCACAATCATTATTTTCTATCGAATACCGAAACATTCGTTATATAGAAAAGAAAAAGAAACAAAACAAAACAGGTGGGGTACTGATGGGGTCTATATGTCTGCCACTTCTAAGACCACCCGTAGTGGGGCGTGGTTTTTAAAAAAAATTGAAAAAAAACGCCCCAAAACGCCCCCCACCCCATTACATTAGGCGTTACCCGGCGTTTTTTTTTGAAAAAAAATGATGTTGGCGTTTTAATTAAAACGCTTTGTACATTGTTCGACCCACCAATCACACCCCACATGTCTGACAACTTTTGAGCTAACACGTATTTCGTGTGTGTCTTTATAGGGGCGAAATATGTAACTTTGTCTTCATATGCCACTTGTCTGACAACTTTTGAGCTAATATCATATGTTTTAAATTAAAAAAAAAGTGAAATGATTGCATGGACGTTATTGGAATAATGCCTCACTACGCCACTTTTGCAATAATGCCCCATGCTAACTGGAATGACACGTGTCGGATAATGCCCCATGGTGGTGGGGCCATTATTTTTCATAACCACTACGGGTGGTCTAATAATTCATAATATTTTCAACATTACACTTTTTTACACTTTATCACTTTGACTAATTCTCTTTCCGAATGAACGGATACCACAAAACATGATCATCCATTTCTATTTTTCTAAACTTCATTTATATAATTAAAGCTTTAAAAAATATCGGACAACAATTGGTTTTATTTAATTTTTTGATACCCTAATTTTTTTTCTAAATTCGTCACTCCACACATATACGTTTGTGTGTTGGGAGATTTGTGCAAAACACCATTATGAGAACACATAAAAAAATGGTCGTATTATTGGCACACCTTGGGGGATTAAATCGACACCCTCAATACGCATCGTATAGGCCTATACGATGCGTATTGAGGTGGGTTCAAACTTCTATGTCTGCCAAAGGCTGCTATTGTCCCCTTACCAAAAAGTAATACGCATCGTATAGGGCTATACGATGCGTATTGAAGGTGTCAATTTAATTTTTTAATTTTTTGCAAGGTAGCTTCCTGTCACGCGGTAGCTTTCCGTCACGCGAACGAAGAAGCAGCACTTTGGACATTTGTCGGTCTTCAAACATCTAGGAAACATTATTTGAGAATACCCCTGAATTTATCGAAGCTGTAGAATGAGATCCTCCACTCTTGGGTTATCATCTTTCAACCTCATTTTCCCTAAATTTATCGATTATGTTTTTCAACAGGGATGTAATGCAATGATTCCTCTCTATTGAATAGACCGACACTTGTTTCATAGGACTCACTTGAATCGTCTCGGATGTAATAACACTACGTTTAGCATTCGTGCCTGCTTGAATTGCAGAAAACAAAGGATAACGAAGATGAACATTGTATTTATCATGAAAGTACTGAACAATCGAGATAACAGCTCCGGTTTCATCAGCTGCATTTAGAACAGGAGAGTTGAAAAAACTGCAAATGGAATTGATCTTGGAACAACATACTCTTGTTACCATATGACATATGATAAAAGTGCTTCTCTACACAATCTGGGATTATGTTCCGCAAATTGGGAAGCACATATTTGCTTCAAGATTTACATCTGATGTCCATGTTTGATCACATTTGACTTCATCTGCGGCAGTCTGAACAACCGAGATAATAGCTCCGGTTTCATCAACTGCATTTGGAACAGGAGAGTTGAAAAAACTGCAATTGGAATTGCTCTTGGAACAACATACTCTTGTTACCATATGACACATGATAAAAGCGCTTCTCTAGATAATCTGGGATTATGTTCCGCAAATTGGGAAGCACATATTTGCTTCAAGATTTACGTTGGATGTCCATGTTTGATCACATTTGACTTCATCTGCGGCAGTCCACTGACTTTCTTCCCCGCATGTATGCACCGTGATCACATTTGACTCATCTTTAGTAGTGTTTGTTTGAGAACCTGATTCAGATACACAACGGTTCTCCAATTCCAGATCAGCAAGTAAATACACAACGGTTCTCCAATTCCAGATCAGTAATGTAAGGAGAAGCGTTGAGATAACGGACATCCATCAAGCTCAAAAAGAAAACTTGTGTTTCCCATAGTCACAAACGATTGCGGTTTGTATTTTCATAGCCACCGTTCCCATAGTAAAAAACAGGATGGATGTGACACACACAGATAGATAAGCTGTCACAGTTGTCAAATTCGTTGCGTGCATTCATATTGTTTAGACAACAACAGATAATAAAAGGATTGTTGGACTTCTTGTTCCAAATGCAACTGTGAATATTGAATGTGCAAACTGAAACATATTGACTCTATATAATTGCAAGACTGTTTGTCGGGCTTCCAATGCTCACACAGTGTGATAAACAACGCTGATACGAACACATACCAACTGATTCAGATTTAAACAATGCACGCCTCAACTGAGATAACGGATATCCATCAAGCTCAAAAAGAAAACTTGTGTTTCCCATAGTCACAAACGATTGCGGTTTGTAATCATAGAATACGATATTCGCACGCAACCGAACGGCACTGAAACGACTTATGTTGAAGGTATACGTCATAAAACGACAAAATATGCGAAAGTTCGGCAAAAAAAAGAGACGTGTACGCTTCGAACCGAGGGAAACACGATAAAACTAAATTTGAAATAATGCCATATACGATCGTATAGGCCTATGTTGTATCGTATGTCAGCTTAATACGCATCGTATAGGCCTATACGATGCGTATTGAACTTTCAATTTTCTCAAAAATACCCCTGAATTTATAAGAAAAACAGAGGTATTTCAGTAAATTCATCGATTAATACGCATCGTATAGGCCTATACGATGCGTATTGAATTGAAAAAGTGTGCAGATAGACAGGGTGTGTGCCATTAGAAAATCCCTAAAAAAACAAATGTTTGCTTTTTCAATCTTAACAAATATAGGTCTTTACCCACACATAATATGTATAGGAATAAACATATATTGTGTTGGTAGTTGCGTTTACCTACACATATATGATGTGTAGACTCGCGACTGTGGATAAAGATCATTACCTACACATCAATTATGTGCAGGTATATAGCAAGCTATACCTGCACATACATGTGTGGCTAAAGTTATTATATGTGTAGTTAAAAGTATAGCAATTTGTTTAGATGGTGTCTGACGTGGGAGCTGATGTGGTGACTGACGTGACAGTTGATGTGGCGTAAATATATGTGGGTTAAAGTAATATTATGTGTAGGTATTGGTCCTAGCATAGGAAGAAATCAAATATTGACGTGTTTGTAAAAATATTTAATGTGCACATTAACCATTAATCAAAACATCATCGTTCAAACAACCAAACAAAAGAAAAAATTATTCATAAGTTACTAACGGGCATGGTTGTAAAAATCCTGACTAGGCTCCGATTAGTCACCGATTAATCACTAATAGGTGGTTCACCGATTATTGGCCGATTAATTGCTAGGCGGTCAATGGCGGTCCTATTCTAGCCAAATTTTGGTGAGACGTCGGCCAAATTTCGACCAAACCTTATAAATTCCTTCCAGTTATTTAAAAAATGGGTTAATAAGGGGTTAAAACATGTCTACTTTAGAAAACTACATATAAAAATGTATGTGTATATATATAACTAAAAATTACATATAAAACTCTCGATCCGATTAATTCCGATTAATCCCTATTAATCCCGATTAATCGTTAGTCGGTACCCCACCGCCCGACTAGCGCCTAGCGATTCTTACAACATTGCTAACGGGTTATATAAAGTTACTAAAACGACTTCACTCATTGAAACTTTAACCACCCTCTGACGTATCACCTTGAGATTGTCCTGATGGGCTTGATGGAGGAGGCGTGATATTATTTTTGAATCAGTGCTTGTTCCATTATTGCACGTTTACTTATCACTATTTGAAGTGCGTCTACTAGCGCTCGTCGTAGGACACTTTGCGTTTTTAGCAATACCCATTGTGTTATCATCAATAACTGGATCACGTCCCCATCCAGGCAAGTGAATATAGCTTTGTCCAAATCAGAGCCGTCCCCGAGAACTCTTAAAAAGATTTAGGCCTCGGGCGACAAAAATAATTGGGCCCAAAATTGTGGTTAAAGGGAAATGAATTAAAAAATTAAAACTTTGGTGGTAAAGCCAAGACTTGAACTTGAGATTTTTACATTATTTTGAGATGGTTTTTCCACTCCACTACCAACATTTTTATGCATAATAAATGGATGCATATATTAAGTATATAATTTAGTATATATATAAAAGCTTATAAAAATCTTTCGGGCCCTTTAAAAGTTTGGGCCTCGGGCGTCGGCACGGGTTGGCCGGCCCAAGAGCCGGCCCTGGTCCAAATACATTCTCAATAATGGACTTGTCGCTCATTGATTCCACGACATGGTTTCCAGCTTCATCATATCTTCCTTTTACGGAAATAAAAAGAACACATACAATAAATTAACTATTTACCAAATAATAAATATTAAGCGGTACAAATGAACAAGTAAACTTACATACAAATTACTTAATAAGTAACAAACAAGCCGAGCTAAGTCGAGCTCAAGTTTAAAAATGAATAAAGTTTCCTTCAATACCTACACATATTCAACTAAACGCTTAATAATTTTAAAATATATAAACATTAATTTGATGGGTTTTTTTACATTTTCTACATACATAAATTTATTCATTTGTATCGGTGTAAGAAAAGAAATACTTAATTATAAAAATAAAAAAAATTGATCATTTAACTTTGTTATTAGGGTGAGAGGGGCACTCCCCTAAGAGGGGAGTCCCCTCTCTTACACACCACCAACCAGCTAGTGCCACGTCAACTCCCCTCTTAAACTCCCCTAACACCCCATTTTGATGGCGGCACTCCCCTCTTTAGGGGACTTGGTTTTTTTTTTGTTTGTTGTTTATGCATGTTTATAAAAAAATATTAATAAAAATTAAATAAAATTTAACAAAAGACATTTCAAAGTAGAAAATAAAAATAAAAATTAAATTCAAACTAGAAAATTAAAATTACATTCAAACTAGAAAATAAAAATTACATTAAAACTAGAAAATAATAATTTTAGAAATCGATTGGCCACCCGTACTTGTTAGCGATGTCGCGTTTTCGGGCGAGGATGAACGGCAACATATTTGGCGGAGCATCCTCGTGCGGCTTGATGAATGTTTCCATATCTCGATCGTAATTATAGTTTTTCATCGTCTCGCGTTGTTCCGATATGAGCTCGAGAGCCTGCGCCTCTCTTTGCTTCCTCAATTCAACCGCCTCCAATTCAATCGCGTGCTTCTTTTTTTTCATGGCGGTGTACTCTTTGAATTGTGCCGCCAACTCGGCCGAGCTTCCCTCGGACGATGTCGCTTGACGCTTGTCTCGCCGTTGTGCTCTTTGTGGCGAGGGGTCTTCGTTCATATCAGTCCGGTTACTTCCACCGACGGTGGCGTTAAAATGATTTAAAATCTTACGCCAAAAACTATCGCGGTTTTGTTGATTGCCCTTCTTTTTGTTGGTAGAGCAATGTACCCACGCCTTCGCCAACGCCTCTTCTTGGAGCTTTGTCCATTTTTCGCTCGTCATTTTTCCCTTTTTATCCCGAGCGTCATCTTCTTCGTTGCCCAAATCTGCATCCACATTATATTCATCGTCCTCGTCGCCCAAATTTTGAGTTTCGGGCACTACCTCATCGTCCTCGTCGTCCCAAACAGGTAGAGGACGTTCAACATTTTCTTGGACCGATGGAACTTGTGGGGAACGAAAACCATATGGGTCGAAGGCGGGGGAGTGAGGAGGAGCATCCATTGATAACAAATTTTGAAAACCATAGCCGAAATTGGGTTGAAGGTTGGTTGCTTGAGTGTTGTAAAAGGAGGGGTGTGAAGGTTGTTGGAAAAAAAACGGGGGTTGTGGAGTATACCCGAAAGGGGGTTGTGATTGTGCACTTGCACCGCTCGAACCACCACGAGACGGTTGCTTGCCCCGTCCCTTAGTTTTTTTCTTGGCTTCGCGGGGTTGGTTCTCCATTGCTCGGTTAGAAGTGGGTGTGGTTTGAGAGTATAAAAAATTAAGTGGGTGTGGTTTGAGAGTATAAAAAATTAGTGAGAAGTGGGTGTTGTTTAATGAGAGTGTAAAAAATTAGTGAGAAGTGGGTGTGGTTATTTATATTTGTTTAAAAAGTGAATTTTTTTTTAAATCGACCGTTGCAACAAGTTACCGTTCCTCAAACCTTGTGCCAACTCAAACCTTGTGCCAATTCCACGCGGTGAACAAGTGCCGAAACCACTCCCCGATTCGGGTCCCCGCGGTGATGGCGGCGGTGTTCCCGATCGGGGAAAGTGGTCACCAAACCCACTCCCCGAGTACGCCCCGGACACCTTTATATCAAAGAACATCGGTGGGTAAGAAAAGAAATACTTAATTATAAAAATAAAAAAATTGATCAAAGAATAAATGATTTAACTTTGTTACATTTGTTCTTTTCATAAATAGAGATCTAGAAAAATCTTACTACAATATATTATTTTATTTTATTTTATATAAAGTAATAATATAAAAATGAAAGGTGGTGACAATTTCAACATAACTAGTAGGTTTTCTCGCGCTTCGCGACGAGTTTTCGGTGAGTTTCCTCACGCATCTTGGCGAGGTTCGATAACGGTACGATACCGGTATTTGAAGGTTAAAACCAGTATATATCGGTACCGTACAAACCGGTACCGAAAATGTCAAAAGTTGGTACCGAATCGGTACCAAAAATATTTCGGTTTGGAAAATTCAATATCGGTACATGGTACCATTTACTCATCCTTAGGAATGGGTACGATACAAACACTCGATATAGCAATCGAAAGAGATATCATGACGGCTGTATGTATTAACTAATGATATAATTATAAGAGTAAATTACGTTTTTGGCCCCTGTGGTTATATCAGTTTTACTATATTGGCCAAAAATAAGAATTTTTAACAGATCTGCCCCTATGGTCCCTATATCTAACCATTTTGGCCCCTAATTCTAACCAAACCCCAACTCTGGTTAATTTCTTGGTCACATGGGTTGCACATGATGGGTAAAATTGTAATTTCCTCTCCCCTTTTATGACTTTATAAATAAAACCTAAATCTTGAACAAATCATCATCATCTGCATCTCTCTCTTGAACAAACCCAGAACTTCAAACCCATTTTCATCTTCAAAGCACTTTCAAACCCAGAACTTCAAACCCATATCTTCAAACCCACTTTCATCTTCAAACCCAGAACTGCAATTGAAAGCTACCGATTCAGAACTCAGCAACAATTGAAGAAATTAAACAATCGAAGAACCCAGATCTTCAAACCCACTTTCATCTTCAAACACAAATCCACAACTGACATTCATAATTTCACATCAATCTAAAACAATATCTTCAACTCAAAATACAATTCAGAAAAAAAAACCAAAAGTTTCTGATCAGTTTCAGATTTTCATGAACTTGAACAAATAAAAAAAACAATAATTAAATCAACAGATCAGTTTCAGATCTTCATGAACATGAACAAATAAAAAAAATAAAAAACCTAAATTCAAGAACAAGAACCCATCATCTGCACATCATCATCTTCAAACCCTAATCTTCAAGAACAATCATCATCTTCAAGAACACTTCAAACCCAGATCAGTGTTTGTGTTCGAATGAAACCACCAAATCCGATTCGAATCAAACATTAACAGATCTGGGTTATTCAGATTCGTTAAACCACCACCATACACCCCCAAATCCGATTCTAATCATTGCACATTCAGATTCGTTAACAGATCTGCATCGACTTCTTATTTAGATGTGGGGGTTGTGGCTATTGCGCGTGGGGTTGTGGGGAGCTGTGTGTGGTGGCGTGTGAGGGGTTGTGGCGGTGGCGGTTGGTGGGGGATATGATGGTGGTTTGTGGCGGTGGTGGAAGAAGATAGAGTAGAGAGAAGAAGATGATTGGGTTTATTTTGTGAGAGAGAAGAAGATGAGTTACATGTGTATCTCCTAAACAACTAAATCAGACGTCCTCCTCTTGTGTATCTCCTCCCCTGTTGACTCCTCTTGAACAAATCAAAAACAATAATTAAAGATATTTTTAATATATATTAATGATAATTTAATATGTGTGGGAGGTGAATTTACAAATATGCCCATCATGTGAGTTAAATGTGACAAATAATTAACTAGGTTAATGGGTTTAGTTAGACTCATGGGCCAAAATGGTTAGATATAGGGACCATAGGGGCAGATCTGTTAAAAATTCTTATTTTGGGCCAATATAGTAAAACTGATATAACCACAGGGGCCAAAATGGTTAGATAATTGACATGTTTGTTTTTTAATAAAAGTTAGTAAGAATTATAATTTCATTTATAGTTTATAAGTGGAAAAATTGAAACATAAATTATAAAATCAAATGAAATTAAAAGAAATTGATTTGGATGCATTTTTGTCCTTAATTATTTTGTATATTTTATAATTGAAGGGCATCGCATGGATATCCTCATTTTTAGTGGTCACAAGGGCAAAATCAGAAAACAATGGGCAAAAATCGGAAAACCAAGAAGTGAACTGGCGCAAAGCCAAGTTATGATTTGATATGTATAATATAGTAGAACCTCTCTAGTTTAATACTTTGATAAATTAATAAACTCGATAAAATTAATAATTTGTCGGGTCCAGTACAAAATTGGACCCCAATCGATTAAATAATAAGATAATATTTTTTTAAATCCCAATGTAAATATATTGGTCTCATCGAAACTATAAGATAATAATTACTAAAATATTCCAAAATTTTAGGATTGTCTAGTAAAAAATGAATCTATACTCATATGAGTTGGGTTATTCACGCCATGGTTCCTCATAGTAAGCATATGAACGTGGAGGCTCATATCTTGGTTCCTCAAAGTATGAGTATGAAGGCTCATACCTTGGTTCATCAAAATATGAGTATGAGGGAGAAGGTTCATACCTTTGGTCTTCATAGGATGTGTATGAAGTTGATGGCTCGTACCTGGGCTCCTCATAGTAGGTGTATGAAGTGGATGGTTGAAATAAGTCACAATATTGAACCGAGTGCGGGTCACCACAATTAGTGCAATAGTTTTCCCTATAATCATCCTCCTCATAGGTGTAGTTGTAACCTCCTGAGTATTGATCCATAAGAATCACTCAGCAGACCACAACAAAGTCTCGAGACCAGAAAACAAAAATAAAAACGGAAACAGAGGCTGGACACGGTCCCGTGTTCAGTGGACACGGTCCCGTGTACAGAATCTGTATCTGGGCGTTTTAATTTAAAGTTACTGGTTTCGTTGAGCACGGGGCGTGTTCAGTGAGCACGACCCCGTGTTCAGACTCTGTTACTGGGTGTTTTATAAAAATATGCAGCACGGTCCCGTGTTCAGTGAGTACGGCCCGTGTTCAATCTACTGTAAATGCAAAACTAAACTAAAATGCAGAGAAATGTGCGCGCGTTTTGAAAAGGTTTTTTTTTTTAAATTGATTGGGCCATCGATTTTAAGCTTTCTTAAAATCCTTGTGTCCCCGGCAACGGCGCCAAAATCTTGATGTGTGCGAGTGTGTATATGTTTTTAATATATATTTTAAGCCCTTTTTACACGTTATTCAAGTTTTAAATTTATAAAACACGATATTTTACTAACACCAAACACACATATGGGCAAGTGCACCCATCGTGAGCGTAGTATAGTGTTGGCAAGATAACGAGGTCGTCCAAGGATACAAGAGCTTTTAATACCGGTTTATCTTCAACGTCTAATCAAATCAAAAAGTTAGAAAAAATGTTTTTAAACCAGAAAAATAAAAACTAACTAAAATGCTGAAAAATAAAATAAAAATAAAACAGATAGACAAGATGAATCACTTGGCTCCGACTCGTGTTTAGTGTAACCTTTGATTATTTCCGCACTTTTGCACTTTTTAAGAGATTATCTTAGTTATTGTAGTAGACCCCTCTTTTGAAGGTGACGTTACCCTCAACCCAGTAGTTTGAGTCAGCAAGGATACAATCCTAAAGGGTCGAATTATTGAAAGATAATTAATTAAGTTATTAATGCATATTATGGTAGGCCCCTCTTTTGAAGGTGACGTTATCCTCGGCTAAGTAGTCTGAGTCAGCAGGGATACAGTCCTAAGTAGCAGGGTTAAAGTATTAATAGTAGCTTACTTATGAGGGGATCAAAGAGTTTGGACCCCCGCCATCCAATACCGGTGGGTATTGAAGGAGGTCCTACTAAATTTGACCCAGGGCCTTTGTAGGATCTATACACTGAACAATGGCAAGACTCTTACCAAACCGTTCCCTTAACCCCCGACCATGTAGCCAACATACCTCCATATAGACCGTGGAGATATGAATGGTGAAAATATTTTATTTTATATAGACAGTAAAATAATGCCAAGACACCACGAATAAACGATAAGGAAGAATCACCTTCAACATAAGAAACTATTTATTAAAGTCATTAATACATAACCAAATAAAAAGTGCGAAAAGATTAAAAATAAAAAGTATTACACTAGACACTTATCTTCACCAAGTGATGTAAGAGATTTAGGCAAACATGACCTTTGATTGTCAAGAACTCTTACGATCAATCTTGGATCCCGAGACGACTCACACACTCTATGATGGACAATGGATGATGGTGGTGGATGATGGTGTTGTGATGGTGGTGGGTGGTGAGTGAAGTGTGAGAGAGGTGGTGTGCCAAGGGATGCCTTTGAAGTGAACCAAGCACCCCTTTTTATAGCCTGCACAGAAGCCTGGACACGGCCCCGTGTCCACCCTTTTCTCTTCCTTCATTAATTGAAGTTTGTCTGCATTAGTTGACCACGCCCCCGTGTCCGTTGGGCACGGCCCCGTGTGCAGAAGCGTATCTGTACTATCAAGATTTGCTTGGATTCTACGAATCTTAGCGTTGACCACGGCCCCGTGTTGAGTTTGGCACGCCCCCGTGTCGGGAATAGAAGCTTCTACAACTTTGTCTTTTCTGCAGACTTCTGAACACGCCCCCGTGTCTGCTGGGCACGGGGCCGGGTCCGCTGGGCACAGCCCCATGCTCAACTTTATTCTTGTTTTTTGCTTTGGGAGATGCTGTCGAGGGGTCGGGCATGCCACGTTTCTTCCCTTTCTTTGTATTTATGTTGGTTTTGGCTGTATATTTGTTCCTTTTGTTCATTTAAGCTCATTTAACCCTGAAAATACAAAAGGAAGACAAAAGCACACTATTTCCAACATTAGTACTAAAAAAATGTTAGTTTTATGACTCATTTGATGTAATTTATATGTTGCATTTTACACACATCAAATACCCCCACACTTGAATCTTTGCTTGTACTCAAGCAAAACTCTTTATAATGTGGCTTACACTCCCAAATGGAATGGGTAGAAGAGAAGTTTTGGGCTTGCCTTGAGTGTCGGGAATCCAAGATCTTTATTAGGTTTTATTTTTATGCTATTTACAATCCTATTCGTTATGATTTATTTTGAACATTTCATAAGAGAAATTACTTATTTGGGCATAACATGCCTCTTTAAAATTCCATTTATATACAAGTTCACATACCTCACGGGAGATCACTCAACACTCGGCCGAAGATGTATTTTTGTGAAACACTCAAAACCGGCATGGAACTTATTTCTACCATATGCTTGCCAAGCAATCAATCCTCCTCCTTTTTAACTATACACCTTTGTAATTATCAAGAGGACTTTGGGGAAGGGTTAGGCTTGGGTTAAAGGTAGGTGGTTGGGTTAGTGGTTAGTAGAAAAGGGCGAAAGGCGTAAAAAGCGTCGGTTTTCGTAAAACATTTTGTTTTTGTGACTTTTTATTTTAATGAAGCATTTATTCAAACAAGCCTTCTTTTGATGAGCTTTGTTTGTTTATTTCTAACTTCATTTTTTCTCTTTTCTTTTTTTTTTTGATAAAAGAAGTCACAAGAAAACCGAGCTTTGTGTAACAACCCTCAATAAAATCGACACTCTCGAATATTTCCGACACCCTGTTATATCTTAAAATGTCCCAATATGTCTTTAAATACGCCCCGTATGTGAAAATCGAGCCCAAAATATATTAAATAGTATTTAAAATAAATAAAAACTAAAAATATAAGTTGAGGCGGGCCACGTAGGACCCACCCCAACCACTTACGCGGGCGGTATCAGGGTTAAAACCTGATTTCATTCGATTCCTTTAGTTTAGGCGGGCCGCGTAAGATTGCCCCTAAGCTTGCGCGGGCCGCGTAAGATCTAAAATGTGGCGCAGCCCGGTGATGACACGTGTCATCATCGTGTCAAGTCTAGTTGGTGATCCGGACGAGCTACGCGTTGACCCAGGTTTGACGCGGGTGGCGTAGGCCCTTGCCTACTTTTACGCGGGCCGCGCGAGAGTCAGTTTCAGCAACTATATAAGGAGGCATCGGGTTTCAGTATTCCTCGTTCATTTCTTTTCTTTCTAAACGAATTCTGAAGTAGTAGAAGTAATACGCGGGTATTATATCCCCCTAATTAGCGAGGTTCTGCTCCGTTGTAAGTATTATAACCCTAGTTTCGTACTAGATACGCTGCCCGATTGATTTAGGGTTCCGTAACAACTGTCGTGGTTCTGCCCGACGTAGTTGTTGGAATACCGTCTCGGGGAGGGTATCATTAATATTTTCAAAGGGTTATGATACTAACCTATGTACATTTGTATAAATTATAGATTATTCCCAGGAAACCCTTACGCGAAGTCGAAGATAGCAATGTGAGTTTATCCAATTTTTGTTAACCTTTTTGTAATATTTTACAAAACCTTAAATGCTTAACAATGTGATTAAGCAGTGATTGAGTCTTTGCAGTTCTTCAATTACTGCCGGTATGTTGGGGTTTTGTATATAAAATTTACTACTGCGAGTAGTATGTCGGGATGACAGTACGTTACCATTGGACAACGAGTTAGCCAATGTGTAATATGACCCACAAGTCATGATTGACAGTACTGAATGAGTAATTGTGTAGAAATAAACAATGTGATCGCTCTCAATACTGTTTTAATTAATAAAATTTTCTTGATTAAACTGGGATTCACTCACCAGTATTTCCCACTGACAAATGTTTTTAAAACGCGTTTCAGGTAACACAATGTGACAGCCAATTAGTAAAAAGCCAGCTGGAGAGCACTGAAGGCTTGGGAAAAATGTGGCTATAAAAGTTACCTAAAAGACTATGTTTTAAATTCAATAAAATAGGGTTTATCCCTATAAACGTATTGTAATAAGAAACTTGGGTTTTGCCCATGTGATTATTAATATTAAATATGGTGGTTTTACTCTGATAAACATTTCCTAACTACGGTCCTGATGTAAATTCCGCTGCCAAATTAATCAGCTGATACCACCGAAACTCTGAGTTCGCGTCCGCCCGTTCCCGGGACAGATAAGGGATCGGGGGTTGCGACACTTTGTTACTAAAATAAAGGGTTTAAAATGAAAAAGTGTTTTGGTGGGTAAAAGGGTGTTTGTTTTGGGTTAAGAAATGAAAAGGTTTAAGCTCAAATGGGTTAACTAGGGGGATTTTGGGTAGGTGGTAAAAAAAGAAAAAAATAATGGTGTTGAAAGAAAAAGGGTTAGTCCTAATGCCTCCATCATTTACTTACTTGGGTTTAAGTTGGTAAGGACCGGGAATGTATCGTCGTGGCAAGTTCTAGAGTTGTAAGAAACCAAGCGGCTATTCACACAAGAAACGAAAAATGAGCATTTGATTTAAAGATATGTATTTGTATGCTCAATAAAGGCTCAAAACTCACTTTTTGTGGGAATGGGTTTTTAATGTGATCAAGTATATATAATCAAATTTTAACTAGATTTGTCATTCCGTTTCATAATTTTCTTATATTGGTTCTTTTTATCACGACGCAATCGGTTGTAAATTTGTAAAAATATAACCTTTTTAGAACTTGTTATTCCCAATTTAAACCAAGACAAGTAAAAAAAATGAAAATTTTTGAAAAAATTTGGGGTGATTAGCGGTTCCAATAGAGTTTTTGTGTAAGGCTTGTTTTTAGGACTTGCAAGATTCAAGGTTTTAGCATCCCCCCACACTTAAATTACACATTGTCCTCAATGTGTCCCAAAAATAAGTTTTTCGGTTGATTAAAATGTGTAAAAGTGGGTTAAAAACAAGATTTTATGTTACTGGGTAGCTGAACACGGGGTGGTGTTGGCTGAGCACGGCCCTGTGGTCAGACTGTCAGTATCAAATTTAAACAGAAGGCTGGGCACGGGGGCGTGTTCATTGAGCACGGCCCCGTGTCCAGTTACCTGAACTGGGCATTTTCTGCAGAACCTCGGGCACGGGGCGTGTTGGGGTGAGCACGGCCCCGTGCTGAACTTGCTGTAATGAAGAAAAATTGTCGGGAGGCTCTGTTTTTGTGCATGGGGTGTGGGTTCAAGTTTCCCTTAGTAACCTCCACCATTTCGAGTGTGCTTTATTCCTGAAATTTAAAACTAAACTAGAAAACATAAAAGTTAAACTAATCTAAAACTAAGGATAGTTCCGCGGAATGCCTCGGTGGTGCGCCACGTTTATAAGGGTCCTTAGCTAGACCCACCTTATCGGGTGGTTCTGGCTCGTCTTCAATTAGGGGGTCGTCACTGCCGAACGGATATTTCATTGAACGCTCAAGATCGACACTTCTTTTAAATGCCCCTAATTGAATAAATAGATTGTTGTACTTCCGGTTTTTCAAAGTTTCGTGGGTTTTTACAAAAGGTCGTCCCAAAACTAGAGAAGCTTCATCAAGGATGACAATGTCGGTTGGGATTACCATTTGATTTGTTTGGACCAAGACATCCTCAACTACACCGATTGATTTTATTATTTTCTGATTAGATAAAGAAATGGGTATTTGAAGTGGAGAAAAATCACTAATACTTAATTTTTCGAAAATGTACTTTGGCATTATATTAACACAAAGATCTTTATCAATTGTCACATTACTAATAAAGGAGTTTTGAAACAAAATATGGAACCGGTGTAATGTTGATTTCAAATGGGTCTTCTTTTATTAGCGAGGTTTGATCATTAGTTAACTTAATGCTTACCGTTTCGTCAATTTTAGTGTTAGTGTTTAACTCTTTTAAAAACTTAGCATGAGTGGGTACTAAACAATGATTTTCAAAAGAAGGTGACAAGAGATTAATTTCTTCAAAATTAGACTCTTCTTGAATTTTAACGTTAACGGACTCACCTTTTTCTTTGTTTAACTCATGTGTTGGTTTTTCACTTATTTGTTCTTCCATTTTTAAACTTTCAACTATCTCTTCTTTATTTAATTATTCCCTTGCGCGGGACTCCTCTTCCCTTGCGCGAGATTCTTTTATGTAGCGCTCGATAGTTTTAAGGTGTTCTAATATCCTATCGGTTACGTCGGCGATAGAGTAAGGATCGGGATTTTCAAAGCTTGAATCCGGTTGTTCGATCCTTTGTTCATCATAATACCCATATGAAGTAGATGGTTCACACCATTGTTCTTCATTGTATGTATATGATGGATAAGGGTCATAATTTTGTTCTTCATAATACTCATATGATGTGGGTTGTTCACGCCATGGTTCCTCATAGTAAGCATATGAAGGTGGAGGCTCATATTTTGGTTCCTCAAAGTATGAGTATGAAGGCTCATACCTTGGTTCATCAAAATATGAGTATGAGGGAGAAGGTTCATACCTTTGGTCTTCATAGGATGTGTATGAAATTGATGGCTCGTACCTGGGCTCCTCATAGTAGGTGTATGAAGTGGATGGTTGAAATAAGTCACAATATTGAACCGAGTGCGGGTCACCACAATTAGTGCAATAGTTTTCCCTATAATCCTCCTCCTCATAGGTGTAGTTGTAACCTCCTGAGTATTGATCCATAAGAATCACTCAGCAGACCACAACAAAGTCTCGAGACCAGAAAACAAAAATAAAAACGGAAACAGAGGCTGGACACGGCCCCGTGTTCAGTGGACACGGCCCCGTGTACAGAATCTGTATTTGGGCGTTTTAATTTAAATTTATTGGTTTCGTTGAGCACGGGGCGTGTTCAGTGAGCACGATCCCGTGTTCAGACTCTGTTACTGGGTGTTTTATAAAAATATGCAGCACGGTCCCGTGTTCAGTGAGCACGGCCCGTGTTCAATCTACTGTAAATGCAAAACTAAACTAAAATGCAGAGAAATGTGCGCGCATTTTGAAATGGTTTTTTTTTTTTTAAATTGATTAGGCCATCGATTTTAAGCTTTCTTAAAATCCTTGTGTCCCCGGGAACAGCGCCAAAAACTTGATGTGTGCGAGTGTGTATATGTTTTTAATATATATTTTAAGCCCTTTTTACACGTTAGTCAGTTTTAAATTTATAAAACACGATATTTTACTAACACCAAACACACATATGGGCAAGTGCATCCATCGTGAGCGTAGTATAGTGTTGGCAAGATACCGAGGTCGTCCAAGGACACAAGAGCTTTTAATACCGGTTTATCTTCAACGTCTAATCAAATCAAAAAGTTAGAAAAAAATGTTTTTAAACCAGAAAAATAAAAACTAACTAAAATGCTGAAAAATAAAATAAAAATAAAATAGATAGACAAGATGAATCACTTGGCTCCGACTCGTGTTTAGTGTAACCTTTGATTATTTCCGCACTTTTGCACTTTTTAAGAGATTATCTTAGTTATTGTAGTAGGCCCCTCTTTTGAAGGTGACGTTACCCTCAACCCAGTAGTTTGAGTCAGCAAGGATACAATCCTAAAGGGTCGGATTATTGAAAGATAATTAATTAAGTTATTAATGCATATTATGGTAGGCCCCTCTTTTGAAGGTGACGTTACCCTCGGCTAAGTAGTCTGAGTCAGCAGGTATACAGTCTTAAGTAGCCTGGTTAAAGTATTTAATAGTAGCTTACTTATGAGGGGATCAAAGAGTTTGGACCCCCGCCATCCAATACCGGTGGGTATTGAAGGAGGTCCTACTAAATTTGACCCAGGTCCTATTAAATTTGACCCAGGTCCTTTGCAGAATCTATACACTGAACAATGGCAAGACTCTTACCAAACCGTTCCCTTAACCCCCGACCAGGTAGCCAACATACCTCCATATAGACCTTGGAGATATGAATGGTGAAAATCTTTTATTTTATATAGACAGTAAAATAATGCCAAGACACCACAGACAAATGATAAGGAAGAATCACCTTCAATATAAGAAACTAGTTATTAAAGTCATTAATACATAACCAAATAAAAAGTGCGAAAAGATTAAAAATAAAAAGTATTACACTAGACACTTGTCTTCACCAAGTGATGTAAGAGACTTAGGCAAACATGGCCTTTGATTATCAAGAACCCTTACGATCAATCTTGGATCCCGACACGACTCACACACTCTATGATGGACAATGGATGATGGTGGTGGATGATGGTGTTGTGATGGTGGTGGGTGAAGTGTGAGAGAGGTGGTGTGCCAAGGGATGCCTTTGAAGTGAACCAAACACCCCTATTTATAGCTTGCACAGAAGCCTAGACACGGCCCCGTGTCCGCTAGACACGGCTCCGTGTCCGCTGGACACGGCCCCGTGTCCGCTGGACACGACCCCGTGTCCACCCTTTTCTCTTCCTTCATTAATTGCAGTTTGTCTGCATTAGTTGACCACGCCCCCGTGTCCGCTGGGCACGGCCCCGTGTGTAGAAGCGTATCTGTACTATCAAGATTTGCTTGGATTATGCGAATCTTAGCGTTGACCACGGCCCCGTGTTGAGCTAGGCACGCCCCCGTGTCGGGAATAGAAGCTTCTACAACTTTGTCTTTTCTGCTGACTCCTCAACACGCCCCCGTGTCTGCTGGGCACGGGGCCGTGTCCGCTGGGCACGCCCCGTGTTCAGCTTTCTTCTTGTTTTTTGCTTTGGGAGATGCTGTCGAGGGGTCGGGCATGCCACGTTTCTTCCCTTTCTTTGTATTTATGTTGGATTTGGCTGTATATTTGTTCCTTTTGTTCATTTAAGCTCATTTAACCCTGAAAATACAAAAGGAAGATAAAAGCACACTTTTTCCAACATTAGTACTAAAAAATGGTTAGTTTTATGCCTCATTTGATGTAATTTATACAGAGCCGGCCCAAGTTTTTTGGAGACCCTAAACGAAGTCTAAAATTGAGGCCCTCGAGTCTTACTTTGTTTACCTTTCTAAATGACCTTCATAACTTTTGATTTTAAATTAAAATAATATGATCGTATAACAATTATAGAAGGATCATTAGTTCAACTTCAATGTAAACATCTAAACAAAGAAGCCACAATAGGAACAATAAAAAAAGCACAAATAATCAAGTTAACAAATAGTTTTGACATAAAATTGGCAAATATGTTAAGCTAAAAGTTCATCAATCAACCTACATGTAATATGTACATTAAGTCCACAACAAACACTTGTATATACAAAACAAGATTTGATGTTTACACCGTGAAACATGAACTGAAAAGGCTATGAACCTATTTGAAAATGATGTTTTTGAAAGTATTACAACTGAAATCTGAAAACAAGAGTACGGACCTTTTATAAAGTCGGAAGGCTAGAACTAAGCTATATTCTAAATAGATTTGAAAAAGAAAAAATAGAGTTAGCGTAGTTATTATTTAACTTAATTTAAAAAAAACTTTAAAGAACTAACGTAAATTTGTGTAAGCAACCTCTTTCAGGGTTAAAACTTGAAAGTATGGACCAAGGTATAAATTATAAAAGAAATAATATGAAAAAATAAATTATTCGTCCTTGTTTTTCAATTTTATTTTTAAAACAAATCCTTAGTAGGCTTAAGGTGAATTAATGGGAGCAACGATAAAAAAAACATAACTATGCTAATATTCGAACTTGAGTTTTCAAGCTGAAGTAAAGACGCGCTACCATTAAGCCACAAGCGGATATTGTATAAAATCATCAAAGTTCTCATAATATTCACATAAATTATATAATACATATATATATAAATTTTAAATTATTGGAGGCCCTAAAAATTTGGTGGCCCAAAGCGATCACCTAGGTTTAACATGAAGATGGGCCGGCCCTGAATTTATATGTTGCATTTTACACACATCAATATACACGATCTTAGGATTGTTTACTTGATTATATTGTGGTGTTTGGATCATAACTTGCAATCACATGAAATGAATGTTTTGATGAATTAACGATATGTTACTTGTTTTTATGATTTACCCTTTCTTACTCAGCCTTAAAAAGCTGACACTTGTTTTTGAAAATCGATGTGTACCATTTTCAGGTTAGTTAAGATTCTTAGACATGAAGCTGGTGAGGAATGGGTAGAGAAACTTTGACAAGACCTGACCGATTTAGATGATTTGTTTATTTATTAATTGTGTATAAAGGTTCGTTTATGATTTTGTTGCTATGAACGACAAGTAACACCCATATTTTATGATAAATAAAACGTTTTTAATGGTTTTTTGATTAAACAAATTACTGGGAGTTTCCGCTGCGAAAGAACAAAATTTTAAAATATAATATTTTAGTAAAAAAAGCGGGGTGTTACATATAGACTAGCTACGTATGTGAGTGGTGTACTGTTATGCAATAATCTCAACTTGTTAGAAGGTGAGACCACAATAGGTGTTTGTCATAGTTGTATGTGTTCATGACATCCGACAAAAAGGGGGGAGCCTATGTTTATAGTTCGTTATTCGTTTTAATAAGATTGAGTTTACTTACCCTCTTAAAGAATTGAAAATTTCATTATCTCCGCAGTTTGGTGTTTATATAAACTATTGTATCAGGGCCGACTTTGGGCCTGTGAGGGAGGTGCCACCGCACAAGGCCCAAAATATCTAGGTATAACAACACTCAAAAACACATTATAAGAAACCCTAGTTGAGACCCAAAACATATACGACGCAAACCAAAATGAAAAATCAGGATTAGGGTTTGGGTTTGGGTTTGGGTTTGGGGGGGGGGGGGTACCCCTAAACCTTCCGCGACACGTGAAAGGTACCTATACGTGTCAAAACCCGAAGTTGTCGACACCATAGGGCTAGAAACACAACAAGGCAGGTCTAGGCGAAATATGGGTTATTATACTAACGCGTGTGCATTGTTTAATTTAATAGATTATAACCAGGAAGTCACCAGGAAATACCTAAAATAGCAATGTGAGTAATTTCTCTTTTTGTAAACTGTTTTTACAAAACCTCAATTGTTTTGAATTATATTTAATAGTGATTGAGTATTTGTAAATCTACAATTATCGTCGGTATGTTGGGGTTTTGTATACATTACTTGTTACTACACTATGAGTAGTAGCATGACCACAAGTCAGGGCTGACAGTACTATGGGTGGTAATTAAAGTAGATATAAACAAATGTAATTGCGGGTTACCCTCAATGCTGTCAAATGATAAAACTTGTTTTGATTAAAATGGGATTCACTCACCAGTATTTCCCACTAACAAAAATGTTTTAAACGCGTTTCAGGTAACAAAATGTGAAAGCCAAATAGAAGCCAGCTGGAGAGCACTGAAGGCTTGGAAAAGTGGCTATAAAATTTACCTAAATAAAGAAGAAGTTTTATTTCAATAAATTAGGGTTTATCCCTACAAACATAATATGAATGGAAACTTGGATTTTACCCATGTGTTTATTATTTATAAAATAAGGTGTTTTACTCTGATAAAATATTTCATAACTACGGTCCTTATGTAGGATCGAGAATCGATCTGAACGAGTCTTCAGAAGAGCTCTAAACTGATTCAAAGACGGAATTCAATGAATCAGAGTTTGTATCAGCTTGATATTCACTAATAACTGTCTCTTATATTGATTATAACGCGATTACAGACTTGGAGACACTTCGGCAGCACCTCACTACCGGAATCTAAAAGTTGCAAATGAAAAATACAAGTCACATATATATACTATTCCCACTTCGTTTGAACAAGCACCTCCAGTTCATACGAACTGGTTCAGTTCGTATGAACTGGCCACTTCGTTTGAATGTCCACTTCGTTTGAACATCCACTTCGTTTGAACATCCACTTCGTTTGAACTGGCTTGTTCACCTTTGTTTCCTGTTTATCTCGAACTGCGTGACTTGATCTTTCATTACTAATCTAAGACTCGAATGAAGATGAAGTCGACAGACAACTGCACTAACAGACTCCCCCTTGAATGTTGACGGAATCTTCAGTGAGAGTCTTCATCATGACGACTCTTCAATCTTGATCGGTCTTCTTCAGGAACTCTTCCTGGAATCATGAACCCGGATCTTTCTCTGGCTCTAACTCTCGTCAGACTCCCCCTATCATCAAGCTGGGATCGCTGTCTGGAATTTGTTATCACCATTGAAATCAAATCCTGGCTTTTTCAATTTAAGCTCTCTTCAGGTTCTGATGCATCTCCTGGCTTTCCGTAGCAACAGAATCAGAAACCTATATATCTCAAACACACAATTTACAAACCAACAATGTTGTGATTCAACTTAATGAATCAACTAAACATTTGAGAATCACTTTCATTTAAAATTGATCAAGAATTTAAAACATTCAAAATTCTGATTCAAATTAATGAATCATTTTAAAAATTTCAGACCAATTAACCAACCCAACTGTTCATCTTGTTTAACCTTTGAGATTTTGAATATCAGCTTTTCAACATCAGTTGTCAAAAATCTTTTTGTATTTTATCAAAATTTACGCTAAAACACACTAAAATCTTTTTGAATAGAACAGAAATGCAATAAAGAAATATTTACAGACATGAAATATGTACAAACATATTTTTGTGAGTTTGCGAAAGAGGATCATATCAGCTTTTAGACAAATCACAAGCACCGTTAAGCTCTTAATCGTTTTAAGCTCTAAACGATTCACGTTGATTGACGATATGTTTGTCCTCTTAAGCTCAATCTAAAAACTTTCGACATGCTTACCGATACGTTTAGGTATATTTAGATAGCACTAAATTCTTATGGTCCCCACGATCTCAGCATATCCCCTCATCATGCAATACCCTAACTCAAGTAATGCCTTTAAACTTTTATCAATTGTGATTTGTGCGAAAACAAAGCAGAATGTTTAAACATTAACAATCAGGTCGATACTTCCGTATACGCAGAGAAAGTCCAATGTTTAAACAAAATAAGAAAATAAAAATAAGTTGAAGTTGTTTAGGCTTTAACCACCAGGTCGATACTCCCGTATACGCAGAGGAGGTCCAAAGCTTAAACGAAACACCAAAGAAAATAAAGCAGAACGTTTAGGCAACAACATCCAGGTCGATACTCACGTATACACAGAGGATGTCCGATGCTTAAACAAAATAAAGAAATAAAACAAGTTTAAATCTTTGCAAAATAAAATGCACAATCACAGCGACTTTTCAGCAAAGTTGTGAAAGTTCACAAACTTAACCAGTTTTATGTCTTTCGACAATCAGCGATTACTGAGTAGGCACACAATCAAGAAGGACAAAACTAAGTACTATGCTTTCGACCATGTTTTCCACTAGAACTAGGCTTTTTCATTTAAGTTTGTATCGTTATCGCAAATCTACTAGTCTAGCTGAGCCTATCGTCACATCTTTAGTGAGTCCGTTTATCACATTTAGACTTTTCATTTCTTTAGCATGCTGTGATAGTCCACTGATTTTCTATCATTTCCTCTTGTTACAGCAAAACTCATTTTTAAATTTTTCAATGTTTTTGACATTTTCAAATTTTCTAATTTTTTTAAAATTTTTCTCCCCCTAAAATCAAAATATGTTTCAATTTTGATTTTCTGGGAAAATTTGAAACAAACTGTACAAGTAACATGACAACTGATATCAAATTACCTCAATTCTCCATCCACTTGGCATAAACAATCAGAACTCCCCCTCACAACAAACTATTTTCCCATTATGATCTCAAAACACTTAAGTTTGTTTTAATCAAAATGGTTTTTCCGGAAAATAATTTTTGTTGATTTTACCACTTGTAAAATTGGGGATCAAATCATCACATTGTTTTCTTCAACCACTTGTAAAAACTAACATTTTTAAGATCAATCCTTAAACATCACTTGTAGAAAATCAAGTACAACTTAATGTCCCTGATTTACCACTTGTAAGTCGAAATCACTTTCGTGAATTTCTCAAGAAATGTGCCGATTCATGTTCCACACTTACCAACCTGGGAACTCCGGCAAGTCCTGCAAAACTTCTCAAAAACACATTATACAAACATGATAAAGAATGATGCCGATTCATGATCCACGATTACCAACTTGGGATCTCCGGCAAATCAGGTTTTTCATTTAAACAGTTTCACCCAAGCCTGACTGTCCTTGGGTGATTTTGAATTCTTGTTCAACAATGGTGGAAAATTTGCATCATCCATTGTTAAACCTGAATTCTCCATTTTTACCTCAACCAAAGGCTCCTCTGGCTTTGGCGAACCAGAATCATTGCCTGCACATAGCTTGTCTGACTTTAACCTGTCAGATTCATCGCCTACATGTGGCTCCTTTGTTTCCGAAGAAACAGATTCATCGCCAGAAAGTGAAAATTTTACTTTCTTTGTTTTGTTAATCTCTTGATTAACTACTTTCTCTTTCTTCAAAATCCCTTTCGTCCTCAGATTTGTATCTGATGAATTTGTCTTACTTGACTTTGCAGTTGAGGGAGTTGATTCATCAAAACTCTTATTCAATCTATCCGGTGAACCCGAGGACAAAATCTTCTCCAGATACTCTCTGGCCTTCTTCCTCTTCTTCCTCAGTCTGTCTTTCTGCCCCTGTGAAAGCTTTACTTTCTTTTCTTGAACTTTAGGTTCTTGAACCTTCTGTTCTTTGGGCTTGACATTGACTGGTTTCTTCACCTGCTTCTGAGATTCAGCTCTCGATCTTCTCATTGATCTCATGGAGCAATCTCTAGCAATATGGCCAATGATGTTACAGTTAAAGCATCTCCTTGACTCAAATCTCCAACTCTGGCAGTTAACAGCAATGTGTCCTTGATAGCCGCATCTGTAACACACTCTGTTATCGTGCCAATCACCATTTTCAGTCCAAACATTCAGATCAAAGCACTGTTTGGCTTGGTGATAATCTTTCCTCCTCTTGTTTGCTGGATTTGATTTTTGAGCACTGTGGTCCGACCTGCACCACTTATTGCCAACAATTTTTGAATTTTCATTTTTTACTTTTTGTAATTTTTGATTGCGATTGGATGATTGATCTGATGAACTTTTATTTTCTTTTTGAATATTTTTCAAAATTTTCTCTTTTTGTTTTTGTTCCACTTTCTTCTTCAAAGGTTTTTGCTTAGAGCATTCTCCCTTTTCGGTTGATTGTGGAACAGTTTCTTGAAACTTTTCTTTTAACTTCAAAAATAAATTCTTTTTCTTCATTTTTTCATTTTCAACATCAGATTTCTCATCGCAATCTTCAACTTTGACTTTGTCAAAGTTTGTGACATTGTCACTTATTGGAACAGAATTAACTGGTTTTGGGCAAGGAATAGTTGAAGTATTCACAAAAACCTTCAACTTTTCTTCCCATTCATTGATTTTCTTTTGAGCACACTCTGCTTCCTTTTCAAGTCGAATAATCTTTTCAAGATGAGAATTTATTGCAATTTGTTTTTCAAGATTGTTTTTACCAAATAAATCTCTCTCATCTTCTAAAATTTTTATTTGACTTTGAAGATCTTTCTCAATTTTTACTTTTTCATTTTCCAAATATTGTATTTGATTTTTCAAAACATTTTCTGATTTTTTAAGATTTTTGTTTTCTAATGACAAACTCTCAACATCCTTCAAGAGTTTGTCATTAACAAATGTCAACATCTCACAATTTTTCAGCAAAACAAGAATATGTTTATCATCAGCTTTTGTCTCAACCTTTAAAGCTGAAATATTTTCAACCTGTTTCTTTTCCTCATGAACACTTTCATCCTTACTCTCTTCTTCTGATGAATGATCAAAGATAGGTGCATCTTCTGCAACCTCTTTCTTTGACTCTGATTCAGGATTCACAGATACAGGTTTTTCAGATTCTTCTTTCTCAACCTTGACCGATGGAACTTGTTCAATCTGCTCAGTTCTGATCTTTGCTTTAACAATAACTGCCTTTTGATTCTTTCTTTTCGCATCTTGTTTTTCTTTCAACTTTTCAATTTTATCGGCATAAAATAACTTTCCACTTCGTTGATCAGATGGAAGTTGTTGTTTAAGATATTCAAGTTTCCGGATTTCCTCTTCATAATTTTCACTCTCTTCATCAGACGAATGATCAAAAACCAGACCTTTTTCAACAACTTCTTTTGCTGAGACTGTTTCTCCTTCTTGCTTTATCGGAAAATACTGCTGAGATTCATAATAATAATACTCTATTTCCTCTTCAAAATCCATGTTTCGGTATAATTCTACAAACTCAACTTTTAAGCGAACTGGATTTCACGCGAACAGGAGGTTCAAACGGACTGAGTTCTCTAAACGAACTGATATTGAACTTCAGACGAACTGGAAGTTCACTTCGTGTGAACTGTAATCAAACCTTTCAAACGGAATGAATGAACTTCAAACGAACTAGTTCACACGAGTTGGGGTTCAAACGACCTGATGTTCACACGAACTAGGATTCAAACGAACTGAACTATCCAAACGAACTGACTTTTCAAATGAACTGATCCTTTAAACGAACTGAACTCTTTGAACACATTCAAACGAACTGTCTACTTCAAACGAACTGGTCTCACTTCGTATGACTTTTCAAACGAACTGATGAATCACTTCATACGAACTGGATCAATATTCAAACGAACTGGTGCACTTCATACAAACTGTATGTCAATTTCATGCGAACTGAACCACTTCATACGAACTGAACAAGATCTCATACGAACTGATACATTTTTCAAACGATCTGATGTAATTTTGTCAAAATTAATCACGTTTTCGGTTGGATTAGACTCTGATATGTTCAAGGATTGTTCTACTCTGGATTCCGAACACAATGATGTGATTTCCGTTCAATTTCGTCCAGTAAATCGTCTTAGATCTGAGTTCGAAATTCTGGTTCGTGTGATTTGAACAAGTCTCAAACGAACTGATTTATTTTTGATAAAATTGATCAATTTTAGGTCGATTTTACCATGTATTTTGTTAACCGATTGATTAAAGCATAATTTTAGGTGATATATGTCAAAATCAGACCATATTAATCAACTTTTCTCGAAAAAATTTTAAAAAATGTGAAAGAATGAAGTAGAAATCAGAATATCTCCGTGAAAACGAGCTGAAATATCAAGAGCTCTTCCTCCTGAGCTCTGATACCACTTGTAGGATCGAGAATCGATCTGAACGAGTCTTCAGAAGAGCTCTAAACTGATTCAAAGGCGGAATTCAATGAATCAGAGTTTGTATCAGCTTGATATTCACTAATAACTGTCTCTTATATTGATTATAACGCGATTACAGACTTGGAGACACTTCGGCAGCACCTCACTACCGGAATCTAAAAGTTGCAAATGAAAAATACAAGTCACATATATATACTATTCCCACTTCGTTTGAACAAGCACCTCCAGTTCATACGAACTGGTTCAGTTCGTATGAACTGGCCACTTCGTTTGAATGTCCACTTCGTTTGAACATCCACTTCGTTTGAACATCCACTTCGTTTGAACATCCACTTCGTTTGAACTGGCTTGTTCACCTTTGTTTCCTGTTTATCTCGAACTGCGTGACTTGATCTTTCATTACTAATCTAAGACTCGAACGAAGATGAAGTCGACAGACAACTGCACTAACACCTTATGTAAATTCCGCTGCCAAATTAAATAAACACCGATACCACCGAATGTGCGAGCTCGCTGCCGCCTGCCTCCCGGGGTAAGGGGTCGGGGGTTGTGACAGAAGGTGGTATCAGAGCTACAACCACTGATTTGAGCCACATAAGTGTTATGTTAACATCAAAATTGTCAATTCTGTTAGGAAATAATCTATGTGACTATGTGCATACATGTATATTATTGTTGTGTGTTATTTGACAATCTATTAGTTTACAGTATGAGTGATCAAGGACCATCTGACGCCTATCGTCACCTATCCAGTTCTCCTAGAGATGAAGGAACTTCCTCCCAGCCTACTCCTTTGGGGTATTCAGCTGACACAGAAGAAGGAATCTTTATATTTAAGGCGCAATCCGAAGAACCATTCCCTACGAAAAAGAGAGGATGGTTCAGTCGGGGAGCACATGAGCGTAGGAAGCGAATGAGAAAGTTGCACCAGCAGAGGGCTTTAGCAGTAGCAAATAGGGAGATGAACACCCACAATAGGCGATTGGCCAACTTTCACATACTAGCTACTACTGCCGTAGACCCAAACCTAGAACAAATCATTGCACCACAACCACTACCACTATTCTCAACTCAACCTATGGAAATAGAACCCAACCAAGAAGAACAGTTTCCCATACCAACTTTTAACCCTGATGAGATACCTAGAATCACAGCACCCAATCCTATAGCATTTGATCCATGGAATGATGACCATAGGGATTATCGAGAACTCTACACACAGGAGGAGCCCATGCCAAACCCATTAGCACCATACCCCAACCTTGACCCTCTAGATCCATATTGGGATGCCGATCAGTATGTTCGGGAAATACTAGAAAACCCGTACCCATATGGAGAACCTTTACCTATGTACCCTGACCCAGTACCCGCACCACGACCACCCATGAGTGATGAGAACGTTCAGGAACTCCGCCTGTATGGTGAGGAGTTGATAGATGAAGGAGAGGGGATAAAAGAGATAGGAGAGAAGCTCGTGTGGAAATACGACGAGCGGGAAATGCAGTTTAACCCGTAGTAATAATCATCATAATATATATATAAACGTGTGTAGTTGGGAAAATATATATATATCAACTAAATTAGATAATCTAATACCTACTGATGCATAACTAGTAGTATATTTTAAATTCCAATTACAGTTTGTAATAGATGCATGTATATAAAATAGAGTAAATGTTGCAATGGTCGACGGTTTTGACCAATGTGTTTGTTTGTGTTGGCATTAAATTTTATTCTGTGATATTAATACCTGATAATTGTTTGTAAATCCAGATGGACAACGAAGAAAATCAGGAAAACCAGAATAATGATAACCAAATAAATAACAGTGCCATTCAACACATAGTAACCCAAGGAATTAGAAATGCTATGCCATATATCATCCAGACTGTTAAAGAAGCAGAAAATAATAAAAGTAATAGTGGAAGTAAACGACCACCTACTGAACCCAGTCACAACGTAAACAATAGACCGTTACTTCAATTGCCTATTCCAAAAAGAAGAAGAACCATGTCATATGGTTGTTCTTACAATGAATTCTGGTCTTGCAAACCAATAGAATTCTCTGGCAATGAAGGAGCCATTGCAGATTTACGCTGGATAGAAAAGACAGAGGCCATCTTAAAAATAAGCAAATGTGCAGAAGAAGATAAAATCATGTTTGCTTCCAATCTTTTTAAGAATGCAGCCTTAGAATGGTGGAATACTATTCTCCAGTCTAGGGGAAGTGACAAAGTCTATAATATGGAATGGATTGAGTTTAAGAACATGGTCGAAAGAAAATTCTGTCCTCCCAATGAAAAAGAACAAACTGCTAATAAGTTCTTAAACCTTAGAATGACTGGAGTAGACTGTAAGGGTTACACTACCATATTTTTCGAATATGCTAGAATAGTACCAACCTTAGCTTCACCAGAACCTGTATTAATCTCCCGTTACCTCTGGGGATTAATTAGTGAGATCAGACACGTAGTCAAGGCAGCTAGACCATAAACCATAGAAGAAGCTGTAGAGCTAGCAAATATACCTTGACTGATGAATCGGTACTTACGCAAGAAAAAAATCAGAGAAAGAACCTAGCTCAGAAACTTACCAAAGAATTTCGTTATGGAAATAACTATTGTGAGAAAAGTATAGGTTCTACATCTGCACCTTGTTGTAAGTTTTGCAAGAAAAGGCATTCGGGAAGATGTTCCACATATTGTGACTTCTGCAAAATACCCGGACACAAGGAAGAAAACTGCAGGAAGAAACCCAGTAATGGAATATGCTTCAATTGTGGAGAAAAGGGGCATATTAAACCAAACTGTCCGAAACTAGCTCAAGCCATGAACAACAAGACTACTAAGAATGCTAGAGCTTTTGTTTTTATTGTAGAAGAAGCCAAGATGATTCCGGATGTGATTGCCGGTACGTTTTTAGTTAATGATGTTTTTGCTAAAGTGTTATTTGACTCTGGTGTTAACCAAAGTTTTATTAATACTTCATTTTGAAAAATTCTTAATCAACCATTAACTAAACTTCAACAAAAATGTCTAGTAGAGATAGCAAATGGAGAATCCATTAAGATCACTGAAATCTTGCAGGGAGCAAGAATATAAATTTTAAATCAAAATTTTACTACTAACCTTTATCCAATGAATCTGGTTGGATTTGATATTGTATTAGGAATGGATTGGTTAGTAACCAATAAAACCAGTATTCTATGTGATCAAAAGTCAATACAAGTAAATTCACCAAAAGGTGAAAAGATCACAATTAAAGGAGATAAGCCAACTAGATCTACAAAATTCATCTCTGTGATAAAGACAACCAATTATGCAAGAAAATGGTCACTAGTGTATATGATTTCCATAATCATTAACACTAAAGGAAAAGAATTGAAAGATATTCCCGTAGTATCTCAATTCTCAGATGTTTTTTCCCAGAAGAACTACCTGGACTACCACCAGATAGAGAAGTTGAATTTAGAATTCATCTACTACCAGGGACAGCACCGATTGCCAAGGCACCTTACCGTTTGGCACCAGCAGAAATGCAAGAACTGAAGAAATAGTTGGACGAACTTTTGGAAAAAGGTTTCATACAGCCTAGTTCATCGCCATGGGGAGCACCAATCTTGTTTGTCAAGAAGAAGGACGAATCGATGCGTATGTGCATTGATTACCGTGAATTGAACAAGGTTACGATTAAAAATCGGTACCCATTACCGAGAATCGATGATCTGTTTGATCAATTGCAAGGAGCTCGATTCTTTTCCAAGATCGATTTACACTCAGGATATCATCAACTGAAAGTACAGGAAGAGGACATTCCTAAAACTGCTTTCAGAACAAGGTATGGTCATTATGAATTTACAGTCATGTCATTTGGTTTAACTAATGCCCCAGCCGCATTTATGGACATGATGAACATAATATGTAAACCATATCTGGATAAATTCATAATTGTCTTTATATATGATATTCTTATTTACTCTGAGAGTAAAGAGGAACATGCAGTGCATCTGCATACACTCCTAAATTTGCTGAGAAAAGAAAAGCTTTATGCTAAATTTTCAAAATGTGAATTTTGGTTACAAGAAGTACAATTCCTTGGACATTTAGTTAATCATGAAGGAATTCATGTGGATCCCACAAAGATCGAGGCAATTACTAAATGGAAAGTCCCTGAATCACCGAAGGAGGTGAGAAATTTTCTTGGAGTAGCAGGCTATTATAAACGTTTTATTCAAGATTTTTCTAGAATAGCCATTCCATTAACGAAATTGACCTGCAAATCAATTAAGTTTGAATGGGGACCAAAACAAGACATGTTGAAGCAAAAGTTAACCAACGCACCCATACTAGCATTACCAGAAGGAACTGAAGACTTTGTAGTCTATTGTGATGCTTCTAAGTTAGGTTATGGATGTGTATTGATGCAACGTCAAAAGGTTATAGCCTATGCCTCTAGACAACTTAAGAATCATGAAGAGAATTATACAACCCGTGATCTAGAGTTAGGAGCCATAATTTGTGCCCTTAAAATTTGGAGACACTATCTTTTTGGTAGTAAGTTTACCATTTTCACCGATCATAAGAGTTTAAGATATGTTTTCGGCCAAAAGGAGTTAAATATGAGACAGAGACGCTGGATGGAAACTCTTAGTGATTATGATTGTAATATCCAGTATCATGCAGGGAAGGCTAATATAGTAGCTGATGCTTTAAGTCGAAAGTATCATGAAAAACCCAGAAAAGTACGTTCTCTTAAGTTAAATTTGCAGATAGATTTAAATGAGCAAATTAGAGAAATGCAGTAATCAGTAATCAAGGATGATACTGAAAAATTAAAAGGAATGATTAAGGAATTAGAACAAGGAACAGATAGAATTTGGAGATTCCATAAGAAAAGAATCTGGATACCTAAACAAGGAAACCTACGTCACCGAATATTAGAAGAAGCTCATAAGTCTAAGTCTACGATACATCCTGGAAGTTATAAAATGTATCAAGACTTAAGAAAGAATTTCTGGTGGATAGGAGTGAAAAAGGATATAGCAGGTTATGTTTCCAAGTGTCTAACCTGTTCACAGGTTAAAGCTGAACATCAGAAACCCTCAGGTTTATTACAGCAACTAGAAATGCCAATATGGAAGTGGGAATTGATAACAATGGACTTTGTTACCAAATTACCTAAGACAAGAAAGGGAAATGATACAATCTGGCTGATTGTAGACCGATTAACCAAGTCAGCTCATTTCTTACCGATGAAGGAAACTTTCAGTATGGAACAATTAGCCAAGTTATATGTGAATGAAATAGTTTCATTACATGGAATTCCTTTATCTATTGTGTCTGATAGAGATAGCCATTTTACTTCTCATTTTTGAAGTTGTTTCCAAAAAGCAATGGGAACCAAGTTAAATCTAAGCACAACTTATCATCCTCAAATGGATGGACAAAGCGAAAGGACAATTCAGATGATGGAGGATATGCTTAGAGCTTGTGTAATTGATTTCGGAGGAAATTGGGACGATCATTTACCATTAATAGAATTTTCCTAGAACAACAGCTATCATACCAGTATCAATGCTGCACCATTCGAAGCACTTTATGGACGAAAGTGTCGAACTCCAGTCTTTTGGGCAGAAATTGGAGAAAAGCAACTGTCTGGACCAGAGATAGTGCAAGAAACAACGGAAAAGATCATTCAAGTCAAGGAAAGACTAAAAGCAGCACGCGGTCGTCAAAAGAGTTATGCTGATAATAGGCGAAAACCATTGGAGTTTCAAGTAGGGGACAAGGCATTATTAAAAGTTTCCCCATGGAAAGGAGTGGTCAGATTCATAAAGAGGGGAAAGCTAAGCCCTAGGTATGTTGGACCTTTTGAGATCATTAGAAGAATAGGACCAGTAGCTTATCAGCTACAACTGCCTGAGGAAATGGCAGGAATACATGATGTATTTCATATATGTAATCTCAAGAAGTGCTTAGCAGATGAATCATTAGTGGTATCTCTTAAGGACATAGAGGTAAATGAGAAACTTAAGTTTATGGAGAAACCACTACAGATTGAAGACAGAAATATTAAGAATCACAAACACAAGAGGTTAGTTCTAGTTAAAGTAAAATGGGATTCCAAGAGAGGACCAGAATACACTTGGGAGCTTGAGTCAGAAATGCAAAAGAAGTATCCACACCTATTCTAGTGAATCTCGAGGACGAGATTTAAAACAAGGTGGGGAGGATATAACAACACTCAAAAACACATTATAAGAAACCCTATTTGAGACCCAAAACATATACGACGCAAACCAAAACGAAAAATTAGGATTAGGGTTTGGGGGGGTACCCCTAAACCTTCCGCGACACACGAAAGGTACCTATACGTGTCAAAACCCGAAGTCGTCGACACCACAAGGCTAGAAACACAACAAGGCAGGTCTAGGCAAAATAGGTCTCTCAGGCGACACGCGGAAGGATCCCTGGATCCTGTCGCGACACGCGGGAGAGTCCAATTTTGGGTATAAATAGCCTGGTCTGGGACTTGAATTCTTGTACCATTTCGATCGAAAATCAAAATTTCTGTCTCTCTATATCTTCGTTTCTTTCGAGTAATACACCCCTAATTCGCGAAGCTCTGCCTCGTTGTAAGTATTATAACCCCCGGTTACGTATTAGTTACTCTCCCCGATTGATCTAGAGCTCCGTAACGCATGTCAAGGCTCTGCCTGACTCAGTCGTTGGAATTCTGTCTCGGGGAGAGGGTATAGCTAATGTAAATTAGGTTATTATACTAACGCGTGTGCATTGTTTAATTTAATAGATTATAACCAGTAAGTCACCAGGAAATACCTAAAATAGCAATGTGAGTAATTCCTCTTTTTGTAAACTGTTTTTACAAAACCTAAATTGTTTTGAATTATATTTAACAGTGATTGAGTATTTGTAAATCTACAATTATCGTCGGTATGTTAGGGTTTTGTATACATTACTTGTTACTACATTGTGAGTAGTAGCATGACCACAAGTCAGGGTTGACAGTACCGTGGGTGGTAATTAAAGTAGATATAAACAAATGTAATTGCGGGTTGCCCTCAATGCTGTAAAATGATAAAACTTGTTTTGATTAAACTGGGATTCACTCACCAGTATTTCCCACTGACAAAAATGTTTTAAACGTGTTTCAGGTAACAAAATGTGAAAGCCAAATAGAAGCCAGCTGGAGAACACTGAAGGCTTGGAAAAGTGGCTATAAAAGTTACCTAAAAAAAGAAGAAGTTTTATTTCAATAAATTAAGGTTTATCCCTACAAACATAATATGAATGGAAACTTGGGTTTTACCCATGTGTTTATTATTTATAAAATGAAGTGTTTTACTCTGATAAAATATTTCCTAACTACGGTCCTGATGTAAATTCCGATGCCAAATTAAATAAACACCGATACCTCCGAATGTGCTAGCTCGCTGCCGTCTGCCTCCCGGGGCAAGGGGTCGGGGGTTGTGACACTAGGGGCCAAAAATTGTTTAAAAAATATACAATTATATTTATAATTATTATGTTAGAAAAGTATACACAAATTCACCCTTTGGCTCCATGGATGCGGCAGTCCCTGACGAACTGGCCATGTCGGGTTCGAATCCCACGCTGATCTTTTTCTTTTCTTATTTTCTTTATGTAGTGTTTTGTTTGTCTTTGGGCTTTCATAGAGCTGATTATAAAAAAGGCCCATATAGTCACAAGAGTTGTAACATTGCTTGTTTTTTAGTTTTAACTAGATGGAAGCTCCCCGCCGCGATGCGGCCGGGGGCCTACAAATTAAGACGCACACCCAACTAAACACAATCAATTAAGCATTCAAAAGCAGTAAATTATCAAATCATTATGATCTTATTGACCGTAAAAAAACATAGCAAATTTTCTCAACAATTTTATTCAGACTGTAAATCTATAATGATTACAGCTAAGTAATCTAAAAGCAACATGGGTTACTAATTCATAGTTGAAAAAAAAATCTACAGTGCAACATGGTTTACTAATTCACATTTGATAAAAAAAAGATCTACAATCTTGCATAAATCTATTAAACAAACATGTTCACATCAAATCAAAACTCACATTCTCATGATGCAAATGTCGAAGAAGCTTAATCTCATGAAGCGTCTGCTTCACATCCACACAATTATCCTAAGCATACGCAATCTTCTTCAAAGCTCCGTGAAGGCTAAAAGTAGCGAGTATGCGCGAGAAACGGTTTATATGGGCGGGGGCATCCTCGTCCTCGCAGCCGTGGAACTGGATGGAATTGGTGATGGCTTGCATGGCATAAGATGGAATCTGCCATGAGTTTTCGCTAACGATGGGTGGAACGGTGATGGGTGAAGCAAGACCGGTGAAATTTTGGGTGGCTAGTTGATGGACGGTCTGTCTTGTGTTGGCCATTTGTTCTAAGTCTATGTTTTCTTGGGCGCTAGAGGTGCTAGAAGTGGGACTATCGGGTGGGGAAACCTTAGGTGAATGGTTTGGTGAAGGTGGTGGGATGGGTATTGGTGTGGTATCGAAATCTGGGAAAGTAGTAAAAGATGAAGATGTACTAACCTCTGGGCCTTGGCCCAGTTGAGATGATGACTCCTTGACTGGTGGCTTCGGCGGTGGTCCTTGCGATCATAGATGTGGCATCCACTACAAGCAAAAACCTGAATATGAGAAAAACAGACACTAGTCACTAAGACTCAAGATGAAAATAAAAGACACAAAACAAAATAAAACGCGTAGCACGTATATGTCAATAAAGTCTATCAAAGCTAATTGACGCAATTGCCAAGAGTCCCCGGCAACAGCACCAAAAACTTGATGTGTGCTAAACAGACTATAAAAATTAACTAAATTAGACTCTCTAAGCTAGACACTAAAAAGCTTTAATTCTAGACTCGACCTAAACCACACAATCGGCAAGTGTACCGATCACTGTAGTATAACCTAAGGAATTCCGGATATCGAACCACGAGACTCTATAAATCACGTTAACTAGACTCTAACAAACGCTAACAGACACGACTGAAACTGTTTAATTGTTTGGGGGGGGGGGGTTACTGAAAATCTAAGGAAATATATTTAACTAAATTATTAAACTAATTATTAAACTAGAACTAAACTAATACGAATTAATGTGAAGACTTTTCTCAGACGATGAAAGAGACCACCTAGACTAGAATCCTGGATTGATTTTAAGAAATTACCAATTAAGTTAACTGCATGATTTATGGAACCGGGATCTTATGATACTAAACCTATTAAGACACCAACTAAGACCCTCAACCCTTCTCGAGGTGAAACTTATGGCACTACCTAGGCAGTTAATCCTACCGGTTATTAGACTTCCTTCCAGTTGTCTAATTATTGTGTAAGAACCCTAATATTGACCTACTCTTTTCCAATTATAAGTCTAGGGTAGTTTGGATTTATTAATTTGACTTGATAGACTAATGAACCGACGGGGCAACTAAGGCACGACTTTTTCCAAAGACTGTCTAAAGCAATTCGCCGGGTAAGACCTACCAATAGCCCTGCACCTTCCAACTATAAAGACTTGTAGAATACTAGAATCTAGCAAATTACTAACAACTACTTCTAGGGTTTATTGGCCAATTCTCCCTAAAGGTCAAAGACCTAGCATGAACCTATTCCGTAGCAGACAACCACCAAGATTCATACGGAGCAATTGATAATAATAAACCGGATTAAAGTACGCATACACACCAAATCAATAAACCAAACCATTTACAATACACAATCAATCCATAAAATGCATGCAATTAACAAAAAAGGTTAAAACTTTATATTAATCCATTCATCATAGTCTAGGTGGCTTAAAAGTTTAGCCAAGCATGTCAAACAAAGAAAACAAAGTAAAGATGTTCAAGTAAGAATTCATGACAACGAGTTTCGAAAGAAAAATAGACAAACAAGGAATTGGAAAGCAAGTCTTCAATCCTTCGTCCCGAACTCGTACCGATGATTCTAGTGCTTCAAAACCTTCAAAATTGCTCCAAGAATGCTCCAAGAATCGCCTATGATCTCCTTAATTCGTAACTAGGGTTTAATGATGATTTTCTTGGGATTTTATACGTAACCCTAACTGTTAACGGAGAAAACTCGCAATTTAACCCCGTCGCGTCGCGCGACGGGTAAAACCTTAAGCAGTCGCGTAGCGCGACGGCGCGGAAATCCAGAAATTATTATTTTAGTGGTGGCGGCACACGACAACATAGCTTGATCATGGTGGCGTAGCGCGACGGCTCCATTTTCACAGACTGTTGCGTTTTTTTCTCCAGCTACAACATCCCAAAATCTCTAAAAATTATTCTAACTCTTTTCAACTCGTTCCGGGACTTGGTGTTTCAGCATTGTGGCTCATTTTTACTCAATTTTCAGCAACCTTAAGCACCAAGACCTGTAAAACTCGAATTGATCAATAGTATGCACATTCTAACGAAAACAGAACTAAACATGAAGGAAAACTATACAAACTGTACACGAATAAGAGATGTATTTTGCAATACATCAAATATCCCCACACTTACTCTTTTTTCGTCCTCGAAAAAGAATTATGCAACAGAATCAGAGACGAATAGTCACTCGGGCCAAAAGCATATTTATATTTTATTAAAACCAAAGCTTGCGTTAGCCACAATTACGAATATATTTGTCCCCTTAAACCCAAATCCGGTCTTAAGCCCTTGTCATGTGAATTTAATTTAAGTGCAGTCAATCTACCTAGGGTCTCACGCTAGGATCTACGGTCCACCTATTCTCGCCTTAAGCTTATAGAACCAAAGGAACGATCACTAGACCAATTCCCAACCGTCTTATATCAAAACCAAGAGAATTTAGAATCAATTTTTTTTCTTTTTCATCACTTTTTCTTTTTTTCTTTTTTTTATTTTGAGCGTAGACATTGTTTTCCCTAACCAAGAGGCATTCCGGCTGTAGAGTCGCTATCCCCAACTCGGATTACTTAGGCTTCGGTACTTTTTCTTTTCTTTTCAAGTTCAATTTCACACATCCTAGAGGTAATCCAGTTGTAAAGTCACTATCCCCAACCCAGACTACATAGAACTGTGCTACTTTCATTCAGTTTCTAGCTCATCATTTTTTTTCATGATAAAAAATTCTAACGGTTTTAACTTATAACGGTGTTCCTTATACTCTTATTGGCGGTTTGAATTTCCCATATTTCCCAGATGAAAACCCACTAGTAGACCGACAATTAAGGTATATTAATTCAAAGGGACCTAAAACCAAACCCGGGCCTATTCACACATCCCTAACTAGAAACAAGCTCGATTTATTTTATTATTATTATTATTATTATTATTATTATTCGAACCCGAGCAAAAATTCACCTTTTCTATCAGTTTCCGTATTAATTTGCAAACTTCTTTATTCAAAAGACATTTTTCTGATTTTTCAATTTTTTTTTTTGGATTTTTCAATTTTTTTAATTTTTTTTTCATATTTATGACTCGATTATTTACAAGTATCCCATCCCCACACTTAAAGATTGCATTATCCCTAATGCAAGAACGGAAATACGACTCAAAACAACCTAAATTACCACTAAACTAAGCACGAACTAAATAAATAAATAAATAAAAGAATACAAGAATACAAGGGAAACGACTTAGCTGCATATGTGAGACTGTCAAAGTGCCAGTCGTTTCCACATAATCCCTCCAATTCGAAACGCGCTCAGCGAACAACTCCTATTCTCGGACACGCGAACGAAAGCGGCATAAACATCAACCTATCAACCATCATAAACAAACTACCAACACATCATAAAATATATACCATCTAAAATATCAGTTCAAACACAACCCAAACCATCCTGCCCAACTAACCTGTTTAACGTGTATCAGTATAAGTACAAAACAACATATGGGGATCAAAAACAGCATAAAAGAAAAATCAAACAAAACATATAATCGTCAGTACTGCTGCTTCATCCTCATCATCCCCACACTAGTCTTCCTCATGCTCGCTGGCAGACTCCTTACTGTCCTCCTCCTGTCCACCTGCTCCAGAACTGCCCTCTCCAAATACACGAAATGGGGGAACCGGGTCAAACCTCTATCCAGCACCAGCCGAGCCACCCTGCTGTCTCGGCTAAAAGAAGTTTGGGATCCCCATGCTGTGCCTGCTCATAATGTACCTGAGGGCCTCCCCCTGTCTATCCTGCCCCGTCTGAATCGGATGCTTCAGCCTGTCGAATCTCTGCTCCACATAGCCAGAGAACGACTCCAAAGTAAGAGGCTCGAGTGGTGGCTGCTAGCGCGGGTACTGAGGCGCTGGCCGCTCGTGTCGTTGTGGTGGCCGCTGTCGGTGTGTAGGGTCAATCTGAATCATCACATCCTCAGTTGGATGTCCCTCCGGCGGCTGCACCTGCGGGCCCTGCCTAATTGGCTCCCAGCCGTAGGGCTCCGTTTACGACACTATACCTGCCTGCTGCAACTCTCTCAAACCAAACGTCATCGTCTTGGGCCCCTCATGTAGAAATTGGGGGACATACTTGTCAAACACCCCCAAATTCTGTGCAATACGAGTGATATATGGGCCCATAGCCAACCCAGCCTGATGACCACCTCTACGTCCCCTGCTGAAAGAATCCGCTAACACTGTAGCCAAGTTCATCTCCCAATTCTCCACACGACACATCAAAGTAAACAACTCAATCCAGTTCGCTTTGTTTTCCCCCGATTTCCGCCCCACCAACGTAGTCGACAAGATCTTCAACACATACCGGTAAACTGGGTTACGAACCGAGGTAATTAGGTTCGTAACTATGAATGGGTGGTCGGAAATCGTCTGCCAGAAATTACGCAACTCAGCCGAACCAACACTGTGATCCCTCACAGTCGAATATGCACCCCGCAGACTAGTCACAAACCCGGGCTGCTTCACCTCTTCCTCAGTATAAAACCCCGACACAATGGCAAACCTCGCCATGTACATCTCGAACACCTGCCTACCCAGACTGAAAGACACAGCTTTTTCATCATCAAACTTCCCTTCCTTGTGTCTCCATGTGCTGTGAAACTCCAGTACCAACTCCTCATACTGATCCTGTGTACACTCTAATGCCTCAGTCAACTTCGGACCCAAGAGGTCCAACACTACCTGCCTCGAACCTATTTCCTCCAACCAAGTCCAATCTATCACCCTGTGCTGAAGTAGATCCGTATCCTTCAACTTATCATATTTATTCCACTCAGGTGTACTCGCCTCTAACTGCAGTAACGGGTCATCGAGTAAATTAACTTTATGTGTCGGAATAAACTCATGAGCCCTTTGGTACGTAATTTTTCTCAGCTTTAGATTGATGTGCGTGCGGTGTGATATAAATTTAAGTATATTTTAAGCCCTTTTTACACGTTAGTCAAGTTTTAAATTTATAAAACACGATATTTTACTAACACCAAACACACATATGGGCAATTGCACCCATCGTGAGCGTAGTATAGTGTTGGCAAGATACCGAGGTCGTCCAAGGACACAAGAGCTTTTAGTACCGGTTTATCCTCAACGTCTAATCAAATCAAAAGTTAGAAAAATGTTTTTAAACTAGAAAAGATAAAAACTAACTAAAATGCTGAAAATTAAAATAAAAGTAAAAACAGATAGACAAGATGAATCACTTGGCTCCGACTCGTGTTTAGTGTAACCTTTGATTATTTCCGCACTTTTGCACTTTTTAAGAGATTATCTTAGTTATTGTAGTAGGCCCCTCTTTTGAAGGTGACGTTACCCTCAACCCAGTAGTTTGAGTCAGCAAGGATACAATCCTAAAGGGTCGGATTATTGAAAGATAATTAATTAAGTTATTAATGAATATTATGGTAGGCCCCTCTTTTGAAGGTGACGTTACCCTCGGCTAAGTAGTCTGAGTCAGCAGGGATACAGTCCTAAGTAGCCGGGTTAAAGTATTAATTGTAGCTTACATATGAGGGGGTCAAAGAGTTTGGACCCCCGCCATCCAATACCGGTGGGTATTGAAGGAGGTCCTACTAAATTTGACCCAGGTCCTTTGCAAGATCTATACACTCAACAATGGCAAGACTCTTACCAAACTGTTCCCTTAACCCCCAACCAGGTAGCCAACATATCTCCATATAGACCGTGGAGATATGAATGGTGAAAATATTTTATTTTATATAGACAGTAAAATAATGCCAAGACACCACATAAACGATAAGGAAGAATCACCTTCAACATAAGAAACTAGTTATTAAAGCCATTAATACATAACCAAGTAAAAAGTGCGAAAAAATTAAAAATAAAAAGTATTACACTAGACACTTGTCTTCACCAAGTGATGTAAGAGACTTAGGCAAACATGGCCTTTGCTTGTCAAGAACTCTTACGATCAATCTTGGATCCCGAGATTACTCACACACTCTATGATAGACAATGGATGATGGAGGTGGATGATGGTGTTGTGATGGTGGTGGGTGGTGGGTGAAGTGTGAGAGAGGTGGTGTGCCAAGGGATGGTTTGCAAATGAGCCAAGCACCCCTATTTATAGCCTAAAAAGCAGCTCGGGCACGGCCCCGTGTCCATTGGGCACGACCCCGTGTCCACCCTTCTTCTCTGTCTTCATTAATTGCAGTTTGTCTGCATTAGTTGACCACGCCCCCGTGTCCGCTGGGTACGGACCCGTGTGAAGAAGCGTATCTGTACTATCAAGATTTCCTCAGATTCTGCGAATCTTAGAGTTGACCACGGCCCCGTGTCCACTGAGCACGACCCCGTGGTGGCTGATAGAAGCTTCTACAGCTTTGTCTTTTCTGCTGACACTTGGGCACGCCCCCGTGCTCATTGAGCAGGGGGCGTGTTCAGCCTTCTGTTCTCTTGTTTTGCTTGGGAAGATGCTGTCGGGGAGGCTGGGTATGCCACGTTTGTTCCTTTTCTTGTATTTATGTTAGATTTAGCTGCCGTTTTGCTTCTTTTGTTCATTTGAGCTCATTTAATCCTGAAAATACAAAAGGAAGACAAAAACACACTTTTTCCAACATTAGTACTAAAAAAAGGTTAGTTTTATGCCACAATTGATGTAATTTATATGTTACATTTTATGCACATCAAATACCCCCATACTTGAATCTTTGCTTGTCCTCAAGCAAAACTTTTTATAATGTGGCTTTACACTCCCAAATAGAATGGGTAGAAGAGAAGGTTTTGGACTTGTCATAGAGTGTCGGGATTTCCAAGATTCTTTATTAAGTTTTATTTTTATTTATTTACAATCCTATTCGTCATGATTTATTTGAAACATTACATAAGATAAATTACTTATTAGGGCATAACATGCCTTTTAAAAATTTCATTTATATACAAGTTCACATACCTCACGGGGGATCAATCAACACTCGGCCGAAGATGTATTTTAGTGGATCACTCGAGAGCGGCATGGAACTTATTCCTACCATAAGCTTGCCAAGCAATCAATCCTCCTCCTTTTTAACTATACACATTTGTAAATATCAAGAGGACTTTTGGGGTGAAGGGTTTGGCTTGGGTTAAAGTTAGGTGGTTGGGTTAGTGGTTAGTAAAAAGGGCGAAAAGGCGTAAAAAGCGTCGGTTTTCATATGACTTTTTATTTTTGAAGTTCTTATTTTTATGAAGCCATTATTCAAACAAAGTTATTTTTGATAAACTTGTTTGTTTATTTCTCTTTTGCTTCATCATCATCAATTTTTTTTTGAAGTCATATGAAAAACCGAGCTTGTTACTAAAACAAAGGGTTTAAAAATAAAAAAGGTTTTGGTGGGTGAAAGGGTGTTTGGGTTATGAAATGAAAAGGTTTAGGCTCAAAGGGGTTAACTAGGGGGATTTTGGGTAGGTGGTAAAAAAAATAATGGTGTAGAAATAAAAAGGGTTAGTCCTAATGCCTCCGTCATTTACTTACTCGGGTTTAAGTTGGTAAGGACCGGGAATGTATCGTCGTGGCAAGTTCTAGAGTTGTAAGAACCAAGCGGCTATTCACACAAGAAACGAAAAATGAGCATTTAGTTTAAAGATATGTATTTGTATGCTCAATAAAGACTCAAAACTCACTTTTGTGGGAATGAGTTTTTATGTGATCAAGTATATATAATCAAATTTTAACTAAGCTTGTCATGTCGTTTCATAATTTTCTTATGTTGGTTCTTTTTTTATCACGACGCTATCGGTTGTAAATTTCTAAAAATATAACCTTTTTAGAACATGAAATTCCCAAATTAAACCTAGACAAGTAAAAAAAATAAAAATTTTTGAAAAAATTTGGGGTGATTAGCGGTTCCAATAGAGTTTTGTGTAAGGCTTGTTATTAGGACTTGCAAGATTCAAGGTTTTAGCATCCCCCCCCCCCCACACTTAAATTACACATTGTCCTCAATGTGTCCCAAAAATAAGTTTTTAGGTTGATTGAATGTGTAAAAAGGTGTGAAAAAGCAAAATTTTATGTTACTAGGCGTCTGGACACGGCCCCGTGGTGACCGGGCACGGACCCGTGTTCAGATCGCCAGTAACAAAAAATGTCAAAAAGAAACAGAAGCCTGGGCACGGGGGCGTGTTCAGTGAGCACGCCCCGTGTCCAGTTACCTGAACTGGGCATTTCTTGCAGATTATGCAGCACGGGGCCGTGTGGGCGGGCACGGCCCGTGCTGAAATTGCTGTAATGAAGAAAAATTTGTCGGATGGCCCTGTTTTTGTGCATGGGGTGCTGGTTCACGCTCCCTTGGTATCCTTCACCATCCCGAGTGTGTTTTATCCATTACAACATCATTCAAACACCAATTTAATTAAAACCATCATTCATTAAATCATAGAGAGAATTACATAATAAACCTAATAAGTTAAAATTCTAGATAAGTAGGTCAAAAGAAACACAAGAAATCTAAACCAAGAAGTTCTAGCCTAATACTTATTCTATTAGCAAAATTTTCGAAAAGATAATTCCCTCGGTTGGTTTTGGCTTGAAAAACTTCTTCCTCCGGGCATGGGTTCCTCATACGTCGGCGAGCCACTCCTCTATCTCTCTTGGGAGAAGAAAGGCGGGCTCATTAGCGTTGGTTTAAGGGGGTGCAACCTCCAACGGGACTTCTTGTAGATCTTCAAGAGGAGGTTCCGCTGGAATGTCGTCCCATCCGGTCGGGTTGTTGATTCCAAGTGCTAAGTTCCAATCCTCTTGAGGGAGGATTGGTTCCATGGGAGGTGTCACAAGAATGTTCAACCTCTGGTGCAAGAGGTTGATTTCTTGAAAACTGTTTTCCAACCCCACTGTAAGATAATTTATACGGTATATTAGGACCTCCTCTACCGACGTCGTCTCATCAAGAGCCTCACGTAATGCCATTACGTAGTGTACGAGAGTTGCTTCAATTGATGACCTTCTTTCCCTTCGACTGTTTCTGGAGTGCGAAGAAGAGGTTCCACTGTTTTGACTAGACATTCTACGAAAACACACCAAAATAGTTCATTTTAATGAAACAGTAACTCCGGACACGACCCCGTACCCAATGAGCACGGCCCCGTGTTCACCTTTCTGCAGATTTTTAGAACAAGGAATCTTGGAGTTTCAAATTATTTTTCCAACTTAAGAAGCATTTTTGAGAAGAAATTGTCGCAACCCCCGATCCCTTATCTGTCCCGGGAACGGGCGGACGCGAACTCAGAGTTTTGGTGGTATCAGCTGGTTAATTTGGCAGCGGAATTTACATCAGGACCGTAGTTAGGAAATGTTTATCAGAGTAAAACCACCATATTTAATATTAATAATCACATGGGCAAAATCCAAGTTTCTTATTACAATACGTTTATAGGGATAAACCCTATTTTATTGAATTTAAAACATTGTCTTTTAGGTAACTTTTATAGCCACATTTTTCCCAAGCCTTCAGTGCTCTCCAGCTGGATTTTTACTAATTGGCTGTCACATTGTGTTACCTGAAACGCGTTTTAAAAACATTTGTCAGTGGGAAATACTGGTGAGTGAATCCCAGTTTAATCAAGAAACATTTTATCAATTAAAACAGTATTGAGAGCGATCACATTGTTTATTTCTACACAATTACTCATTCAGTACTGTCAATCCTGACTTGCGGGTCATATTACACATTGGCTAACTCGTTGTCCAATGGTAACGTACTGTCATCCCGACTTACTACTCGCAGTAGTAAATTTTGTATACAAAACCCCAACATACCGGCAGTAATTGAAGAACTACAAAGACTCAATCACCGCTTAATCACATTGAAAAACAATTAAGGTTTTGTAAAATATTACAAAAAGGTTAACAAAAAGAGGATAAACTCACATTGCTATCTTAGACTTTGCGTAAGGGTTTCAAGAATATAATCTATAATTTTCACAAATGTACATAGGTTAGTATCATAACCCTTTGAAAATATTAATGATACCCTCCCCGAGACGGTATTCCAACAACTACGTCGGGCAGAACCACGACAGTTATTACGGAACCCTAAATCAATCGGGCAGCGCATCTACTACGAAACCGGGGTTATAATACTTACAACGGAGCAGAACCTCGCTAATTAGGGGGATATAATACCCGCGTATTACTTCTACTACTCAGAAATTCGTTTGAGAAAGAAAGAAATGAACGATTTGGTTTGAAAGCCAATGAGTTCTATTTATAGGTGCTGATCTTGACTCTCACGCGGCCCGCGTAAAAGATAAGCGGGGCTTACGCAGCCCGCGTCAAACTCCAGTCAACGCGTAGCTCGTCCGGATCAGCGTATAGACTTGACACGATGATGACACGTGTCGGCCTGGGGTGTTGCCACTATTTTGATCTCACGCGGCCCGCGTAAATGTAAGCTAAAGCTTAAGCGGCCCGCCTGAACTAAAGAAATCAACGGAGTCAGTTTCCAACCTTGATACCGCCCGCGTAAAGGCTTGGGGTGGGTCTACGCGGCCCGCCTCAACTTATGTTACAGATTTTTATTTATTTTTAATACTATTTAATATATTTGAGGCCTGTTTTCGCGTATGGGGTGTATTTTGGGACATATTGGGATATTTCAAAATATATAAGGGTGTCGGAAAAATAATCGAGAGTGTCGATTTATTGAGGGTTGTTACATCCTCCCCACCTTGTTTTAGAGCTCGTCCTCGAGATCTACTGGAATAAGTACGGATATTTCCTTTGCATTTCTGATTCAAGCTCCCATGTGTACTCAGGTCCTCTTTTGGAGTTCCACTTTACTTTGACCAGAATTAGTCTCTTATGCTTGAGGTTCTTGACTTTCCTGTCTTCAATTTGTAGAGGTCTTTCTACAAAATTGAGTTGTTCATTTACCTCTATATCCTTAAGAGGTACTATTAGTGATTCATCAGCTAAACACTTTTTAAGATTTGATACATGAAATACATCATGTATTCCTGCCATTTCCTCTGGCAGTTGTAGCTGATAGGCTACAGGTCCTATTTTTCTAATAATCTTAAAAGGTCCAACATACCTGGGACTTAGCTTTCCCCTTTTTATGAATCTTACCACTCCTTTCCAAGGAGAGACCTTTAATAATACTTTATTTCCTACTTGAAATTCTAATGGTTTGCGTCAGTTATCAGCATAGCTCTTCTGTCGATCACGTGCTGCTTTCAGTCGTTCCTTGACTTGAATAATCTTATCAGTTGTTTCTTGCACTATCTCAGGTCCAGATACTTGCTTTTCCCCAATTTCTGCCCAACAGACTGAGGTTCGGCACTTTCGTCCATAAAGTGCTTCGAATGGTGCAACATTGATACTTGTGTGATAACTATTATTATAAGAAAATTCTATTAAAGGTAAGTAATCGTCCCAATTACCTCCGAAATCAATTACACAAGCTCTAAGCATATCTTCCATTGTCTGGATTGTCCTTTCGCTTTGTCCGTTTGTTTGAGGATGATAAGCTGTGCTTAGATTTAACTTGGTTCCCATTGCCTTTTGAAAACTTGACCAAAAATGAGAGGTAAATCGACTATCCCTATCAGAAACAATTGATAAAGGAATTCCATGTAAAGAAACAATTTCATTTACATATAATTTGGCTAGCTGTTCCATACTGAAAGTTTCCTTCATTGGTAAGAAATGAGCTGACTTGGTTAGTCTATCTACAATCACCCAGATTGTATCATTACCTTTCCTTGTTTTGGGTAATTTAGTAACAAAATCCATTGTTATCAATTCCCATTTCCACACTGGCATTTCTAACTGTTGTAGAAATCCCGAGGGTTTCTGGTGTTCAGCTTTAACTTGTGAACAGGTTAAACATTTAGAAACATAGGCTGCTATGTCCTTTTTCATTCCTATCCACCAGAAATTTTTTCTTAAATCCTGGTACATTTTATCATTTCCTGGATGCATCGTATACTTAGATTTATGGGCTTCTTCTAAAATACGATAACGTAGGTCTCCTAATTTAGGTATCCACATTCTCTTCTCATGGAATCTCCAAATTCCATCTGTTCCTTGTTCTAATTCTTTTAGCATACCTTTTAATTTTTCAGTATCATTCTTGATTACTGATTCTTGTGCTTCTCTTATCTGATCATTTAAATCTACTTGTAGATTTAATTTAAGAGAACGTACCATTTTTGGCTTTTCATGATACTTTCGGCTTAAAGAATCTGCTACTACATTTGCTTTTCCTTCATGATACTGGATATCACAATCATAATCACTGAGCATCTCCATCCAGCCTCTTTGTCTCATATTCAACTCCTTTTGCTTGAAAATATACCTTAAACTCTTATGATCAGTGAATATGGTAAACTTACTACCATAAAGGTAATGTCTCCAAATCTTAAGAGCGAAAATTATAGCTCCTAGTTCTAGATCATGGGTTGAATAATTCTCTTCATGATTCTTAAGTTGTCTAGATGCGTAAGCTATAACATTTTGTCGTTGCATCAATACACATCCATAACCTAATTTGGAAGCGTCGCAATAGACTACAAAGTCTTCAGTTCCTTCTGGTAATGCTAATATGGGTGTATGGGTTAATCTTTGCTTAAGAATTCTAAATGCTTCTTCTTGTTTTAATCCCCATTCAAACTTAACAGATTTACAGGTTAGCTTAGTTAAGGGAATGGCTATTCTAGAAAAATCTTGAATAAATCTTCTATAATAACCGGCCAATCCTAAGAAACTTCTAACCTCGGTTGGTGACTCAGGGGTTTTCCATTTAGTAATTGCCTCGATCTTTGTGGGATCCACATGAATTCCTTCATGATTGACTAGGTGTCCAAGAAATTGTACCTGTTCTAACCAAAATTCGCACTTAGAAAATTTAGCATAAAGCTTTTCCTTTCTTAATAAACTTAAAAGTGTGTGCAAATGATTTGCATGATCCTCTTTATTCTTAGAGTAAATTAGAATATCATCTATGAAAACAATTACGAATTTATCCAAATATGGCTTACATATTCGGTTCATCATGTCCATAAATGCAGCTGGGGCATTGGTTAAACCAAATGGCATGACAGTAAATTCATAATGTCCATACCTCGTTCTAAATGCGGTCTTAGGAATGTCCTCTTCATGTACCTTTAATTAATGATATCCTGACCTTAAATCAATTTTAGAGAAAAATCGAGCTCCTTGCAGTTGATCGAACAGATCATCGATTCTTGGTAATGGGTACCGGTTCTTAATCGTGACCTTGTTTAATTCACGGTAGTCAATGCACATACGCATTGATCCGTCCTTCTTTTTAACAAATAAGATTGGTGCTCCCCACGGCGATGAACTTGGCTGTATGAATCCTTTTTCTAGTAATTCGTCCAATTGTTTCTTCAATTCTTGCATTTCTGCAGGTGCCAAACGATAAGGTGCTTTGTCAATCGGTGCTATTCCTCGTATTAAATGGATTCTGAATTCAACTTCTCTATCTGGAGGTTGCCCTGGCAATTCTTCTGGAAATACATCTGAAAACGAAGATACTACTGGAATATCTTTTAAATCCTTTCCTTCGGTGTTAGTGATTATAGAAATCAAATACACTATAGAACCTTTTCTTATATAACTTGCAGTTTTCATCACAGAGATAAATTTTGTAGATCTAGATGGTTTATCTCCTTTAATTGTGATCGTTTTACCTTTTGGTGAATTTACTTGAATTGACTTTTGATCACATAAAATACTGGCTTTATTGGCTATTAACCAATCCATTCCTAAAACAACATCAAATCCTGCCAGATTCATGGGATAAAGGTTTGCAATAAAGTTCTGATTTAAAATTTCTATTCTTGCTCCTTGCAAGATTTCAGAAATCCTAACAGTTTCTCCAGCTGTCTCTACTAGACATTCTTGTGGTAGTTTAGTTAATGACTGATTTAGAAATTTGCAAAATGATGTATTAATAAAACTTTGGTTTGCACCAGAGTCAAATAATACTTTAGCAAAAACATCATTAACTAAAAACGTACCAGCTATGACATCTGGAATCATCTTAGCTTCATCTGCAGTCAGAACAAATACTCTAGCATTTTGAGTATTCTTGTTGTTTGTAACTAGAGCTAGTTTCGGGCAATTAGGCTTGATATGACCTTGTTCTCCACAGTTGTAACATATCCTGTTATTAGCTTTCTTCCTGCAATTTTCCTCCTTGTGTCCCGATATTTTGCAAAAGTTGCAGTATATGGAGCATCTTCCTGAATGCTTTCTTTTGCAATTCTTACAGTAAGGTGCAGAGGTAGAACCTATATTTCTCCCACGGTTAGAATTTCCAGAACGAAATTCTTGTGTGAGCTTTTGGGTTAGGTTCCTCCTTTGATCCTCTTCTAGGGTACGGACTAACTCATCTGTCAAGGTATTGGCTAGTTCTACAGCTTCTTCTATGGTTTGAGGTCTAGCTGCCTTGACTACGTGTCTAATCTCTCCAATTAATCCCCAAATATAACGGGAGATTAACACTGGTTCTGGTGAAGCTAGAGTTGGCACTATTCTAGCATATTCGAAGAATAATTTAATGTATCCCTTACTATCTACACCAGTCATCCTAAGATTTAGGAATTTGTTTGCTATCTGTTCCTTTTCATTGGGTTGGCAGAATTTCCTTTCTACCTTGTTCTTAAATTCTTCCCATTCCATATTGTAGGTTCTATCACTTCCTCTTGATTGGAGGATAGTGTTCCACCATTCTAGTGCTGAATTCTTAAATAGATTAGAAGCAAACAATATCTTATCTTCTTTAGCACACTTGCTTATTCTTAAGACTGCCTCAGTTTTCTCTATCCAGCGTAGGGTTGCAATGGCTCCTTCGTTGCCCGAGAATTCCATTGGTTTACAAGACCAAAATTCTTTATAAGAACAACCGTAAGACACAGTTCTTCTCCTTTTGGGAATAGGCAATTGAAGTAAAGGTCCATTGTTTACACTGTTTTCGGGTTCGATGGGTCGCTTACTGCTATGCTTACTTTTATTATTCGCTTCTTGAATAGTTTGAATAATAAATGGCATGGCATCTAAGATTCCTTGCCCCACTATATGTTGAACAACACTATTATCCATTTGGTTTCCATTGTTATTGATGCTTGGATTCTCATTAACCACGTTAATGTTACTCTGGTTATCATTATTCAGATTTCCTTGATTTCCTTCATCAGCCATCTGAATTTTAAACATTTACCCCATATTAATATCACAAGATAATATTTAATATGGCCAATCACATGACACGCATTTTTTCCAAAAGCGTCAATCATTGCGACTTGTACTCTATTCATATACTATTATGCATCTATTATATACTAGTACTGAAATAAAAATTACAATACCAATTGAAATAGAATTACACTAATAGTAATAGGCATCCGTACACACATATTTTATTTCATTTTTATTTTATTATATTATATTATTATTACTATTACCATCTCCTCTATCTCATCACGGATATGGATTTATCCAAAAATCCATATTGCGCTCATCGTATTTCCATACGAGACGCTCTCCCACCTGTCTCATTCTCTCACTGCTTTCTAAAATTTCCTCCCCAAAAGTCCTAAGTTCTTGCACGTTTTCTGCACTCATTGGGGGTGCAGGTTCTAGGACTGGGTTTGGAATCTGGGGTGCGGGTTCCTGATATGGGGGTGAAAGTGCCTGAAATCGGTAAGGATCTTCTAAGATCTCCCTGATGTAGTTATCATGGTAATAGGGATCTAAAGGGTCCATACCTGGATAGGCTCCTATATTCTGTATGGGTGTGTCTTCATGTATCGGGTAACGTTGCACAAAGTTCCTATTATCGTCCCACCAGGGGTCGTAATTTGGGTCTAGAGGGTTTGGTGCTTGTACCCTAGGGATTTCCTCTGGGTTGAAGTCATGCATCTCCACTTGGTTTTCAGGGTTTTCTATCTCCATGGATTGGTCTGGGATTAGTGGTTGTGGGGCTACTAGTTGTTCCAGACTTGGGTCAGCAACAGTTGTAGCTAGGATATGGAAATTGGCTAGGCTTCTATTAAGCATATCCTGTGTATGGGCATCTGTCTTTTGCTTAATGGCTGCTAAGGCTCTTTGCTGTTGCAACCGCATTCTTTTCCTACGTGCAAAGGCTTCCTTACTGAACCATCCTCGTTTCTTATGAGGGAATGGCTCTTCTGACTGAGCTTTAAAGGCAAACATCCCTTTTTCCTGATCAGCAGAATACCCTGAAAGGGCAGGCTATGATGAGGTACCTTCACTCCTAGGTGAATCAGATAACTGACGACACATGTCTGAGGGTCCTTGATCTCTCATACTGTAAACTAACAAATAGTCAAATAACACAAAACACATAATCGCATAACAAATAAATACAGTTATGCACGTATTTCCGTAATTTATTTCCTAACACAAAATTTAGAATTTAAGTGTCAGCAGAACACTTCTTTGGCTTAGACCAGTGGCTAGGCTCTGATACCACCTTCTGTCGCAACCCCCGATCCCTTATCTGTCCCGGGAATGGGCGGACGCGAACTCAGAGTTTTGGTGGTATCAGCTGGTTAATTTGGCAGCGGAATTTACATCAGGACCGTAGTTAGGAAATGTTTATCAGAGTAAAACCACCATATTTAATATTCATAATCACATGGGCAAAACCCAAGTTTCTTATTACAATACGTTTATAGGGATAAACCCTATTTTATTGAATTTAAAACATCGTCTTTTAGGTAACTTTTATAGCCACATTTTTTCCAAGCCTTCAGTGCTCTCCAGCTGGCTTTTTACTAATTGGCTGTCACATTGTGTTACCTGAAACGCGTTTTAAAAACATTTGTCAGTGGGAAATACTGGTGATGAATCCCCGTTTAATCAAGAAACATTTTATCAATTAAAACAGTATTGAGAGCGATCACATTGTTTATTTCTACACAATTACTCATTCAGTACTGTCAATCCTGACTTGCGGGTCATATTACACATTGGCTAACTCGTTGTCCAATGGTAACGTACTGTCATCCCGACTTACTACTCGCAGTAGTAAATTTTGTATACAAAACCCCAACATACCGGCAGTAATTGAAGAACTACAAAGACTCAATCACCGCTTAATCACATTGTAAAACAATTAAGGTTTTGTAAAATATTACAAAAAGGTTAACAAAAAGAGGATAAACTCACATTGCTATCTTAGACTTTGCATAAGGGTTTCAAGAATATAATCTATAATTTTCACAAATGTACATAGGTTAGTATCATAACCCTTTGAAAATATTAATGATACCCTCCCCGAGACGGTATTCCAACAACTACGTCGGGCAGAACCACGACAGTTATTACGGAACCCTAAATCAATCGGGCAGCGCATCTACTACGAAACCGGGGTTATAATACTTACAACGGAGCTGAACCTCGCTAATTAGGGGGATATAATACCCACGTATTACTTCTACTACTCAGAAATTCGTTTAAGAAAGAAAGAAATGAACGATTTGGTTTGAAAGCCGATGAGTTCTATTTATAGGTGCTGATCTTGACTCTCACGCGGCCCGCGTAAAAGATAAGCGGGGCTTACGCGGCCCGCGTCAAACTCCAGTCAACGCGTAGCTCGTCCGGATCAGCGTATAGACTTGACACGATGATGACACGTGTCGGCCTGGGGTGTTGCCACTATTTTGATCTCACGCGGCCCGCGTAAATGTAAGCTAAAGCTTAAGCGGCCCGCCTGAACTATAGAAATCAACGGAGTCAGTTTCCAACCTTGATACCGCCCGCGTAAAGGCTTGGGGTGGGTCTACGCGGCCCACCTCAACTTATGTTTCAGATTTTTATTTATTTTAAATACTATTTAATATATTTGAGGCCCGTTTTCGCGTATGGGGTGTATTTTGGGACATATTGGGATATTTTAAAATATATAAGGGTGTCAAAAAAATAATCGAGAGTGTCGATTTATTGAGGGTTGTTACAGAAATAACTTAAAACAGTGTTATACAACTTATTTTTAACAAGATTCCTTGAACAAAACCCAACAAACATCACAATAAAGCTTTGAATCATGGTGATCTCAAACTTCAATGGAGGTGTTGAAGCAAGAAAGATGAAGAAGAAGGTAATGGATAAAAGAGGAAAGGACAAGATGGGTGTTAGAACCTTCTTTTAGAAAATACCTAGGATGGTAGGTGAGAAGATCCTTTCAAATCTCTGTCCTGGATGGTCCAAATGTGCAGGATTCTTGGCTGAATAGCAGCTCGGGCACGGCCTCGTGTCCACCCTTATTTATAGCCTGAATAGCAGCTCGGGCACGGCCTCGTGTCCATTGGGCACGGCCCCGTGTCCACCCTTCTTCTCTGTCTTCATTAATTGCAGTTTGTCTGCATTAGTTGACCACGCCCCCGTGTCCGCTGGGCACGGCCCCGTGTGCAGAAGCGTATCTGTACTATCAAGATTTCCTCAGATTATGCGAATCTTAGAGTTGACCACGGCCCCGTGTCCGCTGAGCATGACCCCGTGGTGGCTGATAGAAGCTTCTACAGCTTTGTCTTTTCTGCTGACACTTGGGCACGCCCCCGTGCTTATTGAGCACGGGGCGTGTTCAGCCTTTTGTTCTCTTGTTTTGCTTGGGAAGATGCTGTCGGGGAGGCTGGGCATGCCACGTTTGTTCCTTTTCTTGTATTTATGTTAGATTAGCTGCCTTTATGCTTCTTTTGTTCATTTGAGCTCATTTAATCCTGAAAATACAAAAGGAAGACAAAAACACACTTTTTCCAACATTAGTACTAAAAAAAGGGTTAGTTTTATGCCACAATTGATGTAATTTATATGTTGCATTTTGTGCACATCAAGATCATCAGCATCTATCTGAAGAATCGGGGTCTCCTGTGGAATCGGATCAATCGGATCCTGCTGTGGTGTTGTCTGACCCGCAACCCTTTTCCGGGCCCTACCGGTGCGTGAGCTGCTAGCCTTGTCTTCAAAACAGATATTTGGCAAGACAAAACAAACAAGCAAACAATCAGCAATAACAAACTATTTTTTGTATTTTTAATTTTTAATTTTTTTTTTGTATTTTAAATTTTTTTTTTATTTTTTTGGATTTTTAAAATTTTTTCTAAAAAATTAGAATAGCCGTATAGCATTTCATTCGTGGCTTATTCTGAAAATAAAGATGAATTAAAAACTCGCCCGAATGGAGATTGAGTATGGGCGAGCCTAAAACACTTGTACGTGCAAGTAAACCCAAGACCGACTACAAACGACTCGAACTAGACTAAAAATGACTTAAAAGACCCTAACTTGGACTCAATGTACACTACCCCCCTCGGCACTTTAATTGTCTGCGATTAAATCCTAGTGCCTAACCAAGACATTGAAGTCCAACCTTGCTTAAATTTAGTTGCTTTTTAGTCGAAAAACAGATTTTAACGTCGAAGAATTCCGCCTAATTAAAGGAGGTTTCCATCTTTGCAAAAGTTCCGTTTTATTGTGCAAGGTTCAAACTTTATGCGTCAATGCACTACAGTCTACAAACCTAACAATATTCAGCAATTCAACGTCAATCAACCCAACCCGACCATCATTCGGACCCATATACGACACTAAGAACCGCCTCTACTTGACAAGACTCGAAGCTTTTCACATGTTAACTGGCAATGTAACCTCCACAAGCTCCACATCAAGCCCAAACCAAACCATCCACACCCGTGTACTAGATTAATCAACCTAAATATACTAGACGTGAACGGAGTCGGCTCGACACTAACATGACTCGATTCAAAACTGACCTAACAAACGAGACCAAACAATTGACCTGACCGACCCAACACAAACGACCACTAAACCGACTCGAACAAAAACTCAACACAACTGACTAAACAAGCCTACGGACCCAACTAAATAATCTAAACAGCAAATATCAGAGATTAAAGCAGAGAACATACCTGAGTTGCTTGAAATTTGCAAGAAAAACCGAGAGTGTGAAGTGTGGAGGTCCGATTCGGAGCCAAAGAGTGGATAGATGGTGATTTTGTGTAGTGGGGTTTGTTAAATGATGAAAACCGAGCACAAAGGTGAAACAAAATAGGGTGAGATGGTGGTGGAACGGTGGATTAAGGGTGGTTGAGGGGTTTTCGGCGATGGGGTTGGCGGGGTAAGGGTTTGGTGTGAGTTTGGGGAAGAAAGATGAAAATGGGGCTTTTAAATGAACTGTGATGCGGTCGCGTGCCGTTACTGCTGAATGGGAGGGTTGTGGCGTAACGCCACGGGGTGGTTCAAAATGAAGGTTCATGTGTGTTAGCGGCCCGCGACGGTAGGGTTCAACAGCGTTATTTGAACTGAGGGGTGGCGTCGCGCCACGGTGAAGCTATTTTGCTGTGGCGCGACGCGAAGGCATGTTTTTGACAGTAGGTTGCGTGAAAAATCATGTTTTATGCCTTAGAAAAATTTTCAAGTTTTACCAATCCTTTCCAAAACCATCCCAATTTTTTTTTCTAAGTGTTAGGACTTACCTGGAATGTCGTTTTCTTCGCAAATTCAGCTCCTCGATGGTACAATTCTTGCAAAATTACTCAAACACACAAAACAAAGACACGAAAAACTACGAAAGATTACGAAAAATAACGAAATTACAAACGGTACATACTCTACACTTGGGATTTCACCCCAAAGCACTAAGTGGCGGCTTTTGATGGGATTTTGAGAGGAGTTTCCTCCATCTCATTCTTGTCTATTGCTCCTCAATGTAGTGCTTCAAATGATGGCCATTCACCTTCCAACTCCGGCCATCCGACTCGTCCATAATTTCCACCGCTCAGTACGAAAACACGTAATGAACCATATACGGTCCCGACCACTTCGATTTCAACTTCCCTGCGAATAACTTCAATCTTGAATTATAGAGAAGTACTCTATCACCCTTGCTAAACTCCTTGACCTTTCTTAACTTCCTATCATGTGAAGCTTTCGTCTTCTCCTTAATTCCCAACGATCGAGCATAAGCCACATCCCTAAGCTCCTCAAGCTCGTGGATTTGAAAGAAACGCTTCCTAGCGGCTTCGGTCATGTCAAGGTTAACGGTTTTCAATTCCCAAAGCGCTCGGTGCTCTAGCTATACGGGAAGGTGACAAGCTTTTCCATTGACGATCATGAATGGTGTGGTTCTTAAAGGCGTTTTGTAAGCGGTTCAAAATGCCCACAATGCATCGTCTAGCTTGTCGGACCAATCCTTCCTATTCTTACCGACGGTTTTCTCTAAGATACGTTTGATACCACGATTTGCGTTTTCCACTTGACCACTTGTCTGTGGATGGTATGCGGTAGACAAACGATGAGTGACTCCGTAGCGTGCAAGCAATTTTTCCATCAATGCATTGCAAAAGTGAGTACCACGGTCACTAATTAAGGCTTTAGGTGTACCGAAGGGGGAAAAAAGTTTCTTGAGGAACCTCAATACTACTTGGGCTTCATTTATAGGAAGAGCTTGAGCCTCTACCCACTTAGACACGTAGTCAATTGCCACAAGTATATAACGGTTCCCTTTTGAGACAGGAAATGGTCCCATGAAATCTATGCCCCAAACATCAAAAACCTCCAATACTTGGATTGGGTTTTGAGGCATCTCATCTTTGGCTGAAATGTTACCGGTTCGTTGACAAGCATCACAAGTTTTCACGAACTCAACGAAATCTTGAAGTACGCTAGGCCAATGAAATCCACAATCAAACACCTTTTGAGCGGTGGCATATGCACCATGATGTCCTCCCGTGAGGCCTTCATGCACATGTTTGAGGATGTTCAAACCCTCCTCTCTCAACACACACCGCCTAAGTATCCTATCCCCCCTACTCTAAAGAGAAACAGATCATCCCACACATACTTTCTCAATTCACTAAGGAACTTCCTCCTTTGTTGTGTGGTCATCCCCCTCACAATATTGCCACTAGAAAGATAGTTCGCTAAATCACAAAACCAAGGCAATCCTTCCTTCTCGGCCTTGACAAACTCGATCGACTCGTGAGGGAATGTATCTCCAATCTCCTTGTTGGTGCATACATCTATCGACTTCGTCTTATATCGAGCCTTGGTTACGTTGCGGATCTGATCAAGCATGATGTCATCATATTCAATGATGACATCATAAAGATGACTTCATCATGCTACATCACATGAAATATAACATGCATTCATGAATCAAATTTATGTATTTTGTTTGTATTTCGCTTGAAAGTCATTTAGGTGAGTTCGCTTGAACTGTTATAGTATGTTTCAAGCGAAAATAGGAAGGTTATAAATAGGCTTGTTGTCTTTTCATTTGGAACAGAATTTGAAATCGATACCGAGGTGCTGCCGGTATTTCTTGTGACTGTAATCGTTGTTATTTCAATATACAAGAATATTAAAGTGATATTCAAGCTGTTTCGAGTCTATACGTCTGTTTCCGCCTTTCGTATAGTCTAAGAACTCTTCCGAATGACTCATTCAGGTCGTGATTTGATCCTACAAGTGGTATCAGAGCTCAGGACGAGGAGTTCATACCAAAACAGCCTGTTTTCATCACTTTTTCTGATTTCTACACCTTCTTTTTCAAAATTAAAAATTTTTCACGGTTAAAATCGGCTCAAACTTTCACATCATTTTCGCAATCATGTTTTAACAAATCCTGGAAAATTTCAGCATTAAAATTGATCTAAAACTTGACATTTTCGTAATCCCGCTTGAAATTCCGTTCAAAATGCTGATGTCATCTTGATTTCGCTTGAAAAATCATTCAGATTCCGCTTGAGAACTGGTATTTCGCTTGAAAATATGTTGTGATCTCGCTTGAAATTACATTTTTGTGAATGACTCTGCTTGAAAACGACATTCCGCTTGAAAACACCATTTGAACGATATTCCGCTTGAATTGCATTTTGGATGAAAAAGTCTATTTCACGTGAAAAGTGCATCGAGTTGTGTGAAACATTAAACGAGGTTGTCAGTTTGCATGTGAAAGATATTAAAGTGTGTCAGCTGGTCACATGAGTGCTTTGTTCAAGAATTGCATGTGATATTGGTTTGTCGGCTAGAATTGATTTATCATAAAAGCTGGTTATTTTTGAAATTGGTGAGAGACCTAATGAAATGGCAAGTCACGTGATGCACTAGATTTGATAAAGTCTTATTCTCGGTCCAATTGGAATTCATCTGGTTGTGTGTCAGGCACATGTGAATTAGTATATGTCAGTCTATGTGAAGTGTTAAATATATAAATGTCCTTGATTCAATTCATGAGTTGAAGTATTTGGCCCAATCAATATTCAGACATATACAAATCGGTCCAATAGATTTGTAAGAAATTGATGCTTGTCGGTTAAGTGGATTTTGAGGTCCAATTGGAAATAAGTTGATAGTTAAGGTTGTCGGCCACTAACTCAATGATTTGCATAAGAAATTGATGGCCCAATCTAGTTAATTGGTGTCAAGCACTTCATATAAAAGTTCACGAGAGTTTCGGTTGTAAGGTCCATTTCACCGGCCCATGTGACTTGGATTAGTGTCAGATACACAAAGTTGAGTTCGGCCCAATTGAATAAATTTTTTATCGGCTCATTCACTCAGTTTGCACAATTTGGAGTTTAGTCTGTCCGCAAATCTTCGACACGAGTTCTAGATTGATTCAACCGTCACTCACATTCACATTTTCAATTCGTTTAAACTGATCGTTGGTTTGTTTGATTTCAGGTGTTTTACAAGGTGATACAGCTCATTTGAGACAAGTATTTTTTTGAAACAAGAAAGTTTGTGTGTGTGAAACTTTAACTTTGAAACATGGAAGAGGAATTCTACAATGCGTTTGCTACGCCAGTCGCTCCAGTTACTGCTGCTGAAACACTGTACAGTGAAAATGAGACGGGAACTCATCAAAAACCGCCAAAGCTTATGTACATTGAAGACTTTAAAGGATGGCAGAATCGATTTGAGAACTGGGTGCAAGCTTACAAGTTTGATGCATGGTGTGCGATGGAGAAAGATTATGAGAAACCGAAAAACGAACGTGGTCTTGAAAAGGGATTTTGTGATTTTACGGAAGCTGATAAATTGAAATATACAAGTGAGAAAATGATGATCAGTATTCTTCAACAGGCAATTAAAGAAGACATCTTTGTTTTACTTCAGCATGAGGGTTCTGCTAGATCGATTTGGAATGCATTGATTCAAAAGTTTAAAGGAAGTGCAGATATGATCAAGAACAGAAAGGCGTTGCTGAAGAAATCATTTGATATGTTTGTAGCTTTCGATCACGAAACAACGAAGCAGACTATTGATAGATATTGTCACCTGGTTTTGGAAATGGGGAGATTGGATATAAAGAAAGATGATGAGGAATGGGTGGATAAACTTGCTGATGCGTTACCACAGCAGAAATGGGGAACATATTTGATGATTGTGAAACACATGAGGAAGTATGAGAATATGAACTTGGCACAGTTTATTCAAAAGATTGAAGAGCACGAGTTGGATATTCAGAAAACTGCTATCATGACGAATCCAAATGCTAAACAAGATGTCAGTTTGTATTACAGAGGGAACAAGTTTGAAGTTACTCCCAGCCCTAGTCCAAAGATTCAAATTGGTTTCAGTGCTGACAGTTCGTCTGGAACAAAGGGCAGTAATATGACACAGAGTGGTGGATCTTCATCTTCATATTCAAGTTTTGATCCAAATCATACAACATCAAGTCCTCAACAACAAAACTCTACCGATCTGCAGTGTAATGTTACTTTGAACATTCAAAATGGTCAAAATCTGTCTCCGGAAATAGCAAAGCAACACATAGCATCTCTCGTTGCTATGTTGGAATCATATGAAAGCTTGATTGGTGGCAAAATTGGAAATTCGATGCTTACCAAAGAAGATTATGATCAAATTGATGCAGAGGAACTTGAGTTGGTGGATGTGAAGTGGTGTTTGGCTAGTGCTTGGAGGAGGGCAGAAAAGTTTCAACAAATTACTGGTAGAGATGAGTTTCGAGGGATGGCTACTTCTCCTTTGGGTTTTGACAAATCGAAAGTCACTTGTTTTCGTTGCAAAGGAAAAGGTCATTTTAAACGAGAATGTAAAAACCAAGAAGCAACCGGGAATCAAGAAAAGAACAATTATTATCAGAAATCAATTTTTCATCAGATTACTCAACAAAAGGAACCACAAACTGCACATGCTCGGCCAATTGTGGATGACAAAAGGAAAATGATCGAAGATGCAAATAGAAAAGCTTATTTTGGTATCATTGATCAAGATGATGAATTTGTTGCAGAGGATTTTAGCTGGGATAAATACATTCCACCAGGTTCAGGTCTTGTTGCCAGAGTTCTGGGTGAAGATGAGACTAGCGAGAAAAGAATCCCGATTTTTCCAGATCTTGGAAGTGATGTGGATACCGATGATGAGGAAGAACATCTCAACAAAGCTAGAAAAGGCATAGATCCTACTAGTTTTAATTTGTTTTTTGCAGATAAAATGGAGATGCTGAATCAGAAGAAGATTGCCAGATTGAAGAAAGAGCTGGAAGCAGCAAGAAGGCTAGCTGATGAAAAAACAAAGACAGAAGCTGGAGAAGCGAATGTTGAACCAGCAACTGAGAAAGTAGTAGAGAAAATCGTTGAAGTGGAGAAAGTGGTGGAGAATATTGTTGAGGTTGAAAAAGTAGTCGAAGTTGAAAAACTGGTCGAAGTTGAGAAAATCGTCGAGGTAGAAAAGATTGTTGAAGTTGAGAAAGTTGTTGAAGTTGAAAAGATAGTTGAAAAGGTGGTTGAAGTTGAAAAACCATGTTTGAAATGTTTAGAATCTTGCCAATTTTGTGAGGAGAGAGATAAGAAGATTGCTGAACTTGAGAAGATTAAAGAAGATTTACTGTCTGATGTAAAGTATGTGAAGGAATCGTATGATGTGCTGAACAAAACAGTTGATAGTCTGAAAAGAACGAATTCAGAAATTGAAAATGCAATGACAAAGATGAGCACAACTATAATGACAAAGCAGAGCGTCATCAATGAGTACACCGAAGACTGTGCTAAGTTGAAGAAAGAAGTGGAACTTGAGAAAATTGAGAGTGAAAGGATTAAACGATTATTGTTGAGTTACACTACTTGTGATTATTTGATTGATCGTGTTTATCCTACTGTGGCAGGTCTTGAAGTATTCATGGAGAAAAAGACTGAAGATACTGATACTGGTAAGAAACAAAGTGTCAAGTATAACAGATGTCCGCCCCCGATCCATGAAAGTTATTCTCCCAGAAAGCCAAATGAGGAACGATTAACTAAGGCTCTCAATATCAAGTTAAAGTCTGAAATCATTGATGAATTACGAGACAATATTGATGTTACATTCACAGCGTCTGACACTGATCATGAGTCCGAGTTATTAAAGAAAGTGGTCGATCAGGTGTTAGATATGGATGAAGAGTCAAAACCGGAGTCTATGTCTGAAAGTTCGAGTTCGTCAGAAAAGAGTCCGAGTTCACCGGTTAAAAGGGTTTACAATAAAGAATTTCTGTTATCAAAATCTAATTTGAATGACAGACCAATCAAAGTAGCATATACTTTGAATTATTCGGACAAATTATATTCTGATGAGGAATTTCCTATAAGAAGTGTCAAAACTGAAATGATCAAACAGGTTTTCAAATTAACAGAAATTAATATTTCTGAAATAAAAGAATTAAATCTTGCTGAAAAACCTAAAAAGTACACTTCAAGAGTGTTAGACCCCAACACGTTTAACCTTAAAAATGACGCAGCGGAAAAAGAGCTTTAAAATTTTCTTCCGTATTAACAACATTTCTTTCACGAAGGTTCCAAATCCTAAAAATGTTAAACGTACTGTAAAAGAATTTTACAACATTCATACTAAAATTTAGATTACCAAACGTTATATACTTCAACTAAGTGACCAATCTATCCGTACAATCCTTGCTCTTGACTCGATCTACGTCCGCTTCACTTCCTTAGCAGCAGCAGAAGTCCGTGTAACACCTGTGGGCATCACATACAACTTAGCCATTAGTCAAAGGCATCATCATATACATTAATCTCATGTAATTAAAGATTGAATAACGTTCGTTAATTTAACATTAATTCATCCAATTATTCTTTCTCATCCTCTTATTCCGGGTTCGGTTTAAGTTTCGTAAGAATCCGGTGTACTTGTTCCTGCATCACATACCAACCTCAAACGCATAATTAGTAACGTTAAAATTCTACGTATCTAAATCATGCACATGTACATGTTTACATGTATACGTATGCGTCTACATACGTACATGCCCTCCTATATTTCTACATACCTGCATATACTCATACGTACCTTCTTCTATACCAATCCCATATCTACATACGCGCATGCATTACTACTCCTCTACATACCTTCATATATACCTACGTATCTTCGCATACGCATAATTCACATCTACATACATACATACCTTTACTTGCAAACCCACGCATCTAATTACATACATACATGATTACATCTTCGCATATGTATTTACATACATACATACATAACTACATACACACATACCTACTCACATACATACGTACATGCTTACTTGCATCCACATATATATATACGTTCGTACCTACACACGTATGTACTTTCATATTCAAATACAAAATGCTCATGCTCATACATAACTACTTACGTTCATACATACACCAATACCTACATATATACATACATGCATACATAACTCCATACTTACATACATTCATAAAATGAATTATAACTACACCCGTGCATACCTTAGCTCACACGTGCATGTACTTACGTAATTTTCCTAAATGCATTCATACATACCTACTTGTCGGCCATTTTATATACATCAATCATCCCATTCAACCATAACAAGAAAACTCTATATGTATACTAAGAAGTGAATCGAAAGTCACTTACCTCGAGCGTTAGTGTTCACGCTTGTTTCCTCGCCTCTGCTTGACCCGTTAACCTTCCGTTTTTGAGTCCTTGCTAATGTGATTCCTATTCTTTCATGTCATCACAATTACATTATGGTTAGCACATATGCTCATTCATACTACATTCGTTTCTTTCCATTCATACATTACTTGACTTTTTATTAACCAAATACCACATACATAAGGCATATAGACTAAAAGTCACCTTGTTCCTTATTCAAGCAACTCAATTATCATCATACGCGACACATAGATTATCTACTACAATACGCCTGACTTCTCTACTATTACAATCATATCCGAGAGGCTAACCATGCTGTACATTAACGCCAATTTTACACATAGTAACGCTTTAAACACACCTTAACAACTGTAACATTCACCCGAAGCAATATTTAGTGTTTAGTAAATTGGTGACTAGAAAATCATATGTTTTAAGTTCACAAAACACATTATTTTCATTGCCGCATTTTTCTCGCAGCAGCTGTTCGGGGTCATTTTCCCCCTTTTTAATCACCTAATCCGACTTCGACTTTCAAATAAGAATTGTAATATGCGAAACAAGCTTTCCAACGATATAAGGCTCGTTGTCTAATTCTTAATAACGAATGAGATACGGCCTTTACAAGATGGCTATCTAGGGCTGTCAAAATGACGAATTTACTAACTTTACATGCTGTTTTGACCCACCAAATCTCATAACCAGCATCTTGTGACCAAATAAGAATTGTAACATGCGAAACAAGCTTTCCAACGATATAAGGCTCGTTGTCTAATTCCTAATAACGAATGAGATACGGCCTTTACAAGATGGCTATCTAGGGCTGTCAAAATGACGAATTTACTAACTTTACATGCTGTTTTGACCCACCAAATCTCATAACCAGCATCTTGTGACCAAATAAGAATTGTAACATGCGAAACAAGCTTTCCAACGATATAAGGCTCGTTGTCTAACTCCTAATAACGAATGAGATACGGCCTTTACAAGATGGCTATCTAGGGCTGTCAAAATGACGAATTTACTAACTTTACATGCTGTTTTGACCCACCAAATCTCATAACCAGCATCTTGTGACCAAATAAGAATTGTAACATGCGAAACAAGCTTTCCAACGATATAAGGCTCGTTGTCTAACTCCTAATAACGAATGAGATACGGCCTTTACAAGATGGCTATCTAGGGCTGTCAAAAGTGACGAATTTACTAACTTTTAAACACAAACTTGAATCAATTCAAGTTTCATGTAGGCATTTTATCAAATACTTTGTGGGCGTACAACAATTAAGGCACAATGTACAAGTAGTTCATGCTTTAATTCCTACTCTTGCTTTCATTCAACAACATAGGAGTTCATAACTTGCACTTTCATAATTCATTCCCCATAACTACTAGTTCATCAATATAGATTCAATCAACACAACATTTGATAAGAACCCAACTACTAATCATTCAATTTCATAACCATGTCTAGAGACCCACTTCTTCCTACAAGGTTTTCACTTCTACAATTAGCACAACAATTATGTTTACATGCACTTTCATTCTAACAACAATTTCAAGGAAATTCTTACTTACATTTGAGTGTTTAACATCAAAACTTGACCTAATTTCAGAAAACTCAATCTTTCTCATCATACTAAACTTCACCAAAACACAAATTACAACATACCTTTTGTTCAGCGAGTAAAGGAGATTGAGAGGTGACAAACATGCAAGAAATCCGCCCCAAATCGCTGTTCGATTTCCAGATTTTTGGGTGCTAGGTCAAGGGGTGTTCTTCCCTCTTCTTCTCTCTAAACCCGTACCCACCCCCACACTTCCAAAATCCTGAATTTTTCTTTAGTTGTTTTAATTAAAACATCTTTCCAAATGCCCTCCTTTAGTCCCTCATGTTTAATGAAGTAGGTTCTTCTTACTCATGTCTTTCTTATACCTTAACACTCCTCATAACACTAACTAGGTTACTTATTTTTTTATTAATTGTCACACCCCGACCGCGTAAAACAACAAACCGCGGCGGAAACATCGGGGCGTGTTGCGACAGAATTAATTGTCTCATAACCATGGCATACAAAGTTTTATTTATATATTAAACAAGGGTGTTTCATTGTTTCAAACAGGTAATTAAAGAGTTCAGAACATAATTAAACATAGTCTATCTTCTTTTAAAGTTTCTAAGGCACAGGTCCGCCCTAGTATCATGATCAACATCCTATGGAAAAGCACCTGAAAACACATGTGAAAATAGGTACGTCAGCATAAAAATGCCTGTGAGATACATAGGTTTTGTGAAAATAAGATTCATGACTTATGTTTGAGAAAATGTTAAGTCATGAACCTTGTTATTTGCTTTGTCTTGTAAATCATTTGAAAACAATAAGATCAGATGATATGTATAAGTAATTGTCAGGTTAAATAGATAACCATGTAAAAAAATGTGTTTGTATAAGATAAGTTGTTTGTAAATCAATGTCTTGTGAAAAGTATATTATTTGTATAAAATGTTCTATGTCTCAAACTGAAATGATTCAAATAACGTTACGCCATGTAATACCATACAAACACTTATATATAGGAAGTACCAGCGGCGTATCCACCATGCTTGTATCATATTACACACGCATCGTTAACTTAATCACTTAATCAAACCAAACCAACCAATGTAAGAGGTCTATGTTTAAACCATTTGTCAATGTATTGAATAATATGTCAAAGTGTTCATGTCAAGATGTAAATCATGTAGTATGTAAAACCAATGTCAAAAATGTTTGTGTCAAATGTAAATCATGTCAAAATGTCTATGTCAAATATCCATGTCAAATGTCTATGTCAAATATCCATGTCAAATGTCTATGTCAATTATCCATGTCAAATGTCTATGTCAAAATGTCCCTGTATGGCAAGTGAAATGTCTCAACTAAACCATATGCACAAAAAACAAAGTATTGAAGTAAAACTTGGTTTAAATCAAAGCTATGTTTTGTGTAAATGCATGCAACTATTTAATATGAACATTTATGTGGTATTGTGAATATGCATACATCCAAGCCTGGCGACTGTGGTGATAAAACCCTTTAAACAAATTAAAGGTCTTTCTGTCTTAATGTCAACGAATTCGGTCATTCCTTTCTGTCCCCTTACCCTGGGATGTCCGGAACGGGAGTTGTCAATTCCTATGGTACCACTACCTACTAACGAACGGCGTAGCTAATGTTAATGAATGTATTGTCCCATGTAAACAAACCAAATGTCATACCAAAATGTAAGCAGAAAAGTCATGTAAAATGATGTACTAAGTATGCTAAGTTAACATACCAAGCAGAAAAAGTCATGTAAATCAATGTGCTAGCATGCTCAGTCAACATACATAGCAGAAATGTAAAGTAAAACAATGTACTAAGTATGCACACAATGGACATACATAGCATGAAATGTAATGAAATCGTGTACTATATTGTACTAACAAACATAGTCGGTATATGATGTGAAAACAGGAAAGCATGAAAGTAACAAGTAGGCACATGTGTCCCACCCCAAAACGTTTGGAAAACAGTAAAAGAGGGGGGTTCTATGTACTCACCTGAGATTGCTCAGATGTATTGAGATAACCACCAAGCAATGCTAGAGATCACGGAATCAAACGGCACCTAATATAGGTAACTATGTTAATAAACCGGACCTAAATCGGAAGATCGGATAGAATGAGGTTTCGTAAACCAAACGAGTATAGGAACTCGTGTGATATGGTTTAACAAACCCTACATACTAAGACGAAACTTAACCTAAGTGCTTGTGACCCATTACGACCCGTTTAGGTAGCTTATGCTACCTTAACGCGTCGTTCGCGTAAAACGCGTTTGGAACGCCTAACATTTGTGACCACAAGGTATAACCTCGGAAGGTTACAACTATGGTCACCTAATGTGTTTGGTCGGATCCTAATGATCGACCAAATGGGTCGGGTTCGAAAGTATAAGCGATCGTTTAGATCGCTTACCTTACGACCCTATCTAAGCACTATACTAAAAGTGACGAGCTAAGCATGTTAGAACATGCTTAACTAAGTTTAGAAAACAGGTTTGGCATCAAAACAAACGGTTTTGATGCTCACGAGTAATTTGGTTACAAAATACGCAAGAATACGTATTCTGCCCGAAACTACGGCTCGTCACTGAGCCTAGATAACGTGGTAATCAGTAGGTATAGTCACTAGGGACTATAACCATCGTGATCACGCTCACGTTATGAAGTTCAAACGAACTTCGCATCGACCATAAACTGGTCAATGCAGAAAGTCAAACATAGTTCGACTTTCGGGCTATAAAAGCGATAAAAGAACGAAGGAACACTTACAAAGGGTCCCCGCTAGTAAATCTTGATCGAGTAGCTCAGGTATGAAGTGATTTGCTTCAACTTAGAGTACTTTTAATCAGATTTGTGAGGAATGAGGTGAAAATGTGATGGGTATTTATAGGAAAAGTAGAGCCGTTAGGATCGTTTCTTGAATATCGTGCCACGATCCGAGCCGTACACTTGTCACAAAGTTGTGGTGGCTAAAAATGGACACCATAGGAGTTTAACAAGTGTCATTTGGCCTTTGGGAGGTGTTAAGGGCTGAACAAAAGAGTTTATGCATTTTTTTTTTATATTTTTTTTCTATTTTTTTTTTTATTATTTTAGCAGTTTTGCAGTTTTGGTTCCTGTGCGCGTATCGTCGTGTTTTGGCACTTCTAACACCCGTCAAGCCCATTTTTAAGCTTCACAAGGATGTTAAAGTATAGGAAACATGAAAAATGCTCAAAAATATCTCGGATGTCGGTTCGTTTGGTCGTACGATCGCGATGTTCGCTTAATTACGACGGTATGCGCATAAGCGCGAAAAACGATCCAAATGACGCGACGAATGGATTTTTCTTAAGGCGAACACTAAAATATAATGTAGTCATGCTTACATAAATTTTTGGATGTCCAGATGTATTCAGAACGTAAGTTATGCGCGAAAGTGCAAACGTGTGCACTTTTTGACACTTTTAGTCCCTGAATGAGCATAAAGTTTATTTTAGCATACCGTACCCCTCAAAGCATATTTCTAAGCTATGTAAAGGATATTTAGGGTATGTTTAACTTATGATCAAGTTCCGGAATGTCTGTTCCAGTACGAATCGTCATACTTTCGCAGTTTGTCAAGTTTAGTCCCTGTAAGCGAACTAACTTGTTTTTGACATACCAAGGCCTTCAAAACTCATTTCTAAGTTATGTAAGGGTTATTTAAGGTATGTTAAGTATATGTTGATGTTCCGGAGTATTTCTCGCATTAAACTGATTACGCTTACGCATCAGTTTGCGTATAACTCTCCAGAAAGCGATATAGAGTTTGAAATTACACAAAAAGTCAAAACATGAAAAATGTAAAACATAACAAAACAAACATTGTGATCAAATAACATTGTTTTATTGATAGCAGAACTATTCATAGTGATTACAAGCGCAGTTGTTACAGTCTCCCCTACTTGTGGAAATTTCGTCCCGAAATTTATTTAGAGGAAACTCGTGAGAAAAGATGTGGATATTTCGCCTTCATTTGATCTTCGCGTTCCCAAGTAAACTCAGGTCCACGTTTAGCTTCCCAGCGAACTTTGACCAAAGGAATGCGCTTGCGTTTAAGCCACTTGACTTCACGTTCCATGATTTCCACTGGCTTCTCAACAAATTTCAGTGTTTTGCCAACACGAATTTCGTCAAGCGGTATGGAGAAGTTCTCTTCAGCTGTACACTTCTTGAGATTGGACACGTGAAAAGTTGGATGAACATTTCCCAGTTCAGGAGGTAACTCAAGTCTGTAGGCTACCTTTCCGATTCTTTCGACGATCTTGAATGGTCCAACGTATCTAGGTGCAAGTTTTCCTTTCTTTCCAAATCTGATCACACCTTTCCAAGGTGAGACCTTAAGTAATACTCGATCACCGACTTGAAATTCAAAGGCTTTGCGTTTTGGGTCCGCGTAAATCTTCTGACGGTTTCTAGCTGCCTGAAGGTTATCACGAACCTTCTTGACCTTGTCAGTTGTCTCTAAAATGAGGGCAGGTCCAGTAAGTTGAGCCTCGCCAATCTCATTCCAGCAGACTGGTGAACGACATTTTCGACCATAGAGAGCTTCGAAAGGAGCCATTTTGATGCTAGTGTGATAACTGTTGTTGTAGGAGAATTCAATCAATTTCAGATGTGAATCCCAGCTACCACCAAAATCGATCACACAAGCTCTTAGCATATCCTCCAGAGTCTGGATTGTTCTCTCAGATTGACCATCCGTTTGCGGATGATAAGCTGTGCTCAGATTAAGTTGGGTCCCCATAGCAGATTGCATGGTTCTCCAAAAATGAGAAGTGAAACGAGCATCTCTGTCAGAAATGATGTTCAACGGAACACCATGTCGAGCTACAATTTCATCTACATAGATTTGAGCAAGTCTGTCAGTAGGAAAATCCTCGCGGATTGGCAAGAAATGTGCTGACTTTGTAAGACGATCAACGACTACCCAGATGGCATCATGACCTTTCTTTGTGCGCGGGAGTTTGGTAACAAGATCCATAGTAATGTTTTCCCATTTCCAAACTGGGATCTCTGGTTGCTCCAATAAACCAGAAGGACGTCGATGTTCAGCCTTAACCTTAAGACAAGTAAGGCATTTTGACACGTATAAAGCAATGTCTTTCTTCATACCAGGCCACCAATAGTGAATACGAAGATCCTTATACATTTTATCTGAGCCCGGATGAATAGAATAGCGAGACTTATGGGCTTCATCCATAAGCAAGGTACGAAGATCATCCTGGCTTGGGACCCACAAACGGTCCATGAAGTAATATGACCCATTGTCCTTCAGTTCCAGAGCAGGTGTTATGTGATAGGGAAATTCCTTATCCATCAAACCTTGTGCAACACAAGATTGTTGAGCCTGAGAAATGCGTGCTTGAATATCGGATCGAGCTTGAATGACAGATTGAACACGTACACAATGAAGCTTAGTACGTTCCTTACGACTTAATGCATCAGCCACGACATTCGCCTTACCAGGATGGTAGCGAATTTCGCAGTCGTAGTCGTTTAAAAGCTCAACCCAACGTCGCTGTCTCATGTTGAGTTCTTTCTGGTTGAAGATATGCTGAATACTTTTGTGGTCTGTGAAAACCACACATTTTGTTCCGTACAAATAGTGTCTCCAGATCTTTAGAGCAAAGACTACTGCACCCAACTCAAGATCGTGAGTGGTGTAGTTCTTCTCATGTATCTTCAATTGTCTTGATGCATAGGCTATGACTTTGTTCCTTTGCATAAGAACACAGCCAAGACCCAATTTCGATGCATCACAATACACAACAAAATCATCATCACCCTCAGGCAATGATAGGACAGGCGCATCGCAAAGCTTCTGCTTCAGGTGTTGAAAAGCTTCCTCTTGTTTGAATCCCCAGAAAAAGGGCATTTTCTTCTGAGTTAGAGCAGTTAGAGGAACTGCAATCTTAGAGAAGTTCTCAATGAAGCGGCGATAATAACCCGCTAGACCAAGAAAAGAACGAACTTCAGTTGGAGTAGTAGGCGTATCCCAATCCTTAATCGCACTGATCTTGGAGGGATCTACATGAACACCTCGTTCGTTGATAATGTGTCCCAAAAATTGAACTTCTTTAAGCCAAAATTCGCACTTGGAGAATTTGGCGAAAAGTTGCTCTTTCTTCAGGAGTTCCAAAGTAAGACGAAGATGCTGCTCGTGATCAGCTCGTGTCTTAGAGTATATCAAGATGTCGTCAATAAAAACAATGACGAACTGATCCAAATAAGGTTTGCAGACCCTATTCATTAAGTCCATGAAAACAGCAGGAGCATTAGTCAAACCGAATGGCATGACTGTGAATTCATAATGTCCATAACGAGTACGGAATGCTGTCTTCGGAATGTCTTCTTCTTGCACCCGAAGTTGATGATATCCAGATCGCAGATCAATCTTCGAAAAATAAGAAGCACCTTGTAACTGATCAAAGAGGTCGTCGATGCGAGGTAGAGGATATCGATTCTTGATGGTAAGCTTGTTAAGCTCACGATAATCGATACACATCCTAAAGGATCCATCCTTCTTCTTGACAAAAAGAACGGGAGCACCCCAAGGTGAAAAACTAGGACGTATAAAACCTTTGTCAGAGAGCTCCTGAAGCTGTTTAGACAACTCTTGCATCTCAGACGGTGCAAGACGATATGGAGCTCTGGCAATGGGATTTGCACCAGGTACGAGATCAATGCGGAACTCGACTTGGCGTGCTGGAGGTAGACCAGGTAAATCTTCAGGGAACACTTCAGAATAATCCCGAACGACAGGAATATCTGAAATAGACTTACCCTTGCCTTTATCTTCTGTAACATGTGCTAAGAAAGCCACATAGTTCTTCTGCAGATACTTCCGAGCTTTAAAACAAGACATGAGTCTGAGACCACCGATAGGCTTCTCACCTTGAACCTGCAGGATCTCGCCTGTCGAAAGCGGCACACGAACAATCTTCTTAGAACAAACTATCTCTGCGTGATGCTTGGATAACCAATCCATTCCCACAATAACGTCGAAGCTTCCAAGTTGCATAGGCGCGAGGTCAATAGGAAAAAGATGGTCGTTAAGATTCAACTGGCAGTTGTGAAGAACAGAATCAAGAATAATGGGTTCACCACTAGCAACCTCTACTGTCAAAGATTTGCCTAGTTTCGTTCTAGACACGCGAAGCATTTGCTCAAAAGACAAAGACACGAAACTCTTATCGGCACCAGAATCGAAAAGAACAGATGCAGGCTGATTATTAATAAAGAACGTACCGTTCACCACATTATCGTCAGCCTGTGCCTCTTGGGCATTCATGTTAAAAACTCGGCCTCGAGCCGGAGCCTGATTCTGGTTCTGGTTCTGGTTCGCCAGTCTTGGGCACCGATTCCTATAGTGGGTCAGATCCCCACAATTGTAACAAGCACCTGGTGGGTATTGTGGTCTTGCAGCTTGACCCTGTTGCGGAGCAGGAGGCTGAGCAACTTGTTGAGCCGGGTTCTGAACCGCGGGATTCTGAGCAGATCGACAAAAATTGGCGAGATGGCCTGATTTCCCACAGTTAGTACAGAAACGGCATGGAAGTTGCGGCTGGTGGTGACTGTTGCATCTATTGCACAAAGGTGCATTCCCTGAATAGGGTCTCTTCGCTGGAGGCTGTGCAGGTTGGTTGAGAGCTGCCTGATTAGCTTGGGCAGTGATAGCAAAATTTTGAGAAGCCTTACGCTTCTTTGACCTCTTCGAAGAACCAGAGTTCTTTCCATTCAAGTTTTGACCTTTCTTGCTATCTTCCTTGTCAGCCGACTGCTTCTTGCCCTTGTCACCCTTCCTGTGTAGCTTTCCCTTTCTAATCCGCGACTCAGTCAATGTCGCAGATAGCTCGATCGCCTGACGAAGTGTGGCAGGGTTACTACCAGTAAGAATGTCTTGTACCGAGTCAGGTAGACCATCGATGTATCTCTCGATAGCCTTGTCGAGTGGGGTGACCATTGTTGGGCAAAGCAGACTCAACTCTTCAAACCGATCAGTATAAGCCCTGTGCTCACCACTATCTTGCTTCAAAACATCAAACTCTTTCTCCAACGCTCGCTGTTCATGGCGAGGACAGAATTCCCTCATCATAAGGGCTCTAAGTTCAGCCCATGTCTGTGCGAGAGCAACTTCTGCACCCCGGTCTCTCATAACCCCGTTCCACCATGTCAAAGCCCTCTTCTGAAATACGCTCGAGGAGAACTCGACCTTGCGATTATCCGGACACTGCACATGGCGAAAAGTATTCTCTATGCTCTCGAACCACTGAAGAAGCCCAGTCGCTCCCTCAGAACCACTAAACTTGAGTGGTTTGGCCTGGTTAAAATCCTTGTATTTGCATGGAACATTGTTGTTGTTGTTGGCCTGGTTCCATTGAGCAAAGAGATTTGGAAACTGAGCAGCCATCTGCTGCGCAATAATTTCTGCCAGCTCGGCAGTTGCTATCTGATTCTCGCGTCGAGGAGGCATTCTAAAAGAGGAAAACATGAAAAGAAACGAGTGAGATGATTGGATGAAAAGAATGAGATGATAAAAAAACAAGAATTGCAAACAACATAGATGGTGGTCATTCGTCCGTATCACAAAGCAAACAAACGACTCACAGTGACTAATCAAAGTAAATGGGTCAAAAATAATGTATAATGAAGACATGCTCGCCTATAAGTGAACACTCACTCCAAGAATTCCCAGGTAAGCACAACTGGTCTCGCGTCTGGTTGAGATGTATACGAAGTGCTTGCCTAGACAGAAAACCCAGAATACAGGCATTCACCCTTCCAGTTTGCACATGTTCACATTATTTAAAACCCAAAACGTTTGACGGGATTTTTGAAAATTAGAAGGCACAAGGCCAAAAACCAATACTGAAAAGGGTTCAAAACCATAAAACAGAGGGTTCAAAACCTTACAATTGAGGGTTCAAAACCTTGTAAAAATTTATTCAAAAACAGATGATTGTTTTTCAAAAATCGTTTCGGAAAAATTTTGGTTCCTTGTTTTGTTAATCACCTAAGGATAGGTGATGTACATGTTTTAAGATCTAAACACAAGATAACTTGTGTTAGGTTCCTTGAAAAGTTATAGTCTAGGTCAAAGCATTACTAATAACCTAATTCCCTATAACCATTGGCTCTGATACCAACTCTTCTGTCACACCCCGACCGCGTAAAACAACAAACCGCGGCGGAAACATCGGGGCGTGTTGCGACAGAATTAATTGTCTCATAACCATGGCATACAAAGTTTTATTTATATATTAAACAAGGGTGTTTCATTGTTTCAAACAGGTAATTAAAGAGTTCAGAACATAATTAAACATAGTCTATCTTCTTTTAAAGTTTCTAAGGCACAGGTCCGCCCTAGTATCATGATCAACATCCTATGGAAAAGCACCTGAAAACACATGTGAAAATAGGTACGTCAGCATAAAAATGCCTGTGAGATACATAGGTTTTGTGAAAATAAGATTCATGACTTATGTTTGAGAAAATGTTAAGTCATGAACCTTGTTATTTGCTTTGTCTTGTAAATCATTTGAAAACAATAAGATCAGATGATATGTATAAGTAATTGTCAGGTTAAATAGATAACCATGTAAAAAAAATGTGTTTGTATAAGATAAGTTGTTTGTAAATCAATGTCTTGTGAAAAGTATATTATTTGTATAAAATGTTCTATGTCTCAAACTGAAATGATTCAAATAACGTTACGCCATGTAATACCATACAAACACTTATATATAGGAAGTACCAGCGGCGTATCCACCATGCTTGTATCATATTACACACGCATCGTTAACTTAATCACTTAATCAAACCAAACCAACCAATGTAAGAGGTCTATGTTTAAACCATTTGTCAATGTATTGAATAATATGTCAAAGTGTTCATGTCAAGATGTAAATCATGTAGTATGTAAAACCAATGTCAAAAATGTTTGTGTCAAATGTAAATCATGTCAAAATGTCTATGTCAAATATCCATGTCAAATGTCTATGTCAAATATCCATGTCAAATGTCTATGTCAATTATCCATGTCAAATGTCTATGTCAAAATGTCCCTGTATGGCAAGTGAAATGTCTCAACTAAACCATATGCACAAAAAACAAAGTATTGAAGTAAAACTTGGTTTAAATCAAAGCTATGTTTTGTGTAAATGCATGCAACTATTTAATATGAACATTTATGTGGTATTGTGAATATGCATACATCCAAGCCTGGCGACTGTGGTGATAAAACCCTTTAAACAAATTAAAGGTCTATCTGTCTTAATGTCAACGAATTCGGTCATTCCTTTCTGTCCCCTTACCCTGGGATGTCCGGAACGGGAGTTGTCAATTCCTATGGTACCACTACCTACTAACGAACGGCGTAGCTAATGTTAATGAATGTATTGTCCCATGTAAACAAACCAAATGTCATACCAAAATGTAAGCAGAAAAGTCATGTAAAATGATGTACTAAGTATGCTAAGTTAACATACCAAGCAGAAAAAGTCATGTAAATCAATGTGCTAGCATGCTCAGTCAACATACATAGCAGAAATGTAAAGTAAAACAATGTACTAAGTATGCACACAATGGACATACATAGCATGAAATGTAATGAAATCGTGTACTATATTGTACTAACAAACATAGTCGGTATATGATGTGAAAACAGGAAAGCATGAAAGTAACAAGTAGGCACATGTGTCCCACCCCAAAACGTTTGGAAAACAGTAAAAGAGGGGGGTTCTATGTACTCACCTGAGATTTCTCAGATGTATTGAGATAACCACCAAGCAATGCTAGAGATCACGGAATCAAACGGCACCTAATATAGGTAACTATGTTAATAAACCGGACCTAAATCGGAAGATCGGATAGAATGAGGTTTCGTAAACCAAACGAGTATAGGAACTCGTGTGATATGGTTTAACAAACCCTACATACTAAGACGAAACTTAACCTAAGTGCTTGTGACCCATTACGACCCGTTTAGGTAGCTTATGCTACCTTAACGCGTCGTTCGCGTAAAACGCGTTTGGAACGCCTAACATTTGTGACCACAAGGTATAACCTCGGAAGGTTACAACTATGGTCACCTAATGTGTTTGGTCGGATCCTAATGATCGACCAAATGGGTCGGGTTCGAAAGTATAAGCGATCGTTTAGATCGCTTACCTTACGACCCTATCTAAGCACTATACTAAAAGTGACGAGCTAAGCATGTTAGAACATGCTTAACTAAGTTTAGAAAACAGGTTTGGCATCAAAACAAACGGTTTTGATGCTCACGAGTAATTTGGTTACAAAATACGCAAGAATACGTATTCTGCCCGAAACTACGGCTCGTCACTGAGCCTAGATAACGTGGTAATCAGTAGGTATAGTCACTAGGGACTATAACCATCGTGATCACGCTCACGTTATGAAGTTCAAACGAACTTCGCATCGACCATAAACTGGTCAATGCAGAAAGTCAAACATAGTTCGACTTTCGGGCTATAAAAGCGATAAAAGAACGAAGGAACACTTACAAAGGGTCCCCGCTAGTAAATCTTGATCGAGTAGCTCAGGTATGAAGTGATTTGCTTCAACTTAGAGCACTTTTAATCAGATTTGTGAGGAATGAGGTGAAAATGTGATGGGTATTTATAGGAAAAGTAGAGCCGTTAGGATCGTTTCTTGAATATCGTGCCACGATCCGAGCCGTACACTTGTCACAAAGTTGTGGTGGCTAAAAATGGACACCATAGGAGTTTAACAAGTGTCATTTGGCCTTTGGGAGGTGTTAAGGGCTGAACAAAAGAGTTTATGCATTTTTTTTTTATATTTTTTTTCTATTTTTTTTTATTATTTTAGCAGTTTTGGTTCCTGTGCGCGTATCGTCGTGTTTTGGCACTTCTAACACCCGTCAAGCCCATTTTTAAGCTTCACAAGGATGTTAAAGTATAGGAAACATGAAAAATGCTCAAAAATATCTCGGATGTCGGTTCGTTTGGTCGTACGATCGCGATGTTCGCTTAATTACGACGGTATGCGCATAAGCGCGAAAAACGATCCAAATGACGCGACGAATGGATTTTTCTTAAGGCGAACACTAAAATATAATGTAGTCATGCTTACATAAATTTTTGGATGTCCAGATGTATTCAGAACGTAAGTTATGCGCGAAAGTGCAAACGTGTGCACTTTTTGACACTTTTAGTCCCTGAATGAGCATAAAGTTTATTTTAGCATACCGTACCCCTCAAAGCATATTTCTAAGCTATGTAAAGGATATTTAGGGTATGTTTAACTTATGATCAAGTTCCGGAATGTCTGTTCCAGTACGAATCGTCATACTTTCGCAGTTTGTCAAGTTTAGTCCCTGTAAGCGAACTAACTTGTTTTTGACATACCAAGGCCTTCAAAACTCATTTCTAAGTTATGTAAGGGTTATTTAAGGTATGTTAAGTATATGTTGATGTTCCGGAGTATTTCTCGCATTAAACTGATTACGCTTACGCATCAGTTTGCGTATAACTCTCCAGAAAGCGATATAGAGTTTGAAATTACACAAAAAGTCAAAACATGAAAATTGTAAAACATAACAAAACAAACATTGTGATCAAATAACATTGTTTTATTGATAGCAGAACTGTTCATAGTGATTACAAGCGCAGTTGTTACATTAATAACCTCATATTATTTACTTTCTTCCTTAACATACATTCTAAAATTATTAATTTAAAGTTTCTACTACACATTTATAATAAGACATCACTCACAACATAATAAATAATATCTACGCATTTTGGGGTGTTACAAGTCTACCCCCCTTAAGGATGGTTTCGTCCCCGAAACCTGCTCCCTAAATATCGTTTTATTTCGTCGGCAAGGTCATAGTTACAAGAACATCATTCCTAGAAATTCTTTCCCATTCTTACAACAAATAACCTATCCAAATTCGTACCATCACATTATCGTACTAGAACTAAAGTGTGCAAACTAGAAGCGAACCCAAGGGTTTAATGCCATGATCTACATAAAAGCGAAATGAAGTTCATATGAACTTGCTACCACATTCACCGTTAGTATTAGTTCTAATAATTTCGTATATACTTGGAGTTTTACTTCTACCTTCTTACTCATACACTCACTGCCCACTACTTAATCCAGATTTAAAACTCATTCTTAGTCAACTTCTAAAAGTCAACCCTTCCTTATCATATCACATCTTGCGTTACCACTAGTTCGTGCGGAAGTACTTATTTAATTCATAACTTTATACTTAAATTCACATATTAAACAATTCACTAACCTTACTATTTTGGCGTAATGCCACGACCCGCGAAAGCAAACCAACCACTTCATTACAAATCCAAACCATTCCAGGATTGATCTCTTTCATCTGTGTATTGAGCTTCCGCTCATGAGAATTCTTTCGCTGATCTTGATAGGTTTATCACACTATGATATCTGACGGAAGTAGATTCCATTGATTCGTCATCCTTATCTTACGGTGATCATTTATTTCCGATTGGTGACATTGCGTGTCTATTCATCAAGCTCACCTATGAGTACAAAACTTAACATATCAAAACATTAACTAACGAGTTCAGATGGCAATCGCCATCTGACCCGTATGACCCATTTATCCTTTCGACCATTATTGCATGCAACGCACTTGTATAAATATATACATGAAAGTTTAAGCATAATTTGAATCATATCACTTAAGAAATATTTACTTGTCTGGTCCGTAATTACTTACACATTCGAATATTTTCATTCCTATCATTCTTTTGTTCATTTGCTTTACATTTACTTATATGACTTGTTTGGCGCATACATGGTCAAGCTATTGACTTCTTCTTATGTAGACTAGTTCCGTCTTTTATATCTTAAATCTGTTTCGAGGATTCGAACACATTTTTCATACCTTTCGTACCTTCTATATTTTGAATCCGTCTCGTGGATTCAAACATTGCATTTACGCTTTTCATCCCTTGAATCCGTCTCGCGGATTCAAGCATTGCATTCACATCTTTCATTCTTTGAATCCGTCTCACGGATTCAAACATTGCATTTACGCTTTTCATCCCTTGAATCCGTCTCGCGGATTCAAGCATTGCATTCATATCTTTCATTCTTTGAATCCGTCTCACGGATTCAAACATTGCATTTACGCTTTTCATCCCTTGAATCCATCTCGCGGATTCAAGCATTGCATTCATATCTTTCATTGTTTGGATCCGCCTCGCGGATTCAACAGAGCATTCATACTTTAACTTCTTTCATGTTTCGAATCCGTCTCGCGGATTCTAACATAGCATTCATACTTTCATTCCTAGGAGTCTTACATTTCCCTTCACCCTCACGTCCACCTACTACTTAATTCTAACGGACATACCTGTATCAATTATCACGGTCTCACGAACGTCATATGCTTCACGTGTACTGGCCAGGTACACAATCCACATACTAGTTTCGTGTCTTCGTGTAATTGTCACCTTATGTCCGAAGAATTAGGTTTCGGCACGTGTATCATTTTCAAAACATGTTTACTATACCATCATAGTCCTTCATTTAGCATTTTTTTTTCCTTAATGCATTTTACCATTTCATATACCCACATATTGAATTTACGTACCTGGGTTCAACTTTGTCTTATTTCATGCCTTGGTGTCGGTACTTGACCGCATTCGCGGATCATCCTCTTCAAACACTTATACTTACCTTGCATATACAAAACCGTCAGTTTCTTTATACATATTCATAAGTACATACTTACATCCTCTTTTACCTTTGGATCTTGACCGAGTCTTGGATTGTACGGGTTTCTTATCACAAGAGCACACAAGTTTGAGTTCAAGCACTTACCTTCTTACACTTGATTCTCTCAAACCAGAGCTCTGATACCAACTTGTTAGACCCCAACACGTTTAACCTTAAAAATGACGCAGCGGAAAAAGAGCTTTAAAATTTTCTTCCGTATTAACAACATTTCTTTCACGAAGGTTCCAAATCCTAAAAATGTTAAACGTACTGTAAAAGAATTTTACAACATTCATACTAAAATTTAGATTACCAAACGTTATATACTTCAACTAAGTGACCAATCTATCCGTACAATCCTTGCTCTTGACTCGATCTACGTCCGCTTCACTTCCTTAGCAGCAGCAGAAGTCCGTGTAACACCTGTGGGCATCACATACAACTTAGCCATTAGTCAAAGGCATCATCATATACATTAATCTCATGTAATTAAAGATTGAATAACGTTCGTTAATTTAACATTAATTCATCCAATTATTCTTTCTCATCCTCTTATTCCGGGTTCGGTTTAAGTTTCGTAAGAATCCGGTGTACTTGTTCCTGCATCACATACCAACCTCAAACGCATAATTAGTAACGTTAAAATTCTACGTATCTAAATCATGCACATGTACATGTTTACATGTATACGTATGCGTCTACATACGTACATGCCCTCCTATATTTCTACATACCTGCATATACTCATACGTACCTTCTTCTATACCAATCCCATATCTACATACGCGCATGCATTACTACTCCTCTACATACCTTCATATATACCTACGTATCTTCGCATACGCATAATTCACATCTACATACATACATACCTTTACTTGCAAACCCACGCATCTAATTACATACATACATGATTACATCTTCGCATATGTATTTACATACATACATACATAACTACATACACACATACCTACTCACATACATACGTACATGCTTACTTGCATCCACATATATATATACGTTCGTACCTACACACGTATGTACTTTCATATTCAAATACAAAATGCTCATGCTCATACATAACTACTTACGTTCATACATACACCAATACCTACATATATACATACATGCATACATAACTCCATACTTACATACATTCATAAAATGAATTATAACTACACCCGTGCATACCTTAGCTCACACGTGCATGTACTTACGTAATTTTCCTAAATGCATTCATACATACCTACTTGTCGGCCATTTTATATACATCAATCATTCCATTCAACCATAACAAGAAAACTCTATATGTATACTAAGAAGTGAATCGAAAGTCACTTACCTCGAGCGTTAGAGTTCACGCTTGTTTCCTCGCCTCTGCTTGACCCGTTAACCTTCCGTTTTCGAGTCCTTGCTAATGTGATTCCTATTCTTTCATGTCATCACAATTACATTATGGTTAGCACATATGCTCATTCATACTACATTCGTTTCTTTCCATTCATACATTACTTGACTTTTTATTAACCAAATACCACATACATAAGGCATATAGACTAAAAGTCACCTTGTTCCTTATTCAAGCAACTCAATTATCATCATACGCGACACATAGATTATCTACTACAATACGCCTGACTTCTCTACTATTACAATCATATCCGAGAGGCTAACCATGCTGTACATTAACGCCAATTTTACACATAGTAACGCTTTAAACACACCTTAACAACTGTAACATTCACCCGAAGCAATATTTAGTGTTTAGTAAATTGGTGACTAGAAAATCATATGTTTTAAGTTCACAAAACACATTATTTTCATTGCCGCATTTTTCTCGCAGCAGCTGTTCGGGGTCATTTCCCCCCTTTTTAATCACCTAATCCGACTTCGACTTTCAAATAAGAATTGTAATATGCGAAACAAGCTTTCCAACGATATAAGGCTCGTTGTCTAATTCTTAATAACGAATGAGATACGGCCTTTACAAGATGGCTATCTAGGGCTGTCAAAATGACGAATTTACTAACTTTACATGCTGTTTTGACCCACCAAATCTCATAACCAGCATCTTGTGACCAAATAAGAATTGTAACATGCGAAACAAGCTTTCCAACGATATAAGGCTCGTTGTCTAATTCCTAATAACGAATGAGATACGGCCTTTACAAGATGGCTATCTAGGGCTGTCAAAATGACGAATTTACTAACTTTACATGCTGTTTTGACCCACCAAATCTCATAACCAGCATCTTGTGACCAAATAAGAATTGTAACATGCGAAACAAGCTTTCCAACGATATAAGGCTCGTTGTCTAACTCCTAATAACGAATGAGATACGGCCTTTACAAGATGGCTATCTAGGGCTGTCAAAATGACGAATTTACTAACTTTACATGCTGTTTTGACCCACCAAATCTCATAACCAGCATCTTGTGACCAAATAAGAATTGTAACATGCGAAACAAGCTTTCCAACGATATAAGGCTCGTTGTCTAACTCCTAATAACGAATGAGATACGGCCTTTACAAGATGGCTATCTAGGGCTGTCAAAAGTGACGAATTTACTAACTTTTAAACACAAACTTGAATCAATTCAAGTTTCATGTAGGCATTTTATCAAATACTTTGTGGGCGTACAACAATTAAGGCACAATGTACAAGTAGTTCATGCTTTAATTCCTACTCTTGCTTTCATTCAACAACATAGGAGTTCATAACTTGCACTTTCATAATTCATTCCCCATAACTACTAGTTCATCAATATAGATTCAATCAACACAACATTTGATAAGAACCCAACTACTAATCATTCAATTTCATAACCATGTCTAGAGACCCACTTCTTCCTACAAGGTTTTCACTTCTACAATTAGCACAACAATTATGTTTACATGCACTTTCATTCTAACAACAATTTCAAGGAAATTCTTACTTACATTTGAGTGTTTAACATCAAAACTTGACCTAATTTCAGAAAACTCAATCTTTCTCATCATACTAAACTTCACCAAAACACAAATTACAACATACCTTTTGTTCAGCGAGTAAAGGAGATTGAGAGGTGACAAACATGCAAGAAATCCGCCCCAAATCGCTGTTCGATTTCCAGATTTTTGGGTGCTAGGTCAAGGGGTGTTCTTCCCTCTTCTTCTCTCTAAACCCGTACCCACCCCCACACTTCCAAAATCCTGAATTTTTCTTTAGTTGTTTTAATTAAAACATCTTTCCAAATGCCCTCCTTTAGTCCCTCATGTTTAATGAAGTAGGTTCTTCTTACTCATGTCTTTCTTATACCTTAACACTCCTCATAACACTAACTAGGTTACTTATTTTTTTATTAATAACCTCATATTATTTACTTTCTTCCTTAACATACATTCTAAAATTATTAATTTAAAGTTTCTACTACACATTTATAATAAGACATCACTCACAACATAATAAATAATATCTACGCATTTTGGGGTGTTACAAAGAGTCCAACAGAGATTGAACAAGAAAAAGGGTTACGGTTCTGGTTATGGTTCTCAAAAGAAACCAAATCATAACAGTAATTTCAAAAAGAAAGGTCTTGGTTTTAATTCTTCAGAAAATTATAAAAATGAGAAAAATTATAAACCAAAAACAACATTTGTTGCAGGAGGAAGTTCTGAAGATGAGCAGAAGAAACCATTCTGGAAACAGTCAAACCAAGAGTTTCTTGCTAAGATAAAGAAGAATGTGAAGAAGTTTGCTCAAAGAATTGACAGAAGAACTTGCTTTAAGTGCCAAAAAGTTGGACATATTGCTTGGAATTGCCAACAGTCCAACAACACAAAACAGGAAGTTACTTCTAACTCAAAACTGAAAGAAAAACTTGTCTTTGAGAAGAAACAATCAACTGAGAAATCGAAAGTGTTTGAAAATTCAACTTCTGAAAAAGGTGAAAGTTCAAAACGGTTTTACAAAAGAAGAGTTGATTTAACAAAACAAAAATGGGTTGTAAAATCTGAAAGAAGTTCTGACAATGAATCTGATTCCATAAAATCAGAGGAGTCATGTGTTGAGAAAAAGGTTGATAATTCCATTCCTGAGTTGAACGAGGAAAATTTTCCGCCATTGTCGAAAGATAATCTAAAATCAAAAGGTAGATTTGAGATATCAGGTCAATTCTTTGCTGATAAGAAAGAATTTGATGCTGAAAAGGTGTTTAATGGAAATGTTAAACATATTTTTGGAAAGATGGTTGACAGGAAAGTGAAGGATGCTAAAGAATTTTACAAATCAAAATGTTGGTGGGACAGATGTTTGCCACCAAAATCACCCAAGGCTGGTCAGGCTTGGGTGACAGCATTTTCACCATAAATTCCTGACTTGCCGGAGCTCCCAGGTTGGTAAGAGTGGAGCAGGAATCGGCATCATTCTTGAAATGTTTGTATGGTAAATCTACAGGTGATATTTTTAAATTGTTATATTTTGATTTACAAGTGGTTATGGTTAGTGAAATGAACCTGCAAGTGGTTGAAGAAGGTTTTCATTTTCAAATGGTTAATCAAGGTCATTAAGTTGAACTTGATTGGACCATACTTACAAGTGGTATTTTGGAGAACAAAATGATGAGTTTATCCCCTAACCTACAAGTGATTTTATAATATCAACAAAAATTATTTTCCGGAAAAACCATTTGATTATAACAAACTTAAGTGTTTTGAAATCACAATAGGAAAATAGTTTGTTGTAAGGGGGAGTTCTGATTGTTTATGCCAAGTGGATGGCGATTTGAAGTAATTTGATATCGGTTGTCACTTTACCTTGTACAGTTTGTTTTCAAATTTCCTAAAATGTGTTTGCATTTTAGGGGGAGTAAAAATTTCAGAAAATCCAAAAACATTTGTAAATTTGGAAAAGACAAAAACATGATAAAATCAAAAATGAGTTTTGTTGCATAAAAGAGGAAATGATAGTACATCAGTGGACGATCACGGCATGCTAAAGAAATGGAAAGTTAAATAGTGATAAACGGTCTCACTGATGATATGCCAGTAGGTTTTTGCACATTTTGTAGATTGTGACGAGATATAAACCTAAATTTCAAACTTGCTTAATTCGTGGGTAACATCTCTCGGATATATGGGTAACCCCCGAAATCTTGTTTGAAGGACCCCTCTTTCTGAGATACTAGGTCTTTATGCTTAGTGATATCTGGAGTATTATCCCGGGACTTCTGATAATGTGGAAGCAATGGCCTAGTCCCCAGAGAATACTTTACGCTTGCTTGAAATATAGCGCCGCCCTCAGCATAAAATGATGAGACAATAAAATTGCTAATCAATGCTGTTGTAAAAAAGATCCTCTAAAGGGGACCCATCAAAAGTCGAAGCCGTCATCTCTCTGCTGAACGGAAGTTCTGACCTGAGCTCTCACGGTCTTTGCAATTAACCCCTTACAGATATCATCTAGGTATACTCACCTGTAAGACTGAATATTGGGATCTGGATATGGGAGTATATTCTGAGGTGGGATACGCGAATAAGTTTAAGTGCTTAAGACATTAATCTCGTATCTCGAAACAGTTGAACTTTGTGTGAGAATTTAAGTGGATCAGTATACTGCCAATCTAAGTGAATTGTTTAGAACTTAAAATGATTAAAGCTTAACGGTGTTGGTGATTTGTCTCAAAAACTGATATGATCCTCTTACACAAACTCACAAAAATATTGTATGTAAATATTTCTTTACTTCATTTCATTTCTTTCAAAACATAAATCCAAAAAGAGTTTCAGTGTGTTTTAGCATAAATTTTGAATAATTCAAAAAGATTTTAGATGACTGATGTTGAAAAGCTGATTTTCAAAATTCCGAGTGCTAAACATGAAGAACAGGTTTGGGAAAGTTTGTTTGAAGATGTATGAAATGAAAATGATATATATTCAAGTGGTTCATCAGAAATTGACATGATAAATCATTTTGTTTGATACTTGAAAATGATGTATTCAGGGTTGTGTTTTCAAGAGGTTAGCAGAGTTTCTGAGTTTGTTATATCCTATCTTTTATGAAACTTATGTTTTGGGTAGAGAATATGCAGGTGAGTCAGGTTACGATACCTGAACCTGTGAAAGCCAGACTACGATCCCAGTACAAGTTGAGGGGGAGTCTGTTGGAGAAAGAAAGTCGGAAGTTGCTAGAGCCAGCTGTTGATCCTGAAGAATTCAAGAAAGAGTTACATCATCTGAGGAGGAGATTAGTTGAAGAATGTTAGAGTGATAAAGACTGAAGATTGTAAAGACTCGACACTTAAGACTCGTCAACATCTGAGGGGGAGTCTGTTGGTGCATACATCTGTCGACTTCGTCTTATATCGAGTCTTGGTTACGTTGCGGATCTGATCAAGCATGATGTCATCATATTCAATGATGACATCATAAAGATGAAATCATCATGCTACATCACATGAAATATAACATGCATTCATGAATCAGATTTATGTATTTTGTTTGTATTTCGCTTGAAAGTCATTTAGGTGAGTTCGCTTGAACTGTTATAGTATGTTTCAAGCGAAAGTAGGAAGGTTAGAAATAGGCTTGTTGTCTTTTCATTTGGAACAGAATTTGAAATCGATACCGAGGTGCTGCCGGTATTTCTTGTGACTGTAATCGTTGTTATTTCAATATACAAGAAGATTAAAGTGATATTCAAGCTGTTTCGAGTCTATACGTCTGTTTCCGCCTTTCGTATAGTCTAAGAACTCTTCCGAACGACTCATTCAGGTCGCGATTCGATCCTACACTCCTCCTCACGAATCTCTTCTCTCTTGGGGTCCTCTAGACGCGATAGATGATCGGCCGCTACGTTTTCGCCCCCTCTCTTGTCTCTAATCACAATATCGAACTCGGAAAGCAATAGAATCCACCGTATAAGTCGAGGTTTGGCGTCTTTCTTTTGGAAAAGAAAACGTAGCGCTGAATGATCGGTGAAAACTATAGTCTTGGATAGAACGAGGTATGAGCGGAATTTGTCGAAAGCAAAAACTACAGCTAAGAGTTCTTTCTCTGTGGTGATGTAGTTCTCTTAAGCATCATTTAGCATTTTGCTCGTGTAGTATATGGGGTGGAAGTGCTTATCCTTTCTTTGTCCTAATACCGCTCCAACGGCATAGTCACTTGCATCGCACATGAGCTCGAACGGCAAGCTCCAATCGGGCGAGATAAGAATAGGTGCACTCACAAGCTGTTCTTCAAAAAGTTGAAGGCCTTAAGACACTCCTCGTCAAAGACGAATGGAACATCTTTCTCCAAAAGACGGGTCATGGGGCGAGTAATCTTAGAGAAATCCCTAATGAAGCGTCTATAGAAGCCCGCATGCCCTAGAAAACTACGAATCGACTTCACGCTAGTGGTCGGATGTCGCAACCCCCGCCCCCTATCTGTCCCGAGAACGGGCGGCCGCGAGATATCAGTTTTGGTGGTATCGGTGTTTATCATTTTGGCAGCGGAAATTACATCAGGACCGTAGTTAGGAAATATTTTATCAGAGTAAATACCACACTTCATAAATATATTGGGATAAAACCCAAGTTTCATTACAAACATTTTTTTATAGGGAAAATCCCTATTTTATTGAATAAAACATCTTCTTTTATTTAGGTAACTTTTATAGCCACTTTTCCAAGCCTTCAGTGCTGTCCAGCTGGCTTCTAGTTGACTTTCACATTTTGTTACCTGAAACGCGTTTAAAAACATTTTGTCAGTGGGAAATACTGTTGAGTGAATCCCAGTTTAATCAAGAAGAGTTTTATCTTTTAACAGTATTGAGAGCGATTACAATGTTTACATCTACACAATTACTCATTCAGTACTGTCAATCCTGACTAGTGAGTCATATTACCCATTGGCTAACTCTTTGTCCAATGGTAACGTTTTCCACATTTTGTATACATAACCCCAACATACCGGCAGTAATTGAAGAATTACAAAGACTCAATCACTGCTTAATCACATTGTAAAATATTTAAGTTTTTGTAAAAACAGTTTAAAAAAGGAGATTACTCACAAAAAGGTTTACATAAAAAGAGGATTACTCACATTGCTGTCTTATGGTTTCCTTTAAGGGTTTCCTGGTGATTATCTATAAATTATACAAATGCACACGCGTTAGTATAATAACCCTTAATATTTACATTAGTAATACCCTTCACGAGACGGCATTCCAACGACTACGTCGAGCAGAACCACGACAGCCGTTACGGAACCCTGGATCAATCGGGCAGCGTATCTAATACGTAACCGGGGTAATGATACTTACAACGGGGCAGAACTTTGTTATTAGGGGGTATTTTGCCCGCTATTATAATTGCTATTCAGAATATTGAGAGAGAGATCGAGAGATTGAGCGATGGAAACTGAAGGCTGAGGGCCTTCTTATATAGGCGACCTTTCGCCTTCCCTCGCGGCCCACGTAAGACGTAGCCAAGGGCTACGCGGCCCGCGTAGTAGGGTAATAGGGGCTAGGGTTGCTGATTCGTCGAGTTTAGCTTCGACACGATGATGACACGTGGCGGCACCGGGTGCGGCCCTGACTCCGAGCTGTCGCGCCCCGCGTAAGAGACCCTAAGGGTCTACGCGGCCCGCGAGCGACACCTAAAACTTGATTTTATTTTATTTTTAATTATATATAGTAATTTGGGCTCGGTTTTCGCGTATGGGGTATAATTTAGGACATATAGGGACATTTTAAAATATATTAGGGTGTTGAAAATATTTTAGAGGGTTGTTATATCCTCCCCACCTTGTTTTAGAGCTCGTCCTGGAGATCTACTGGAATAGGTGCGGGTATTTCCTTTGCATTTCTGATTCAAGTTCCCATGTGTATTATGGCCCTCTTTTGGAGTCCGATTTCACTTTGACCAGAACTAATCTCTTGTGCTTAAGGTTCTTGACTTTCCTGTCTTCAATCTGTAGAGGCTTCTCTACAAACTTAAGTTGTTCATTTACCTCTATATCCTTAAGAGGTACTATCAGTGATTCATCAGCTAAGCATTTCTTAAGATTAGATACATGAAATACATATGTATTCCTGCCATTTCCTCTGGCAGTTGTAGCTGATAGGCTACAGGTCCTATTCTTCTAATAATCTCAAAAGGTCCAACGTACCTGGGACTTAGCTTTCCCCTTTTGATGAATCTTACAACTCCTTTACAAGGAGAGACTTTCAATAACACTTTATCTCCTACCTGAAATTCCAATGGTTTCCGTCTGGTATCTGCATAACTCTTTTGTCGATCACGTGCTGCTTTCAGTCGTTCCTTGACTTGAATGAACTTGTCTGTTGTTTCTTGTACTATCTCGGGTCCAGATAGTTGCTTTTCTCCAATTTCTGCCCAACAGACTGGCGTTCGGCACTTTCGTCCATAAAGTGCTTCGAATGGTGCAGCATTGATACTTGTGTGATAACTGTTATTATAAGAGAACTCTATTAAGGGTAAGTGATCATCCCAATTACCTCCGAAATCAATTACACAATCTCTAAGCATGTCCTCCATCGTCTGAATTGTCCTTTCGCTTTGTCCGTCCGTTTGAGGATGATAAGCGGTGGTTAGATTTAACTTGGTTCCCATTGCTTTTTTGAAACTTGTCCAAAAATGAGAGGTAAAACGACTATCTCTGTCAGAAACAATTGATAGAGGAATTCCATGTAAAGAAACTATTTCATTTACATATAATTTAGCTAATTGTTTCATACTAAAAGTTTCCTTCATGGGTAAGAAATGAGCTGACTTGGTTAGCCTATCTACAATCACCCAGATTGTATCATTGCCTTTTCTTGTTTTGGGCAATTTGGTAACAAAATCCATGGTTATTAATTCCCATTTCCAAACTGGCATCTCTAATTGTTGTAATAAACCTGAGGGTTTCTGATGTTCAGCTTTAACTTGTGAACAGGTTAAACACTTAGAAACATAAGATGCTATATCCTTTTTCATTCCTATCCAGCAAAAAATCTTCCTTAAATCTTGATACATCTTATCACTTCCTGGATGTATTGTATACTTAGACTTATGGGCTTCTTCTAATATACGGTGTCGTAGGTTTCCTAATTTAGGTATCCACATTCTTTTCTTTTGGAATTTCCACATTCCATCTGTTTCTTGTTCTAATTCCTTAATCATTCCTTTTAATTTCTCAGTATCATCCTTGATTACTGATTCTTATGCTTCTCTAATCTGCTCATTTAAATCTACTTGTAGATTTAATTTAAGAGAACGTACTCTTTTTGGCTTTTCATGATACTTTTGACTTAAAGCATCGGCTACTACATTAGCCTTTCCTGCATGATACTGGATATTACAATCATAATCACTAAGTATCTCCATCCAGCGTCTCTGTCTCATATTCAACTCCTTTTGCCCAAAAACATACCTTAAACTCTTATGATCTGTGAAAATGGTAAACTTACTACCGTAAAGGTAATGTCTCCAAATTTTAAGGGCAAAAATTATGGCTCCTAATTCTAGATCATGGGTTGAATAATTCTCTTCATGATTCTTAAGTTGCCTAGATGCCTAAGCTATAACCTTTTGACGTTGCATCAACACACATCCATAACCTAATTTAGAAGCGTCACAATAGATTACAAAGTCTTCAGTTCCTTCTGGTAACGCTAGTATGGGTGCGTTGGTTAGTCTTTGCTTAACAATTCTAAAGGCTTCTTCCTATTTTGGTCCCCATTCGAACTTAACAGATTTACAGGTGAACTTAGTTAAGGGAATGGCTATTCTAGAAAATTTTCGAATAAATCTTCAATAATAACCGGCCAATCCTAAGAAACTTCTAACCTCGGTTGGTGACTCAGGGGTTTTCCATTTGGTAATCGCCTCGATCTTGGTAGGATCCACATGAATTCCTTCATGATTAACTAAATGTCCAAGAAACTGTACCTGTTCTAACCAGAACTCGCACTTCGAAAATTTAGCATAAAGCTTTTCTTTCCTTGATAAACTCAAAAGTGCGTGCAAATGCTTTGCATGTTCCTCTTTACTCTTAGAGTAAATGAGAATATCATCTATAAAGACAATTATGAATTTATCCAAATATGGCTTACATATTCGGTTCATCATGTCCATAAATGCGGCTGGGGCATTGGTTAAACCAAATGGCATGACAGTAAATTCATAATGGCCATACCTTGTTCTAAAAGCAGTCTTAGGAATGTCCTCTTCCTGTACCTTTAATTGATGATATCCTGATCGTAAATCGATTTTCGAGAAAAATCGAGCTCCTTGTAATTGATCAAACAGATCATTGATTCTTGGTAATGGATACCGGTTCTCAATCGTGACCTTGTTCACCACAGTTGTAGCATATCCTGTTGTTAGGTTTCTTCCTGCAGTCTTCTTCCTTGTGTCCAGATATTTTGCAGAAGTTACAATATATGGAGCATCTTCCAGAATGCTTCCTTTTTCAATACTTGCAATAAGGTGTAGAGGTAGAACCTACACTTTTCCCACGATTGGAATTTCGGGAGCGAAATTCTTGGGTAAGCCTTTGAGCTAGGTTCCTTTTCTGGTCCCCCTCTCGTGTACGTACTAATTCATCAGTCAAGGTATTTGCTAGTTCTACAGCTTCTTCTATAGTTTGGGGTCTAGATGCCTTGACTACATGTCTAATCTCACTGATTAATCCCCAGATGTAACGGGAGATCAATACAGGTTCAGGTGATGCAAGGGTTGGCACTATTCTAGCATATTCAAAGAATAACGTAGTATATCCCTTACTATCCACTCCAGTCATTCTAAGGTTTGGGAACTTATTTGCTATCTGTTCTTTTTCATTGGGAGGGCAGAATTTCCTTTCTACCATGTTCTTAAATTCCTCCCATTCCATATTGTAAATCCTATCACTTCCCCTAGACTGGAGGACATTGTTCCACCATTCTAAGGCTGAATTCTTAAACAGATTGGAGGCAAACATAATCTTATCCTCTTCCGCACACTTGCTTATTTTTAAGACAGCCTCAGTCTTTTCTATCCAGCGTAGAGCTGCAACAGCCCCTTCATTGCCCGAGAATTCCATTGGTTTACAAGACCAGAATTCTTTATAAGAACAACCATAAGGCATGGTTCTTCTTCTTTTGGGAATGGGTGCTTGAAGTATAGGTCCATTGTTTACGCTGTTTTCTGGTTCAGAGGGTCGTTTACTATCACGGTTACTTTTATTATCTGCTTCCCTATCTGTTTGAATAATATATGGCATTGCATCTATTATTCCTTGTGTCACTATGTGTTGGATGACACTGTTATCCACTTGGTTTCCATTATTATCATTGTTCGGGTTATCATTATTTTGGTTTTCAGGGTTATTATCCGGATTCTCTTGATTCACTTGGTCAGCCATCTGAATTTTAAACATTTACCACATATTAATATCACAAAATAATATTTAACACAACCAATCATATGACACGCATATTGATCAAAAGCGTCGATCATTGCGACTTACTCTTTCTTATACTATGCATCCATATATATTACAATACAACTGAAATTAAAATTACACTACTAGTAGGTATCCGTAGCTATGATTTAGATTTTTTTTTCAAACATACACACATATTATATATTATTATATTATTATTATTGTTATTATTACTACTTCTACCATCACCTTCACTGATATAAGTTCATTCAGAACTCCATATTGCGCTCGTCGTACTTCCAGACGAGTCGTTCTCCTACCTGCCTCATCCTCTCACTACTTTCTAAAATCTCTTCTCCGAAGGTTCGGAGCTCTTGTACATTTTCTGCACTCATTGGGGGTGCAGGTGCTGGGACTGGGTTTGGGAACTGGGGCATGGGTTCCTGGTACGGGTATGGATTCTCTAAAATTTCCCTGATATACTGATCACTGTCATAGTAGGGATCTAGAGGGTCCAAACCTGGGTAGGCTGCTAAATTCGGCATGGGTGTGTCTTCTGGTGTTGGATAGCGTTGCACATAATCCCTATGGTCGTCTAACCATGGGTCGTAGTCTGGGTCTAAGGGATTGGGTGTTGGTACCCTAGGTATCTCTTCTGGGTTAAAATCATGCATTTGAACTTGGTTTTCTGGGTTGTTCTCGATTTCCATTGGCTGTGTGGGGAATAGTGGTAATGGTTGGGGTGCTACGAGTTGCTCCAGGTTAGGGTCAGCAGCTGTGGTTGCTAGGATATGAAAGTTTGCTAACAAATAGTCAAATAACACATAACAGTAAAATACAGATATGCACGTATTTTCGTAATTAATTTCCTAACAATTTGAATAATATCTTGGTATCAGCAGAACACTTCTGTGGCTGAATCAGTGGCTTAGCTCTGATACCACCTTCTGTCGCAACCCCCGCCCCCTATCTGTCCCGGGAACGGGCGGCCGTGAGATATCAGTTTTGGTGATATCGGTGTTTATCATTTTGGCAGCGGAAATTACATTAGGACCGTAGTTAGCAAATATTTTATCAGAGTAAATACCACACTTCATAAATATATTGGGATAAAACCCAAGTTTCATTACAAACATTTTTTATAGGGAAAATCCCTATTTTATTGAATAAAACATCTTCTTTTATTTAGGTAACTTTGATAGCCACTTTTCTAAGCCTTCAGTTCTGTCCAGCTGGCTTCTAGTTGGCTTTCACATTTTGTCAGTGGGAAATACTGGTGAGTGAATCCCAGTTTAATCAAGAAGAGTTTTATCTTTTAACAGTATTGAGAGCGATTACAATGTTTACATCTACACAATTACTCATTCAGTACTGTCAATCCTTACTGGTGGGTCATATTACCCATTGGCTAACTCTTTGTCCAATGGTAACGTTTTCCACATTTTGAATACAAAACCCCAACATACCGGCAGTAATTGAAGAATTACAAAGACTCAATCACTGCTTAATCACATTGTAAAATATTTAAGGTTTTCTAAAAACAATTTACAAAAAGGAGATTACTCACAAAAAGGTTTACATAAAAAGAGGATTACTCACATTGCTGTCTTATGGTTTCCTTTAAGGGTTTCCTGGTGATTATCTATAAATTATACAAATGCACACGCGTTAGTATAATAACCCTTAATATTTACATTAGTAATACCCTTCCCGAGATGGCATTCCAACGACTACGTCGGGCAGAACCACGACAGCCGTTACGGAACCCTGGATCAATCGGGCAGCGTACCTAATACGTAACCGGGGTTATGATACTTACAACGGGGCAGAACTTCGTTATTAGGGGGGGTATTTTGCCCGCTATTATAATTGCTATTCAGAATATTGAGAGAGAGAACGAGAGATTGAGCGACGGAAACTGAAGGCTGAGGGCCTTCTTATATAGGCGACCTTTCGCCTTCCCTCGCGGCCCGCGTAGTAGGGTAATAGGGGCTAGGGTTGTTGATTCGTCGAGTTTAGCTTCGACACGATGATGACACGTGGCGGCACCGGGTGCGGCCCTGACTCCGAGCTGTCGCGCCCCGCGTAAGAGACCCTAAGGGTCTACGCGGCCCGCGAGCGACACCTAAAACTTGATTTTATTTTATTTTTAATTATATATAGTAATTTGGGCTCGGTTTTCGCGTACGGGGTATAATTTAGGACATATAGGGACATTTTAAAATATATTAGGGTATTGAAAATATTTTGGAGGGTTGTTATAGCGGAGGTAACCTACTAATGGTATTTATTTTCGCACGATCTACCTCTATACCTTCCCTCGAGATCTTGTGTCCTAACACAATACCTTCCGTCACCATGAAGTGACACTTTTCCCAATTTAGCATAAGCTTCGTCTCGACACATCTCTTTAACATCCTCTCGAGATTCTTCAAACACTCATCAAAGGAGTTACCATACACCGAAAAATCGTCCATGAAAACCTCCATAGAACTCTCAATCATATCCTGAAATATGGCAACCATGCACCGCTGAAAGGTAGCTGGAGCGTTGCACAGCCCAAATGGCAAGCGTCGGTACGCATAAGTGCCATAGGGGCATGTGAAGGTGGTCTTATCCTGATCCTCCGGGGCGATGGGGATCTGGAAGTACCCAGAAAAGCCGTCGAGAAAACAATAAAATTGTTGACCCGCGAGATGCTCCAACATTTGATCGATAAAGGGCAATGGGAAGTGGTCTTTTCGGGTGGCATCGTTCAACTTTCGGTAGTCGATGCACACGCGCCAACCCGTGACCGTGCGAGAAGGGATAAGCTCATTCTTTGCATTCATGACAACGGTCATCCCTCCCTTATTAGGGACAACCTGAGTGGGACTAACCCATGGTGAATCGGAGATGGGATATATCATCCCGGCATCTAGGAGTTTAAGAACCTCCTCCTTCACAACATCTTGCATGTTGGGGTTGAGCCGCCTTTGGGGTTGCACCACCGGTTTAAAATCATCCTCCATGAGTATCCGGTGTGTGCAATAAGAAGGGCTTATGCCCTTGATGTCGGACAACCTCCAAGCAATGGCCTCTTTGTTGGCCTTCAACACCTCCAACAACCTCAACTTCTTTCCTTCCTCCAACTCCGATGAGATAATAACGGGTAGCTCGGAACCCTCCCCTTGAAAAGCATATTCTAAATGAGATGGAAGGACTTTAAGCTCTAAGGGTGGGAGTTGGGTGGCGTCATCACTAACCGCTAATGCTTTGGGAATCAAAGGAATCCCCTCAACTTCTACTTCATCTACCCTCAACGACTCCTCTTCTACTCTCTCTCCTACCACCAAGTCGGCACCATTAATATACTCTAGGCAATGGTCGACACATAAGATGAAGGAGTTCAAGAAATATACGGAATGGCAAGGACCACTATAGTTATCGCAACCACTCGGGTGGTTCATGGAACAATCTATCTCAAAGGTGACTCTCTCCTCACCGACCCTAAGTGTAATCTTACCATCGTAAACATCTATGAGGGCTTTAGCAGTACGTAAGAACGGACGACCAAGTATGATGGGAACTCTCTCATCTGCTTCCATATCGAGAATGACGAAATCGGCGGGAAAAACAAACTTGTCGACCTTAACTAGCAAATTCTCAACTATACCCCTCGGGTATTTCACGGACCGATCGACTAATGATAATGTCATACGGGTAGGTGAAAGCTCGCCTAGGTCTAGCTTCTCGTAGAGAGTAAAGGGCATCAAATTGATGCTAGCACCTAAGTCGACTAAGGCTCTAGTATTAGTGTTACTACCGAATAGACATGGAATAGTAAAAATACCAGGATCGGTAAGCTTCTCGGGAAGCTTATTTAGAACGACGTCCAAGCACCCTCCATTCAATGGAACATTCGACAACTCCACCAACTTCTCCTTGTTCCTAAGAAGGTCTTTTAAGAATTTCGCGTACTTGGGCATAGATTGGAGTGCCTCGATGAAAGGTAGATTAATCTTCAATTACTTGAAGATATCTAAGAATTGCCCGTATTCCCTTGAGTACTTTTGGTTCCTAAGACGTGAAGGAAACGGGACACGCGAATGGTCTATGAGTGGAGAAGGTCTAATGTCAACGGGTGGTTTCTCTACTTTCTTCTCAACTTGAGGCTCACCGGGCTGTGCGGTACTTGCTGGGCTTAGCCTCGGTTGCACTTTGCCGGGAGCCTCCATCTCGATTTCTTCGTCTACAATCTCTTCATCTTCCTCTACTACTCTCTCCTCAACTCTCGGGTTCCCTACGGTTTTGCCACTACGAGTGGTAATGGCTTTGGCATGGGCATTAGGGTTAGGTAGGGTGTTACCCGCAAACTGACCGGGTAATCTATCCTCTAGTTTTCTAGACATGTCACCTACGACTCTTTGAAGGTCTTGGAAAGAGGCTTGGTGGTTCTTAAGCATAAGGTCATGTTCGGTAAGGATCTTTTGGGTGGTTTGGTCCTTAACAACTAACTGGCTCATCATTGCCTCCATTCTCTCAAGACTACCCCCTAAATCATAACTCGAACCCTGACCTGGTTGAACCTGATTATTTGAACCCCCATCCTTGACCTGCCCATTGAACCCCTTATTAAACTGCCCATTTGAACCCCCACCAAAGAATGAACCTTGACCCCTATTTGGATTTTGAGCTAATTGAAAACTAGGGGGGTTACCATTGGACCGAAAGTTATTATTATTATTAAAATTATTATTATTACGCCAACCCGAACCAAAATTATTACCAAACCCACTAGGTTGACCTCTACATAAACCTCCTCCCACGAAATCGACCTGCTCCTCACCAACTAACAATGGACACACACTCGTATCGTGACCCCCTCGGCAAAACTCATACTTATCAACCTTTGCCTTGATCTCCTTGAGCTCCCTAGTCACGTTTTCTAATACAGCGGCTATACTAGGGTCCATAGTGATATGGTTCACCCCACGAGTGGAATGACTAGTAGTGGTATTTGAATTGCCACTTTGATACCGCTGATCAGCTCGCGACTGAGATTGAGATTGGGCAAATGCCTCGAAACACTCTAAACACTCGACAACAGTAAGAATACCCATCATGTGACCCCCCGCATTAGTGTCAAAACGATCACGAGTCTCTTGGGTGAGACCGTTATAGAATTTTTCACAAAGGGCCCAATCAGAAAGACCATGCTGGGAGCAACGAGCGCAAAGGTTTTGAAAACGCTCCCAAGCAAGGTAATAGGGCTCGTCTGGCTCCATGCGGAATGAGTGAATTTGATCGCGAAGACGTGAGGCCTTCGCGGGTGGAAAGTATTTGTTCAGAAAAGCTTGACGGAGGCATGCCCATGTGGTGAAAGTACCGGTTGGCTGAGAGTCCAACCAAGTAGCCGCACGGCCGGCTAGTGAAAAGGGGAAAAACTGTAAGTAAGTAGCATCATTTGGGGCTCCGTGAAGGCTAAAAGTAGCGAGTATGAGCGAGAAACGGTTTATATGGGCGGGGGCGTCCTCGTCCTCGCGGTTGTGGAACTGGATGGAATTGGTGATGGCTTGCATGGCATAAGATGGAATCTGCCATGAGTTTTCGCTAACGATGGGTGGAACGGTAATGGGTGAAGCAAGACCGGTGAAATTTTGGGTGGCTTGTTGATGGACGGTCTGTCTTGCGTTGGCCATTTGTTCTAAGTCTATGTTTTCTTGGGTGCTAGAGGTGCTAGAAGTGGGACTATCGGGTGGGGAAACCTTAGGTGAATGGTTTGGTGAAGGTGGTGGGACGGGTATTGGTGTGGTATCGAAATCTGGGAAAGTAGTAAAAGATGAAGATGTACTAACCTCTGTGCCTTGGCCCAGTTGAGATGATGACTCCTTGACTGGTGGCTTCGGCGGTGGTCCTTGCGATCGTAGATGTGGCATCCACTACAAGCAAAAACCTGAATATGAGAAAAACAGACACTAGTCACTAAGACTCAAGATGAAAATAAAAGACACAAAACAAAATAAAACACGTAGCACGTATATGTCAATAAAGTCTATCAAAGCTAATTAACGCAATTGCCAAGAGTCCCCGGCAACAGCACCAAAAACTTGATGTGTGCTAAACAGACTATAAAAATTAACTAAATTAGACTCTCTAAGCTAGACACTAAAAAGCTTTAATTCTAGACTCGACCTAAACCACACAATCGGCAAGTGTACCAACCACTGTAGTATAACCTAAGGAATTCCGGATATCAAACCACTAGACTCTATAAATCACGTTAACTAGACTCTAACAAACGCTGACAGACACGACTGAAACTGTTTAATTGTTTGGGGGGGGGGGGGGTTACTGAAAATCTAAGGAAATCTATTTAACTAAATTATTAAACTAATTATTAAACTAGAACTAAACTAATACGAATTAATGTGAAGACTTTTCTCAGACGATGAAAAAGACCACCTAGACTAGAATCCTGGATTGATTTTAAGAAATTACCAATTAAGTTAACTGCATGATTTATGGAACCGGGATCTTATGATACTAAACCTATTAAGACACCAACTAAGACCCTCAACCCTTCTCGAGGTGAAACTTATGGCACTACCTAGGCTGTTAATCCTACCGGTTATTAGACTTCCTTCCAGTTGTCTAATTATTGTGTAAGTACCCTAATATTGACCTACTCTTTTCCAATTATAAGTCTAGGGTAGTTTGGATTTATTAATTTGACTTGATAGACTAATGAACCGACGGGGCAACTAAGGCACGACTTTTTCCAAAGACTGTCTAAAGCAATTCGCCGGGTAAGACCTACCAATAGCCCCGCACCTTCCAGCTATAAAGACTTGTAGAATACTAGAATCTAGCAAATTACTAACAACTACTTCTAGGGTTTATTGGCCAATTTTCCCTAAAGGTCAAAGACCTAGCATGAACCTATTCCGTAGCAGACAACCACCAAGATTCATATGAAGCAATTGATAATAATAAACCGGATTAAAGTACGCATACACACCAAATCAATAAACCAAACCATTTACAATACACAATCAATCCATAAAATGCATGCAACTAACGAAAAAGGTTAAAACTTTATATTAATCCATTCATCATAGTCTATGTGGCTTAAAAATTTAGCCAAGCATGTCAAACAATGAAAACAAAGTAAAGATGTTCAAGTAAGAATTCATGACAACGAGTTTCGAAAGAAAAATAGACAAACAAGGAATTGGAAAACCCGAGCAAGTCTTCAATCCTTCATCCCGAACTGGTAACGATGATTCTAGTGCTTCAAAACCTTCAAAATTGCTCCAAGAATGCTCCAAGAATCGCCTATGATCTCCTTAATTCGTAACTAGGGTTTAATGATGATTTTCTTGGGATTTTATACGTAACCCTAACTGCTAACGGAGAAAACTCGCAATTTAACCCCGTCGCGTCGCGTGACGGGTAAAACCTTAAGCAGTTGCGTAGCGCGACGGTGCGGAAATCCAGAAATTATTATTTTAGTGGTGGCGGCACGCGACAGCATAACTTGATCATGGTGGCGTAGCGCGACGGCTCCATTTTCACAGACTGTTGCGTTTTTTTCTCCAGCTACAACATCCCAAAATATCTAAAAATTATTCTAACTCTTTTCAACTCGTTCCGGGACTTGGTGTTTCAGCATTGTGGCTCGTTTTTACTCAATTTTCAGCAAACTGAAGCACCAAGACCTGCAAAACTCGAATTGATCAATAGTTTGCACATTCTAACGAAAACAGAACTAAACATAAAGGAAAACTATACAAACTGTACACGAATAAGAGATGTATTTTGCAATACATCAAATATCCCCACACTAACTCTTTTTTCGTCCTCGAAAAAGAATTATGCAACAGAATCCGAGACGAATAGTCACTCGGGCCAAAAGCATATTTATATTTTATTAAAACCAAAGCTTGCGTTAGCCGCGATTACGAATATATTTGTCCCTTAAACCCAAATCCGGTCTTAAGCCCTTATCATGTGAATTTAATTTAAGTGCGGTCAATCTACCTAGGGTCTCACGCTAGGATCTACGGTCCACCTACTCCCGCCTCAAGCTTATAGAACCAAAGGAACGATCACTGGACCAATTCCCAACCGTCTTATATCAAAACCAAGAGAATTTAGAATCAATTTTTTTTTCTTTTTCATCACTTTTTCTTTTTTTCTTTTTTTTTTATTATGAGCGTAGACATTGCTTTCCCTAACCAAGAGACATTCTGGCTGTAGAGTCGCTATCCCCAACTCGGATTACTTAGGCTTCGGTACTTTTTCTTTTCTTTTCAAGTTCGATTTCACACATCCTAGAGGTAATCTGGTTGTAAAGTCACTATCCCCAACCCAGACTACATAGAACTGTGCTACTTTCATTCAGTTTCTAGCTCATCATTTTTTTCTATTTTTTTCATGATAAAAAATTCTAACGGTTTTAACTTATAACGGTGTTCCTTATACTCTTATTGGCGGTTTGAATTTCCCATATTTCCCAAATGAAAACTAGTAGACCGACAATTAAGGTATATTACTTCAAAGGGACCTAAAACCAAACCCGGGCCTATTCACATATCCCTAACTAGACACAAGCTCGATTTATTTTAATCTCTTATTATTATTATTCGAACCCGAGCAAAAAATCATCTTTTCTATCAGTTTCCATATTAATTTGCAAACTTCTTTATTCAAAAGACATTTTTCTGATTTTTCAATTTTTTTTTTTTTTTGATTTTTCAAATTTTTTAATTTTAATTTTTTTTTTCATATTTATGACTCTATTATTTACAAGTATCCCATCCACACACTTAAAGATTGCATTGTCCCTAATGCAAGAACGGAAATACGACTCAAAACAACCTAAATTACCACTAAACTAAGCACGAACTAAATAAATAAATAAAAGAATACAAGAATACAAGGGAAACGACTTAGCTGAATATGTGAGACTGTCAAAGTGCCAGTCGTTTCCACATAAGCCCTCCAATTCGAAACGCGCCCAGCGAACAACTCCTATTCTCGGACACACGAACGAAAGCGGCATAAACATCAACCTATCAATCATCATAAACAAACTACCAACACATCATAAAATATATACCATCCAAAATATCAGTTCAAACACAACCCAAACCATCCTGTCCAACCAACTTGTTTAACGTGTATCAGTATAAGTACAAACCAACATATGAGGATCAAAAACAACATAAAAGAAAAATCAAACAAAAGTTATAGTCGTCAGTACTGCTGCTTCATCCTCATCATCCCCACATTAGTCTTCCTCATGCTCGCTGGCAGACTCCTCACTGCCCTCCTCCTGTCCACCTGCTCCAGAACTGCCCTCTCCAAATACACGAAATGGGGGAACCGGGTCAAACCTCTGTCCAGCACCAGCCGAGCCACCCTGCTGTCTCGGCTAAAAGAAGTCTGGGATCCCCATGTTGTGCCTGCTCATAATGTACCTGAGGGCCTCCTCATGTCTATCCTGCCCCGTCTGAATCAGATGCTCCAGCCTATCGAATCTCTGCTCCACATAGCCAGAGAACGACTCCAAAGTAAGAGGCCCGGGTGGTGGCTGCCAGCGCGGGTACTGAGGCACTGGCCGCTCGTGTCGCTGTGGTGGCCGCTGTCGGTGTGTAGGGTCAATCTGAATCATCACATCCTCAGCTGGATGTCCCTCCGGCGGCTGCACCTGCGGGCCCTGCCTAATCGGCTCCCAGCCGTAGGGCTCCGTATACGACACTATACCTACCTGCTGCAACTCTCTCAAACCAAACGTCATCGTCTTGGGCCCCTCATGTAGAAATTGGGGGACATACTTGTCAAACACCCCCAAATTCTGTGCAATACGAGTGATATATGGGCCCATAGCCAACCCAGCCCGATGACCACCGCTACGTCCCCTGCTGAAAGAATCCGCTAACACTGTAGCCAAGTTCATCTCCCGATTCTCCACACGACACATACGTTTTTTTTTTAAATTTGTAGGTTTTCTATTTTTCATTTAACCATCTACAATATAAACTTAGAAGAACTCAATATTAAACTTAGAAAAACTCAATATCTAGTTCGGTTTATTTTATTTGTATGAAAAGGTTCGTTTTGCCAAGTTAGTTTGGATATGTTTAAACATATTATAGTTCTTCTCCTCAAAGGATTCAAGTGTTACTTATTTTTGCTTGTCCAGAGGGTGTTGAAACTAATGTTAGGTGTATTAATTTATTTGTAATATAAAACTAGGATTTATTATTTTAATCAATGCTAGCATTCACTCTATGAACATGGATAATTATGATACATTGAAATATAGAGAAGAATCGGCATGGTTTATAAATACTTGATCGGGAACTTTACATTCAAAAATGCTAAAAAGCCTCACGATTCGCTTAAGTAATGTTTCAACGTAAGTTTGTTCATTTTGCTACACTACTTTTCTTTTGTTTATTTTTACAACAATTATCGTCGTATTTTGATTTATTATATATGATTGATGAGTTTATATTATAGGATAGGGCCCAATTTTTTTACCCCGCACGAGGCCTAAAAGTTTTTTACCATTTTCGGAGACGGGCCTGTATTGTACCTTTGTGAATGATGGTAGCAACCTAACTCTTGTCATAATAACTACATCATACAGAGAAGAAGAGTAAAGAATGAGGGACTGTAGGCGTTCTTAAATTGCACTTTGTCACCGTAAAGGCAGACCGCAGGTCTGAGATGGTTTTTACCGGTTTCAAAGAAGAGGGTTACAATTGAGTTGGAAGCGGCTAGGGTCTCCATCAGGTTCAAACCGGTTTTGCTTCAGGTCAGGTTTCGGTTATAAACCAGTTTAGGGTAGCACCTCTAACACACATGAGGGGATCAAGCATAGAAAACAAACTATATTCAGAACACACGAACCAATAAACCAGTTTAGGGTAGCCATTCTAACACACATGAATGGATCTAGCATAGAAAATAAACTATATCCAGAACACACGAACCAAGCTTGTCACAAAATCAAATTACTAAGAATGAGACAAGAAATGTAATTTCTAGATACACAATTTTATTTACTTTTTTTTTTTTTGTAAATATTCCGATTTAAATTTAACGAAAACTAAGTTGTATTCAAAATAATTTTTTTCCTTGTAAATGGATTTTACAAAAACCAAGTTGTATTTAGAATAAATATTTTTTAAAATTAATAAAGATTATTTGTTTACATATATGTGTTAAAAAAATATTGAATAAATATTTAACGAAAACTAAGTTGTATTCAAAATAATTTTTTTTCCTTGTAAATGGATTTTACAAAAACCGAGTTGTATTTAGAATAAATATTTTTTTTAAATTAATAAAGATTATTAGTATCACATAGGTTGAATGGTGGGATGGATGGTGAAGGAAGGTGATGATGTGACATTGGGTAACAGTTAATTTTTAGTAGATTTTAGGGTCCAGGGTATAGTAGTGGGGAGTTGGGTGTTTGACTTGAGGTCACCGATCGGTGACTATACCGAGTGGATGAGAGTGTTAGGTGAGTTGGAGAGAGAGTGTGGAAATCGGTGAGTGTTTACCGAAATGGGTGAGAGAGAGTGATTGAGAAAATGGTGGGTCCCAACCCCTTTTAACCAATCACAATTTTTTTTTTTTTAACCTACTCAAACATTGAGAGTGATTGACCATACCCTTCACCCTTAGAGATGTGTATTTGTTCATAAAAAAAAAGATAATGTTGTTGTAATCAGTACACGACCATCAACAGTGTCACATCATAATTACCGTATTAGTAAACAAAAAAAGATGACACAAATAGTATAGATCATATTAGTATCACATTAGTCATTTCCAAGCCTAAGTATTTTGAGGCTTGGGCTATAGGTCTTCAAATCAACAAGACCTTTCAGATTGTTAAAGAAAAACATAGGATATTTGGGTTCGCTACGAAATTTGCGATGGATATTGTCTGTTGATATTGCAGGGCCGCATATGGATTATGGATTAGGCCACCAATACAAAATAATAATAATAATAATAATAATAATAATAATAATAATAAATACAAACAAAAAAATTAAAATACAAAAAAATAAATAAATTGTTTAGTTTATTTTGCCGGTCACGGGCCATTTCAAAAAGTCTCTTTTTTTTTTTGAAAAACGGTCTTAAATTTTTACTTCGTTTTAGATCACCAAAATAATTGAGTCGACCCATTTCTTTGTTAAATCTATTAACATACATACAATATGAAATGGGTAAAACACCCTCTTGTATAAGTCATATAACCATCTTATCCATATATGACCCATATTTATTATCTCATATGTGTCGCATAACCATCTTATCCATATATGACTCATATTTAGTTATACACCCCTCAAAAGGCTAGTATGCCAACCTGGATATACCTTTCTAGAAACAAACTAAAAATGGAATGGATGACATTGGGGATGATGCCATTGCCAATGCTACATGGATAGGATAGATTCTTATGTCATTACAAATATTTTGCTTTGACAAACTTAATATAATAATATTCATTTCAAAAGTTTGTCGATTAGAAAATCTCATTACAATTACAAATAAATTAAAAGCACATAATTTCTTAAGACTTGAAATATGTATTTAAAAACCACATATTAGTAATAGACAGTGCAAAAACCCAACAAATTAAAGTATTAAATATACTTTTGACCGAATATAACATATTTGTAGATTATTACAAACACTCTTCATCATTGCTTTGGAATGTTTAAGATACGGATCCTTGACTCCACTCCTTATTTGTGTTCATATTCAATCTATATATGATAAAATTAAAAGTGAATGAACACTGATTACATAATTCTTTATTATGTGATTTTTTATTATATTGAACAATACATTATATTCATTTATTAGACTATGGGGTATGGGGTGAAGGTTAGGGCGTGGGTTGGGTACAAATGCCCAAGTCACCACCCTGGGTGGGCTTGGGTTTCGGTGTGGCCCCTTGGGCGGGAGTTTCAGTCCGGGCGTTGGGCATGCCTAGCGGTCCTCCGTGGTCGGCTCTCATTGGCTGGGTTGGCTAGGCCATAGCGGCTAGGTTTAAATTTAAAAAAATAACCGTTTGGCCAAGCCAAACGGTTCACCCAAGTCACTATAAAACCCCCCAACCCCACCGCATGTCCACATCGCTACTCAAAACCTTCACTCCACCGACCCGAACCCGCTACCCACACTTGATACCGGTGCAACGCGATGAAGGGCCGCCAACCCAGTGAGACCCGTTATTGGCCGGAAGCTTTCTCTAGCTACCGGCACAACGTGGGGAACGACAGGCACAATTTAAACGGGTGCCAACACAAGTGGCGCGAGCTACGACCGAAGCTCGACCGTTTTAAAGCCTACTACGATAGCGTCATGGGCGGTGATATAAGTCACGAAGACCGGGTGGCGGTGGCCAACATCCAGTTCCGGGGCAAGGAGCGGAAGCCGTTTGACAAGCTCGCCCTGTTCGAAATCTACCTAACGCTTTAGGCTTTTTTTTTTAATTTTGTAATCCTTTTTTTTTGTAGAATTTTGTAATTTTTAGGAACTAATTTTAATAATAATAATTTTAGGCTTTTTTTTTAATTCTGTGTGTATTTTTTAATTTTATGTTTTTTTTATTTTTATAAAACTGGCCAACCCACGCGGGCTAGCTACGCCCCGCCATACCGACCCAACACGTCACTTACCAGCGGGGGGCTCGAAGTCCACGTGTCAACCCATGCCCCAAACCCCCGCCCCACCATACCCCACGGTCGAAAACACCAATGCCTTTCGCGCAACGCGCGTCATTTAAAAACACTAGTTGTTATAAACCGTTGATTTCATTTATCTTTGGAAATTCTTCACGTCTATGAAACACCGATTCATTTGTTAGTGCGTTCGTTTCCTATTCTGAATATGATATTGGATTTAGCTTCGATGTCATGCGATAGGATTATGTTTAGTTGCATTCATTATCACATGTTCGATGTTCCTAATGTTGTTATGATAATATTTGTTACTATTATTACGTGGAATTATATAAGATCTTTTGTGCTCTGTGTTAGACCCAGTTCAGGCTCAAAACAACTTTTTTTCACGTAATTTGGCAAGTGATTTCAGTAGATGTGAAAAAGATGTGCGGAAATGGAAATCAGACTTTCAAGAAACAAGACCTACAGAATTATCAAGTTTATATCACTTTGAAACAAAATGGTTTACAAGGTGATTGTAAGATTATTATCTAATACAAACGAATCTTGAATTCTGTGGGGGAGAGAGCAATGGAGTTTAGATGTATGTGTGAATGCTAAGCTTCAAACTCACTTTGCTTCTCCTGGTTTAGCCTTCTATTTATAGACGGCTTGGTGTATGAATAAACAATAGTTTATTCATACAATAATTCCTGCAAAAAGTAGCCAATTGACATATTCATTGATTCCAACGTTCAAGTTGCCTTTTTCATCATGATATCATTAAATGTCAACTTGCTTCGGTAAGTGTGGTAGGACAGAGCCAATTTCAGACAAGTGGGTTATTTCATCAGAAATTCTGATAAACCACTTCATCAGAAATTCTGATGAACAAATCATCAGAAAATCCTTGATGATCAGAATCGTCAGATACTGATGATATTTCATCAGAAATATCATCAGATCCATCAGAAATGACCTTTTCTGATAATCCAATTCAGCTCTTGATCAACTTGTGATTCTTTGAAGTAGATGCTATGTATTCCAGTTGTCCCATCTGATCTTCTTTTTCTAGTTCGTGATCTTCAGGACTGTGATCTCTTCATAGATCCAGTTGATTGTGTTTTTCTTCAATACTTACAAATAAAGTTTCCTAACAGTTTCCCCCTAAGTATTGTAAGAAAATGAACTACCTCTATATCAAACATAAACAACTTTCTTTGAAAGAGAAATTCAAAAACAACTAAGTTCAGAAACATTGAACATAGTCAAACCAACTATAAATCAGACATTGATAAAATATTGTTCATAAACAGGAAATTTAATCTTATTAAATCGTTAGTTGATCTTCACTCCACTTCTGTATTTGTCTCCAGGTTTCATCCTTTTCTTGTAGTTAATTGCCTTTTGAGTTTCTTTGTACATTTCTTTATACCATCCTCTTTCTTCCATCCGATTTTCAATGCACTCTTCAATTGTTTTTCTCAGCTTTTCATTGTTTTTTCCCTTCTTTTTGAGCTGCTCTTGTTTTTCATTCATGCAGTTTTTTATATATTTCAGAGTTTGATTTGAATACCTGCATATATCACTGATTCTGAACAGAGCTTTCTCTTTATTAGCATCTTTGAAGACTACACTCATTTCTGGTTGATCAAAGATTGCTCCAGTTCTTAATAGTTTAGAAGCAATTTCAGCTGGCATTGAAGTGTTCGGAGGTGGTATTAGCACTTTGTTGCTGTACTCAAAATTGATACATAGATCAAAGTCTGCCAGTGCAGCCCTTTTGTATAACTTTGCTCCTGCACTTTTGAGACTTTCAAGGGCTCTTCTGATTATAAATGAATTACCTTTCATTTCATCAATGATATTCTTCATTTTGACTATTCCCAATGGGTGAATATAATCAGCCAGATCTGCATCAGTAACCTTTTGTTGACTGTTGTCTTTTCTGATCAAGGTATACTTGTTTTGTGCTTCATTGCCTAGGATGCCTCCTCCAGTGGTCATTGTATCAATTCTTTCAATTGATACTATTGGATTGGTCATGTGCTTGTGTAAAATTACCCAACCTCCATTGTTTCTGTTTTCAACAATACCTTTGCTCATTGGAGAGAGTGGTCTCTTTGGGTTGTCTTCTGGACCCTTCCAATAGTAATTCTTTAGATGTTCTTCAGGGTACATAATAGTGTGTAAATCACCTTTTAGTACTTCCATTTCTCTGATGTTCCCTTCTGAATCTTCTATCATTTCTTTTCTTGGCCTTTTTGAGGAAGTCACTTCATGTTTCATTATTCTCTTTTCTTTTGTATCCATTAATATGCTCAACTCTGTTTCTCCTGTGATGGTTGTAGAAACTGGTTGTACTGGAACATGATCTTTCGGTTGTACCCTTGATGTGTCTGGCTTTGAGACATTTGGTGGAGGACCCATGAGTATCTTCTGTTTATCTTGAGGTGGACCCATGGGTTGCTTCTGTTTTTTAGCTGTTGAGGTTTCCGTTGGTTTGGTTTGATCTTGTTGAACAATTTCTGGTTGTTGTTGAGAAGTTTCTGATCTTCTTGCTTGTCTTTCTTGTGGAATTGGGGCTTTCAGTTCATGAAGATCAATATTTGCTAGTCTGGCAACATTATACTGCAATCTCTTAACTAACAGATGAACATTAGTAAGAGCTTGAGTATTTGTTTCCTCTTGTTTCTTCATTTTCTGGAACTCTTGATTTTCTTGATTTCTTTGTGCAGCTAATTCCATCAACAGTTTCTCAAAAGCCTCAGTCATGCTGCTGTTGTTGGCTCTGAGGAACTGTATTTCTTCAAGAAGCTTCCCTGAACTTGAGCTTTCTCCTGCAGTTGCACGATATCATTCAGTTCCTTGATAGCTTTCTCAATTTCTGATGAGCTTTCTTTGTTTTCTGATGATTTTTGCAATTTGTTGAGAGTTGCAGTATTGTCTTCAGATTGCTTCTGCACAGCTTTGACAGTTTCTGACAAAAACTTGATCTCTGACTTTTGATTTCTGATTTCTTCTAGTATTAGATCAAGTTTTTCTTCTGTTGCTGTTTTCACAGTAGCAGCTTTATCTTCAGGTTCTTTTTGAAATTGTTTAGGTGACATAGATTGATGTTCTTGGGAAATTGGAAAAACAACAGATGTTTCTCTTCTAACACCAGCAGAAAACACATTCTCTGTTGTTTTAAGGTTAAAAGGATTGGACGAATCCAAATTCCCTATATCCTCACCAGAAAATTGAAACAAATTCAAGTTCTGGGTTTCCTCATATCCTTGAACCTTTTCAGGTTCTCTATGAGTTGTTGAGAAACTTTTTGTTTTCTCATCCAGGTTTCCTTGATCAGCAGGCTGATCTCCACCTGTTGTTACTACATTTTCCTCCTCAGAATCTGATTCAGAAAATGAGTCTTTTGTTTTACTCACATCTTGTTTTGAAGAAATAGTATCTCTAAGTAAGATTTCATGTTTTCCTTGAATTGATTCAACAGAATCATTCTCAGAATCATAAAATATGTTTATTTTAGACTGTTGTGCACCTGTTTCTCCAATGTGTGAGTCTTCAGCATGATGTCCTTCAGCCACAGGATTCATATTTATATCTTTATCAGCTAGATGAGGATCAGATTCATCCTGCTGTTCCATTCTTGGTGTGCTTGACTCCTGTGCCTCATGCTCCATAGGGGACACTTGTTCAAAAACTCCTTTTCTTTCTGACTTTTTGTTCAACATTTTCAGGTATTCTGCTCTGTATGGTGATTCTTCTGGTATCATACTCATCATTTTTTATGTCAGAGCAGGTACATCATAATCTGACTTCCAAGACCCTGCAGCATTCCAAGGTTTCATAATTTCTGTCTTCCACATATTTTCTGATGCTGGTATTGCCATTTTTCTTTTCAGAAAAGCATCAGAAATTATGATAGATAGAAATCTTGGAAAGGGTAGATGTGAATCTATTCTACCATCTTTGGTCAGAATTGATCTCCTGATCAGAATAAATATTTCTGCTCCATAATCAATGTTCAATCCATTCATTAGACTGAACATGATTGTTAGAATGTTCATATTTATCTGATCTGTACCTCCAATCTTTGACGATAGACACTTGTTCAGAATTTCCATTAAGACTTGCCAGAAGGCAGGTAGCTTGTTTCTCTTGAATTTATTGATTGTTGAAATCTTTGTTTTGTATCCCATTACAGCATCAAGTTATGAAAACATATCTTCTCTTTCTGGTGACTTTTCAAAGTTCTGATGTAAGGGTAGCTCCAAACATTCCCTTATCTTTTCTGGTGAAATTTTAATGAAGATATTTCCCCATACATGTGCTGTTAGCTCAGTTTGACTTGAGATTTTGAGAGTTTTTACAACTTGTTGTATGAGTTCTTGTGGTACCTCTCTGGTCTTTGTAAGAGCTTGAGCTATCGGGCATCTTGTTAGAAATTCAATGAGAATTTGACACTTCATATCATATTCTTCGATGTTATCATTCATTGTTGCTCTTTAATGGAAGAAATTCATCTTCAGTGATGAAAGGAACTGAGTGTTTAATTTGAGGTATGTTGATGTTGACAGCAGCCATTGAGAATTTGGGTTTTGTTTTTGGAAAAGGGTTTTAGGGTTTTGAATTTGAAGGTTGAAGATGAAAGACTCTGTTTTTGAATGAGGTATTTATAGGGTGTATCGACAGAGATTTTTGAGTGTTTGTCGTGGGTTGTTTGAGTTCAAGGTGATTAATGACACCTTTAAGATGTTTTAATCCTTTAAGGAAACAACCGTTTTTGAAAAACCTTTGATTTATCTCTAATTTAATGTATATCCTTTTAAAGATACTTAGAGACTTCAAAGATTTTGCAGATAAACACTAGTTTCCAACTTGCACCTTTTCTTTATGTGGGACCCCTTTTTAAAAGGTCCAATCGAAACCCTTTGTGTGTCTCCCCAGATATTTCTCATAATGATATATATATATATATATATATATATATATATATATATCATCAGAATTTTTTTATTTTTTATTTTTTATTTTTAGATGAGAGGGAATAAGTAGAGTTCTGAGATTTTACTTACATTGTAGTCTTGCAGTTCTGAACTCCACACCTTTGTTCTGATATACCAGAGGTATATAGCTTGTTCCAGTCCTCAGAAAAAAAAAATTAGAAAGAAACTTTTTCTTAAAATTTTGGATTTTCATAAATTCAATTAAATCTGATTAAAAGAATTGTTATTCTGATGATATGTTAAACTTTCTGGTTTTTCAAAACAAAATATGATTTTCTGATTTGTTATCAGAATTTTCACAGTTTTCTGGTGAATGATCAGTTTTTCTGAATGATCATCAGATTTTGAGTTCTACTAACTTCTGTCAGTATTCATGTGTAATCCACCAGATTTACTTTGATTTTATCAGTCAAGTTGTGTTAGTTCCCCCTAGATCTATTTACCAATAAAAAATTTAAAACAAACATGTTGAAAGAAAACATAAAACAAACATGTTAAACGAAAACAAAACATAAAACAAAGAAAACTACTCCTCCTCCTCTAACATATTGAACATGCACTTCACATATAACCAAAGACTGGTTACTCGTCCGGTGTGATTCGTTGATGGCGTCAAGGTGGCTTCACTAATGTTTTCTTGAAGTACCAGCTCAGCTCTTGAATAGCAGCTTCTCACTACTCCAAAGTCTAGCTGACTAGTGATCACCTTGGTAACAAATCGAGGGTAAATCAGAAAGGGTTGACGGTCGTGGATGTTTGCTTCTAGGTCTCTCATTAGAAACTTAGCATAGTTGAAAGGTTTTTCTTGTATCACAGCATGCACCACTTCCATCATCCTATTCGACAGCTCATTGAAGTGTCCAATTTTCTTGGAAAAGCAGACACTTAGCTGTGTTACCAAAAACTGGAAAGGTGGTATAAAACCAGACTTGCTAATGGCCCTTGACGAGTTGAGTGTGTGATAGCCCATTTCAGTCAAGGTTTGTTGCACATTTTCTTTTTCCAGAAGTTGGATTTCATGATCATCACCCAGTTTGAGGACATTTCTGATTGTTTCTTCTTTTAGAGTAATTTTTACTCCCATGACCTCACTTTCAATCCACATGGAAGTACCACCAAAAATGATTTGAGAGTTCCACCAGAACTCTTGGAGAAGTTCTGGATATATGGTGACATGTGATGACACAGCAAAGCCTAGAGGACTTCGCATGATCATATTGTACACAAACCTGCAGTCCTCCCATGCAGGTCCTTCCAAGTTGGATCTTAATCTAAGATTGTGAAGTCTGTGAAACGGAAGAGGGAATTGAGTGGCTTTCATCAATTTTGGGCGACCCATTTTTGATAAGGAAAAAAAACTGTTGAAAGGCTTTTGAAGAGCTGGTTTTTGTTACAAATGTTCTTTTCAGGTTGTTAATATTTATAGGTGAAAGTGATGTTAACAGCCAACCTTTTTCTCTTCAATTAAGAAGATATATGTCCCAGTGAATGTAACAGTGAATGTAACAGTGAGTGTAACAGTGATTTTGACAGTCTATTAAGCCCCATGTGTGAGTAAGCATTTAATGACTAGGCATCTATTTTCATAGCTCCTAATGATTCTAGTGCCTACGTGTCACATTTAAGTTCCTTATGAAGAAATGACGTTGCATGCAAAAAAAATGAAATTCAATAAACTGAAAAGAAAATGAGACGGTTGAATATTACAGCTGTATGGAACTCCACCAGTATGCATGTTACTTTTCCCCCTTTTTGTTTTTTTTTAAATTAAAAAACAAAACAAAACAAAAAAATACACGAAAATAAGTAATTACAATATGTGGGATGTGCATGAGGATGTATTTTTACAGATTATCCTGATGTTTCAATCATAATTTCTGATTTTATATCAGAACTTCTGGTGCTTTTACCAGATATCCTGATATTTCTTCAGAATATCTGATAAACTATCATTTATTGATAGTTCATCAGATTTTCTTGTGTTCCATCAGATTGATGGATTGTTTTATCAGAAACTAGTTGATTTGTTCTATGAATATCAGAATTTTGATTTTCAACAAGTTGGTCTTCAATTTGTGTTTTTGAGTTTTCTGAGAAATCTTCATCATTTAGATTAACCATGCCTAGTTTGCTGATTAAAAAATTGTGTCTCTTTTCATCAAGAGGTTTTGTAAAGATATCAGCAATTTGATTTTTAGTTGGAACAAAATACATTTCAATGTTACCTTTCTCCACATGATCTTTTATGAAGTGGTATCTGACATCTATGTGTTTGGTTCTTGAGTGATGAACAGGATTTTCAGTTATTGCAATGGCACTCTTTGAGTCACATATAATTGGAATTCTTGTCAGAGTTACTCCATAATCTTTCAGTTGAGTTTGCATCCACAGCACTTGTGAACAGCAACTTGCTGCTGCTACATATTCTGATTCTTCTGTTGATGTGGCAACACAGTTTTGTTTCTTGCTCGCCCAACATACCAATTTTTCTCCCAAAAGTTGACAGGCACCAGATGTGCTTTTCCTGTCAATTTTGCACCCTGCATAATCTGCATAGCTTCTAATCTAGCTACTGGTGCAAAGGTTTCGTCATAATCAATACCTTCTTGTTGACAGTAACCCTTGACCACTAACCTTGCCTTGTTCCCGGTGATTATGCCGTTCTCATCAGATTTATTTCTGGACACCCATTTTGAGCCTATGACAGATTTGTCATTTGGCTTGGGTACCAGATCCCATACCTTGCTCCTTTCAAATTGATCAAGCTCTTCTTGCATGGCTTGAATCCAGTCTGGGTCATTTAGAGCTTCCTTGACAGATTTGGGTTCTATCTTGCTTAAGAACCCAGAGAATGCACACTCATGTGCAGTGGCAGATACAGATCTTGTTCTGACACCATCTGCAGGATTGCCTATGATGTCAGAATGAACATGTCCTTTGATCCATCTTAACGTGTTGTGAAATATTGTTGGTTCTGATGGATTTGAAGTTTCCCCCTGATCAGGTGCTACATTTGTCTGAAAAGTATCAGAAATCTGGATTTCTGATGTACTACATACTTGATCTGCAGGGTTAGAACATGAATAATCTTTTGATTTATTTTTGTAGGCATTATCATGTTCTAGGAAATCTTCATTTAATATTTCAAAGAGATGTTCATAATTTTCTTGTTTGTCAGAAAAGTTTATTTCGTTTATGTACTCATCAGAAACTTCTGTTTCTGATGAGTCATCGAATGAGACATACAAACTTTCTCTGATGATCCTGGTGTTGAGAATAAAAACTCTGTATGCTTTTGAGGACAAAGAGTAACCAAGAAAAATGCCTTTTTCTTCTTTTCTGTCAAAATTTTCAAGGCTTTCAAAATCATTAAAAACAAAACATCTACAACCAAATGTATCAAAAAATTTGGACTTGGTATTCTTCCATTTATAACGTTGTAAGGTGTTTTGTTGTGACTTTTGTTGATTATGGATCTGTTTTGTGTAAAACATGCATTTGCTATAGCTTCTGCCCAAAAGTGAGTGGGCAATTTAGCATAAGCAAGCATGGTTCTGGCAGCTTCTACCAAGGTCCTATTCCTTCTTTCAACCACACCATTCTGTTGGGGTGTTCTTGGAGCAGAAAAATCATGAGAAATTCCTTTACTTACTAAGAAATTCTCAACTTTTGCATTTTTAAATTCTGTTCCATTGTCTGATCTGATCCTTCTCACTGTTAGTTTTAACAGATTTTCAATTTTCTTAATAAAATTAATGATCAGATCAGGAGTTTCACTCTTCTTTCTCAAAAATTCTACCCATGTGTACCTGGAAAAGTCATCCACTATTACTAGTATGTATTTCTTTCCAGAAAAACTTTCTGTACTTATGGGTCCACACAAATCCATGTGTAAAAGTTCCAAATTTTGTGAAATAGAAGACTCAGAAATTGATTTGTGTGAGCTTCTTTTGGATTTTCCCATTTCACATGCTTCACAAATTTTATCCTTCTTTGAGGATATCAAAGGTAATCCTTTTACCAGACCTTTGCTTGCTATTATGCTTAGGTTTTTGAAATTTAAATGAGCAAGCCTTTTGTGCCATAACCAACTACTACCTTTGTTATGTTTTGAAAATAAACATAGTTTTGGATGTTCACTTTCTTCTTTGAAGTCAAAATAGTAGATTGATTTTCTTATCATTTTCCCACTTAAATAAATTTTGTTATCATCTATACCTATTAACAAGCATTTTTCTGGTAAAAAGGTTACCTGAAAACCTTTGTCACAGAATTGACCACAACTCAGCAAATTATACTTTAAGCCTTCAACATAGGCTACTTTCTCAATGGTCAAACATCCATATTTTATGCAACCATATCCCATGATCCTCCCTTTTACTCCATTTCCAAAATTTACCATTCTACCCAGCTTTGAAACAAAGTTGCTGAGTAAGCTCCTGTCCCCAGTCATGTGCTTGGAGCTTCCTGAGTCGCAGTACCAGATCTGCTGCACATGATGGTCCTGAAATGAAATGATTAGATGGTTTTTGGTACCCAGGCATGCTTGGGTACTGTTTCTGATGAAATTTGAAACATTTTATTTTTATTTCTTCTTGGTTTTGCATCAGAAACTCTGTTATATGCTGAGCCATTAACAGATTTTACATTTTTCTTTTGAAGATGGTGTTGGACAAGCTTCAGTATGTCAACACACATACAAGAGTTATCAGAATTTTCTGATAGTTCCTCTTGTGATGGAATGATAGGATAATTTTGAAAAGATGAGTGAACTGCTTCTGGAGTTTTTACAGATTCTTGACTGCATTCACTCTTGTTTGTTTTGAAGTTTGGTTTGTCAAAAGAATATTCAAAACAGATTGATTTGCAAGATTCAGATTCTGATACTAAATTATCAGAAATCTGATGAGTTGCTTTTACAAAGATAGTGGGTTTATTTCTATTTGATCTTGTAGTACTTGTATAGCCTAAACCCTCTCATTTGTTCTTTGGTGTGGACTCAATAAAATTTATGAATTCTTTTGCCTGTTGAAAACCTCTTACGTTGATTTCTTTGTCATTGATTTTCTTGTAAAGATCTTTTCTTTCATTTTCATAAAACTCAATTTTTGCTCTTTGATCTAAACTGTCCTCTATAAGATGTTGGTTTTCAAGAATGATTTTATTCAAAGTCCTTTGCAACTCATCAGATTTTCTAATATCTGATTGATGTTTTTCTTGTAGATTTAGAAAATCTGACATGAGCTTGGTTAGTTTGTGTTCAAGATCAAAATTGTCTAAATTTACCTTTTGTTCTGAAGTTTCTGGTAGTCCTTCAGAGAGTGCCATGAGGCAAAAATTTGCCAATTCTTCTTCTTCATCATCAGAAGAATCATCAGATAACCATGTATCTGTTCCAGCAATTAAGCTTACTTGTTGCCGCTTCTTTGCTTCTTCAAGCTTTTTCTCATAATAGGCAACATCCTTCAGCTTTTTGGTCTTGCATTCTGATGCATAATTACCTTTTTGCTTGCACTTGTAACACACAACTTCAGCCTTCCCTTTATCCTTAGATCTAAACTCTTCTTTAGATCTTCCATCCATCCTTCCTTTGTCACTCCTCTGGTATCTCTGGTTACTTCCCCTCAACCTCTGCTCAAATGTTTTGGTGAGCAGTGCTATTGCTTCAGCAAAAGCTGAAAAGTCTGATGATGCATCAGAAGTTTCAAGATTTTGACTGTTTGAAGGTTGTGGATCATTTGTTGTTGTTGATCTTTGTGAGTTTGAGATTAGAGCTAAAGATCCCCCTCTTTGAATGGTTTCTTCAAATATTTCTTCCTCTCTAGGGATCAAGATGCTGTATAAGTTATGAAGACTCATGTTTCCTAGTTCTAAGGTTGATGATAAAGTCATGGTTAGACTTCTCCATTCTCTAGGAAGGGCATCAAGAAATTTTATGTTTCTTTCATCGTTTGATTTTGTTATACCAAATTTCTTTAGCTCGTTTAAAAGTTTTGTAAATCTTTGATATGTATCATTTAACCTTTCATTTGGCAAACTTTTAAACCTTTCATAAGATGAGACATTATTTGTTCTCTTGTTTCTTCTCATCCTTTCTCCTCCTTCACAAAGATTTTCCAACTGATCCCATATTTCCTTAGCTGATGCACAAGCATCAACTTGTGAAAATATGTCATTGGGGATGGCCATAATTAAAAGTGACTTTGCCCTTCCATCCCCAGCCACCAGGTCCTTGTCTTCCGCACTCCAGTTTATTTCACTTTTTGGAGCGCGGGAGGCAGGGATTGCTGGTGATTGGTCAGTTGCTGGAATAGCAGGTATATCAGTCATTGGTGTATGTGGGCCCCTTTCAATGGATTGAAACAGAGCTCGGTCATGACCATTAAGGCAATTGACCATCCTGATTTTCCACTGGGGGTATTCCTCTCTGACCAGAGTCGGAGGTTTAGACATAGAACCAATGTTAAAAGCATTATTCCAGGATTGAAAGCTGACCATATTTAGAGAAAAGAAGATGAGCGATTGATCGTTTGAAAATAGTTTATTCAATCGGCTCTGATACCAATTGTTAGACCCAGTTCAGGCTCAAAACAACTTCTTTTCACGTAATATGGCAAGTGATTTCAGTAGATGTGAAAAAGATGTGCGGAAATGGAAATCAGACTTTCAAGAAACAAGACCTACAGAATTATCAAGTTTATATCACTTTGAAACAAAATGGTTTACAAGGTGATTGTAAGATTATTATCTAATACAAACGAATCTTGAATTCTGTGGGGGAGAGAGCAATGGAGTTTAGATGTATGTGTGAATGCTAAGCTTCAAACTCACTTTGCTTCTCCTGGTTTAGCCTTCTATTTATAGACGGCTTGGTGTATGAATAAACAATAGTTTATTCATACAATAATTCCTGCAAAAAGTAGCCAATTGACATATTCATTGATTCCAACGTTCAAGTTGCCTTTTTCATCATGATATCATTAAATGTCAACTTGCTTCGGTAAGTGTGGCAGGACAGAGCCAATTTCAGACAAGTGGGTTATTTCATCAGAAATTCTGATAAACCACTTCATCAGAAATTCTGATGAACAAATCATCAGAAAATCCTTGATGATCAGAATCGTCAGATACTGATGATATTTCATCAGAAGTATCATCAGATCCATCAGAAATGACCTTTTCTGATAATCCAATTCAGCTCTTGATCAACTTGTGATTCTTTGAAGTATATGCTATGTATTCCAGTTGTCCCATCTGATCTTCTTTTTCTAGTTCGTGATCTTCAGGACTGTGATCTCTTCATAGATCCAGTTGATTGTGTTTTTCTTCAATACTTACAAATAAAGTTTCCTAACACTCTGATACCTTGAGTTTCGCTTCTCGTGGAGTGTCCCAAGAGTATGTTGTTGCGGCATCGACAACATGTGCACCACTCGTGATGGTGAAATTAGTTCATGTCTCTCTTAAGTACAAGTGTGGTACATATGACTATTAAGAGGTGTATGGATTGATCCTATGATTTTTTAAGGAGGTGGATAAAGGGTATGAAAACTCACCATCTCGTGTGATAAATATGTTGGAGTAGCTACTTGTGTGTTGTCACGATTTATGTTTGACTTAGGGATGAGCATTTTGTAATACCCCGAACCTTAATGTACTGGTTATAAACGTATGAATTATGTAATTTATATTTCATATATTGTTAAACGAGTAAAGATGATTGTGTGAAAGGTGAAATATCTTGACAAGCCTTGGCTAATATATGAGACCGTTTAATATTAATAATTAAATATATTATTTTTGACCTTACTCTGTTTTTAATGAAACTTAGGTTAAAACGTAGATAAAAATATGCTCGTTCTAATGACATATTCTTCGTTTTATAAAACGTCATATTTTAAAAGTTATACGAGAAAAACGAGTGAAGCAGCTGAATTAATATATATAAGCTAGCAGGTCAAGCAAGCAGGTAGGCACGTCACTTGATCCCACATCGCCTAAGAAATAAGTTGAGGTGCATGCTTGCTTCCTTTAAATAAGAGTCTCAGTAGTTTGATTAGTACCAGTTTCTTTAACGGGAATGCTCTAGTATAGAGAATCCTGAGTATACGATACCCCGTTGGGTGTGTTAGTAGTCGTTTTTGGAGCGCGAGTAGGAGCAGGAGTAGGGAAACTCTACATCAACGTGTCGTAGATAGTTTTAAGGTATGCTCTCGTTTACGTCTATGTTTAATTATTTATTACTTAATCTTAGTAGTTACTAGGAGTATTATTATTAGTAGTAATATTATTATTAGTAGTAGTAATGTTAGTATTATTTTTAGGTACTAGGGTTATTGTCAGGTGTAGGTATTGGGTAGCCTAGCCTTAGTTAAGCATAGACTGATCAACCATGCTTAAACAAGGCAGCACTAACCAATATCCAACCATGATAATGACTAGTTAGGTGTACTAGTACCTAACCTAGGATTATGTAATTGTGTCAGGACCTTGAGACATAACCCAGTCGTACTGCGGCAGTTAAGCAATTGCTAATCAGGTGAGTCATCATACTTGTTGATATAGGGTAAAATACACATATTTGTCCCGTGTAGTTTGTATAATTTTTGTATAGTTTTTATCTATTATTTTTAGTTTTAGTATTATATTATATTATATCGTGTTTTGGCAGGTCCTGGTGCGAATGGAGCGAAAATAAGTAATAAGGAAATATCCAGCTAGTTAAGTGGAGTAGACTGCCAGTGGCCGAATTGACGTTGCCGCTATTTACCTTGATTGGGTGAAGCTTATTCTACTGTTAGGGTGCAACACGAAAACAAATATTATATTAATAATCCTTAAAGATTTATGATTTAAAAAAAAAAGAAAAAAAAGAGCTCTTTGTGATATTTGATGATGACATCGAGACATCACACATATATATATTATTTTATTTAGTGATTTGTTGGATGATTTATAAAGAAAAGAAGCTGCTATATATTTTATTGGGATACAAGCCCATACACATGACTACATGAGGCTTCATGAGATTATTAGAGACTGGGCCATTATTATCTTTGGGATGGAATATTATCAAGAGAAGAAGGCTGCCAATTTAATTATTATTCTTTGGGCTGCATATATACATCAAGGGTTTTTTGACGGCAGATATATACATAAACGAAAAGATCAGACGCACGGAGAACAACATTACGAATTTTAGAGTTCTTTGGGAGCTTGGAAGTCTGATTTCAGAGGTTTTGAAGGTTCGGGATTGCTAGGAATCATCGGAGAGCATTCGGGAGCACACGGGATCGAAGTTTACGGGTTCTAATATCTTGTTTCTTCGTTTTTCGTTTATCTTTGATTGTTTAATGATGAATTCAGATTTGATGATGATTATGAACCTGTTTTTGACTATGATTAGCGGCTAAATTTCTGTTACTACCTAGACATGGATGAATGATTGTTTATGTTTTGATTATTATTGGATTTTGGAAGCTATGGCTAGTTTATAAATTGTAAACGGTTTGTTCTATCGGTTAGATGTGTTTGCGTGCTTGATGTTATTTAATTATTGATAATTGCTTCGCTTGAATCTTGGTGACGGTCTTTATCACGGAATAGAATCGGGCTAGGGTTTTAGGTTTTGGTGAGTGTCTATATCACATAATAAACCTTTGATCCTTTAGGGTGAAAATCTAGTAAGTAACCTTAGAAGTAATAATCAGTAATTTCATAAAATCAAGTGTTCTACTAATCGTCAATAGCTGTAAGGTGCGAGATTATTGCTAGGTCTAAGTGATTAAACCGCAAGGTGGGTCCTTCTTAGGAAGTTAACCTTTTGGCTGCTGTCTAGCAAGTCTAGCTGAGAAAACAAACCCATCCTAGGTTTAGGTCTCGTAAGGGAGTGAGCCTTGTAGGATACTTTTATAAACCCATTAGATGTCTTGTAAAGGAGTCTAATAACCGGTAATTTAACAACCTTTAGGGGATCTTAGCGTGCTCTTGAGAGGGGTTAGGGGTCCTTAGATTTCCCGAGAGGTGAGAATTTTAAGATCCCGGTTTCATAGCAGACAACTTCCAATTATAATCATAACTAAAAGCAATCAGGATTCCTGTCTAGGTAGTTCCTTCATCATCCTTGAGTTCAGTCTTCGTGTGAGTTCGTGTCTAGTTCGTTTAGTTAATCTAGTTAATCGTTATTTACATTCTTAGGATTTTTAGAAAACCCCCCAATCAACAAACATTTAGTTAAGTCGTGTCAGTTTGAATCTAGATAGAGTCATTAGCGTAATCAGTAGAGTCTCTTGGGTTCGATACTCGGACTTCCTTAGGCTATACTACATTGATCGGTACACTTGCCGATTGTGTGGTTTAGGGTTTAGGTCGAGTCTTAGTTTTATAAATTTAAAGCTTAGAGAGTCTAGAATTAGGGTAAATTTAGTTAACTTAGTTAACCCGTTTCGAGCACATCACTTGTCTTTTAAACTGTGATAGTATACTCGTCCATAACTGGTAATAATGAGAATGTTGCAGTATGCATGTGTCAGTAGGGGTATATGGGATCCTATTATACTTAATGAGGTGTGTCACTCTGGGAAGGGTAATAAGGTGTTGTACCCACAGGCACTTCGTGCTTATAAGGTCCAGCGACACACACTCATACCTATGTGACGGCCGTAGGGGGCACAGCTGGAGGACCAGTATGTCTCTTGTATGGTGGTTTGTGACAAGTCAAATGTGACCTATAAGGTTCAATGAGGCCCAACCTGACTATAATGTGGTCACATGCCCATATTGTGTATGCATATAATGTAAACTGTGGTCTGTCTTTATAAAAATTGTATAGTATGAGCTCATCAGTATATATCTGACGTCGTTTTGAGTATACTTATATCAGGTGAGTCATGAGGAAAGTTATAGAAACTACTTGGCAGTTGTGGAGTTTTAGAAGATCAAGGAGTTCTTAGTTGCCAAAAGCTTGTAAATAAATAAAGTGTTGTACTCAGACTATTATAAGTTTTAATGAAAGTTTAGTTTGTTTTCGTTGTAAGTGTATCAATTGTGCATAATCACCCGGGTTACGGGGTGGGTGTTAAAGTTGGTATCAGAGCCCGAGGTTTTAGCGAATTAGGTATTGCAGGAAGGCCTAAGCTTTAACAAGTAATTCTCTAAAGATTAATAGCACACTCAGACTAGGCCAAATAATATGTTCTCAGGAAAAGTACTTGCATAGTCAATTGAGTGACGCTAGAAGAAGTAAACTATGTTGTGCCTTTTTATGTGCTATATATATATGTGTGTGTGATGTATATAGTTGTTATATTATAATGATGTATCATACATACCAGTAACTCTTTATAATCATATCCCTATAGGAAGGTGACAATGTCTAAACATAGAGATGAACAAGGGTCTAGAAATGAACAGAATAACAGAAGGAGAGATGAAGCTTCTCATAGGACTCAAACTCCCTCTCACAGTGTCAGATCTCAGTCTAGTGTGAGCATGCGTTTAAATGCTGAAGATATTCGCAATATAGCTACGGAAGTGGCTAAGATAATAAACAATGCACAAACCAGTAATGTTAACCAGTCAAGAGAACGACCTGAAGAAAGCTCAGCTGCATCCACGCCAGTACAAAGGGAAAGAATGGGCGAAAAGAAAAACAATATTGCAACCATGCCACTAGAAGGAAAAGGTGAATATTCCAAATCAAAGGAATGTACTTATAAGCACTTCATGTCCTGTAAACCTCAGTCCTTCGACGGAAGAAAGGGAGCACTAGAAGCTCAAGACTGGCTCAACAGAATGGAGTCGGTATTAGACATATGTGAGCGTGATGACCGCAACAAAGTACGGTTCGCCGTACATATGTTTGAAGCTGAAGCCCTTCACTGGTGGAACATTGTGGTCCGAACAGAGGGAAAAGAAAAGGTTAAGGAGATGAAGTGGGAGGAGTTTATTCATAAGTTTCTTGCTAAGTATTGTCCTCCCAGTGAGATTGAGCAACTGGAAGTGGAATTCTTTCAGTTAAAAATGGGAAATAAAACCTATCGAGAGTATGTTTCTCATTTCAACGACATATCTCGATTGGTTTCTTATTTAGCATTGACTGAGGAACAACTGATCACTAGGTTTATTTGGGGTCTACCCTCTGAAATGAGGGTGTTTATCAAATCCAAATCCCCCAAGACTTTTGCAGAAACTGTTGAGGCTGGCGCCGTCATGGCTGCCGAGATGATTCTGCGACAGGCTGAATCTCCCGCACCAAAAAGGAAGTGGGAAGAAAGAAAGGGGGACACCCGGAATAACAACTTTAAAAGGCCTAAAACATTTCCTCAATGTCAAATTTACAAACGCTTTCATACGGGGGAATGTCGTTTTCCTTGTCCAAATTGTAAAAAGACTAGTCATGCTCTTCAAGAATGCAAGGAAAAGAAGAAGTGTTTCGAATATGGAGATCCTAACCACATGAGATCCGAATGTCCCGAACTCAAAAGAAATAATAAGACACAACCAAATCAGCCAAAAGGGTGTGCATTTGTACTTACCACGGAAGAAGCCAAGACCAATACAGACGTTATCACGGGTACGTATCTCGTAAATGATGTATTTGTGCGTGTGTTATTTGATACCGGTGCAAATAGAAGTCTAGTGTCGGCTACCTTTAGACCTTACTTGAACCAGGCGTCCCAAAACCTAGATCATGCCCTTACAGTAGAAATGGCTGACGGAAGTCAAAGAGAGATAGTTGACATTATTAAGAATTGTAAAATAAGCTTAAACAACCATGTTATCCATATAGATCTAATGCCTATGGAACTTGGAGAACTCGACATAGTCATAGGAATGGACTGGTTGACACCATATCATGCAGAAGTTATATGTGACAAAAGGATTGTCCGACTTCGATTATCCAACGGCAAACAACTAACTGTATCGAGAGACCACACTGACAAGACTAAGGACCTCATCACGATAGCACAAGCACATAAATGCCTAAGGAAAGGGTATGTTGCCTTTTTAGCATATGCCGTAAACACTACAGAAAAGCAGAAGGTCGAGGACGTGCCAGTAGTACGAGAATACCCCGAAGTGTTTCCCGATGAGCTCCCGGGACTACCATCGGATAGACAGGTTGAGTTTCGCATTGACCTAGTTCTCGGTACATCACCGATTGCTAAGTCTCCGTACAGACTAGCCCCGACAGAAATGCAAGAACTCAAGAAGCAACTACAAGAGTTGCTTGACATGGGGTTTATCCAACCTAGTTCGTCGCCATGGGGAGCACCTATCTTGTTTGTCAAGAAGAAAGATGGAACGATGCGTATATGCATCGATTATAGAGACTTGAATAAAGCCACTATAAAGAATAAATACCCTTTACCCAGGATCGATGACTTATTTGATCAATTACAAGGGGCAAGCTATTTCTCTAAAATAGACTTGAGGTCTGGATACCACCAAGTGAAAGTTGCACTAGAAGACATACCTAAGACTGCCTTTAAGACTAGGTATGGTCATTATGAATTTTTGGTAATGCCATTTGGATTAACCAACGCACCTGCAATGTTCATGGACCTCATGAACATGGTTTGTAAACCTTACCTTGATAAGTTTGTGATCGTTTTCATTGACGATATCCTTATCTACTCTAAGAATGAGGCAGAACATGAACAACACCTGAGAGCAGTCCTTGAGTTGCTCAAGAAAGAAAAACTCTATGCAAAGTTCTCTAAGTGTGAATTTTGGATACGTGAGGTGCAATTCCTAGGCCACGTGATAAATGAACATGGAATACAAGTTGACCCTGCAAAGATCGAGGCCATCAAGAAATGGAAAGTACCAAAGAATCCCACTGAAATCAGAAGATTTCTGGGGTTAGCATGATACTATAGAAGGTTTATTCAAGACTTCTCAAAGATTGCAACACCACTAACCACACTAACCCAGAAAGCCTCTAAGTTTAATTGGGGACCTAAACAAGAAGAAGCCTTTAACACGTTAAAGCATAAGTTATGTAGCGCCCCAATATTGTCACTTCCTGAAGGAACAAAAGACTTTGCCGTCTACTGTGATGCATCTCACTATGGTATGGGATGTGTACTCATGCAAAGAGGCAAAGTGATTGCCTACGCCTCTAGACAGTTGAAGATTCATGAACATAACTACACAACCCATGATTTGGAACTTGGTGCCATAGTGTTCGCATTGAAAATTTGGAGGCACTATCTTTACGGTACAAAGTGCACTATCTATAGTGACCATAAAAGTTTAAAACATATATTTGAGCAAAAGGAGCTCAATATGCGTCAGAGACGATGGATGGAGTTATTAAGTGATTACGATTGTGAGATCCAATACCATCCAGGTAAGGCAAATATAGTAGCAGATGCTCTAAGTAGAAAAGAGAAACCTCAACCAATAAGAATTCGCGCAACCAGAATAGAGGTTAAAACTAGTCTCTTAGATCAAGTTAAAAATATGCAACAAGAAGCCTTAAAAGAGAATCATATTGTAAAAGAAAGAATGATTGGGAAACTGAAGCTACTGACAATGGGAAATTATAATATCCTTAGGTTCAACAATAGGATATGGGTTCCTAATTTTGGAGGACTGCAAGATACAATCTTAGAGGAAGCTTATAAGTCTAAATATTCCATTCACCCTGGCAGTGACAAGATGTATAAGGATTTAAGGAGAGATTATTGGTGGCCGGAATGAAGCGATCTATTGCCCATTATGTGGAAAAGTGCCTTACATGCCTTAAGGTGAAGGCAGAACATCAAAAACCCTCTGGATACTTGCAACAACCAGAGATTCCAGAATGGAAATGGGAGAAAATCACCATGGATTTTATCACGAAGCTCCCAAGGTCAAGTCACGGTTATGATACTATTTGGTAATAGTGGACAGACTGACCAAGTCTGCACACTTCGTGCCAATTCGTGAGGACTATAAGATGAACAAGCTAGCTCAAATTTACATCAAAGAAATAGTCTCACGACATGGGGTGCCGGTATCGATCATATTAGACAGAGATAGTCGTTTCACATCTAAATTCTGGCAAAGTTTCCAACAAGAGTTGGGAACCAAGCTTAATCTAAGCACTGCATATCATCCTCAGACGGATGGGCAGTGTGAACAGACTATTCAGACATTAGAAGATATGCTTCGGGCTTGTGTGATTGATTTTGGTGGAAGTTGGGACACTCATCTACCACTCATCAAATTCGCCTGCGATAACAGCTATCACGCCAGCATCAAAGCTGCACCTTATGAAGCTTTATACGGAAGAAGGTGCCGAACTCCTATCTGTTGGACGGAAGTATGGGAAAGTCAACTATCAGGACCAGAAATCATTGTGGAGACCACAAAAAAGATCCAGCAAATAAAAGAAAGGATGAAAAGTGCTCAAGATCGACAAAAGAGTTATGCAGATCAGAGGCGTAAACCCCTAGAGTTCCAACTAGGGGATAAAGTAATGCTTAAGGTATCACCTATGTCACACCCCGATATTTCCACGTATTACCGGTGGGCCCGGTGGGGAGTATCGTGACGTAGTTGATATTATCATAGTCAAACAACACAAATTATAAATGCACAGCGGAAGCAAAGATAAAATATATTACAAATCGATATAAAGTAATATCAAAGTATTACAAACGGAATGTAAAAGATCCACAGGCAGATCAAAAGATAAAAAGAAACTTTGTTCAACAGACTTTAAGGCATCCAAGCTTGCGAGACTCTTATTGATGCTAAGGAGAGGCCAGCCTATTACGAGTAGTACCTGCACTTAACCTTTTTGGGAAAATACGTCAGTTTACACTGGTAAATATAATTAACTGACTCATTTTGAAAAGGTTTAGAAAATTGATTTGAATGCACGTGGCACAAAACATTTTATAACTTGGGATAATTATTTGAATATAATACTTGTAAAAGAATTACATGTTCCTTATGCGTTCAGTAGCCCGATCCGTAGACCGGGTTAAAGATCAATAGACACACCACAATATTTGTTTAGGCACTGACAGGTGTACGCCTACACCCCGTGCTTAGGTCGTGGCCATTTCGTAAAATGATGCCAAGGATATCCGGGACATGGTCATTATCCCCCCAAAGGCTTTAAGCAAACAAAACATTTCAAAACATAGCATATCAATGATTTAACCTCTATTCGATTAAATATTCAATGCCGGACCAAGCGGTGTTTTATATACCGTACCCCAAGCCCGTATAGGGAAAATAAGTTAAAAGTATTTACCTGAGCTAAATATAAATTCAATCCCAGCCATATCAAATCAGCAAGTACAGATAGCTTTTACTGGGCTCCTAAATCTGGAACGAAGGTTTTTAATAACCTATTAGATTCCTAACGGGTCTTTAATTAAGCTTATGCTTAGACCGGTTAGTTTTAAAGGAAGATACGGTTCAAAACGCATGATTAAGAGAGAACCGGATTAGAATGTGGTTTAGACCCGACAAGCTTGTATACTTGTGTAATAAGGGTAAACTAAACACATTATGGATTTTGAGATAAAATGACAAGGTTTGACCCGTTTCGGCTAATTTATGCAAACTAACTACATAAGCCGATCCGAACGCGAAAAGTGCGTAACGGTTAACCAAAAGAGTCATATACAGGTTTCCTAAGTTAATATGCCTTAAATATGTTGTGATATCAGTAGGATACCTTCCATTATGCCCAAAACGAATTTAAAACCAATTTATGCCCCGTAGGGGTATTTTGGTCATTTAAAAGGTTATGAAAGAGGTTTAATATAAATCTGAGTTTTAGGTCAGGTTTAATCAGTAAAAGTACTTAATTTAATAAGTTATATCAGTAGGGTGTTACACATATGTGAATTTTATCATTTATAACCAAACTATGCACCGAATGGGCATTTTGGTAATTTCACATAAGCTTTAAAGGTCAAAATTAGAATTCTGAGTTTAAAACTTTTGCCTACTGTTTAATTATGAAAATTTACTTAAAACATCAGTAGGTATCAAACCTTATAGGTTAAAAATAGTTTTAACTTATACTATGGGTTAAAAAAGCTTAAAAAGGCGATTTTGAGTTATTTCCGGGTTTTTAAAGAAAAGCTGATATTTTTATTATTCCAGAAGGCTCAAAATATTTTATTTATCATATTAGATCAGTATAAAAAGGTTTGGTACTAAAAGGATTTGTAAAACTCATTTTGTAGGTCAAAAGGGCAAAACCGGCATTAACCGAATTATACTTAGAACTCTAAGTTATGCTCAGCCTAAAAATAAATAAAAATCTCCAAAAATCCCAAAATATTATTTTATTTCGGTAGGTAAAAAGTTTGGTATCAAAAATAGGGTTTAGATAGGCTATATGCCAATTACGCCGTTTATTTAATAACAAACTTTTTATTTACGCTAATGAGCATAACTCCTAATCTAGACCTCAAACTGATGTCAAATTTTAGGGACAAGTTTATAAATCAGTAATAAATATTATTGTCCTCTCATATTTTCAAAATTCTCGTTTTAGGGTAAAAAGGGCATAATGGTCAACATTTAAGCATATAACGGAAACATGCAATGAATTGGATAACTAAGGAACCAAGTTGTATAACCTCAGAGGGTTACACTAACCTATAACCTGGTCCTAAAGGAATCTTAAGGCATATCTAAACTAAGCTAAATCGGGTCAGAACTGAAAGTCAAAGTAAAAGTCAATTTTTGCGACTTTCGGTTCCGAACCGAGCCTATACTTAGATTTGTCGGGTTAAATCATGCTTAGGCATGTTCAACTAATATTCACCAAGTTATTAAAGTGAGAAAACTGATTTTATAGCTTTTATATTAATAGTTATGTATTTTATTTAAAACTAACCCGTTTGACCTTTATTTGACCCGACAATTAAACTAGTAAACGTGGTAATTAGGAGGTGCCCTCTTGAGGGTTAATCACCTACCTAATTACGGTCACGTAGCCATGTTCGTTGCGAACCATGGTTCAACCGTTTAAAAGTCAAAGCGTTTATCGATAACGCTTGACTTTTCAGTTTAAAAATGCTAAATAATTAAACTAAGCATGAAGGGATTACTTACAAGAGTCCAAAGGACTGAATGAGGTTCTCAAGAAGCTCAAGATCCTCCAAGAATTCAGAGAATAAGCAGAATGGAAAGAAGGTGTGAAGGAAACAAGTGAACTCACCTCCTTTTTATACTTTTCGGGATCTCGTAGGATCCCGACAAGTGTCTGGGAGCTAAAACCAGATCACAACAAGTGTTGGGTGGTTTTATTATACCATAGGCAGCCCCTAGAGTCGAGTTGAGAGTATAGGAAACCAGATTGAACATGAAAACAGCAAGGAACAGGCTGTTTACAGCTATTCTGCATCTGTGCAGGCCTCGCGGCCCGCATGAGATGTCTGTGTGGCCTTACGCGGCCCGCCTGACAGTCCAGCCCAGCAACAGCAGTTTCAAAACTGACAGAAATGGTCCCTGTGAGCCTTTAAAGTCATTTTAGGCACGTTTAAGGCCCGTTAACCTCGTTTTAAGGCTTCACTATGGTGTGTAAACATAGGGGACATGAAACATGTTCAAAAACATGTCGGATGTCGGTTCGTTTGGCCGTATGGTCACGTTGTTCGTCTAATTACGACGAAACACGAACGGACGTGAAAAACGGTCCAAACTACGCGACGAATGGAATTTTATCAAGGCGATCACTAAAATAAAATATTTTAGTGCTTACATAAATTTTTGGGTGTCCGAAGATATTCAGAATGTGAGATATGCGCGAAAATGCAAACTTGTGCACTTTTTGACACTTTTAGTCCCTGCATTCATCTATCCAACACTTATGCTATTCTTGTACTCATGATCGTTATTAGATAAATCGTTTACCCTTATACCTCAATTATACTCTGTTGTCTCAAACTCCAATGCCTCAATTTTAAACAATCCTCTTCTGTTTGCTAAAACCCTTTCAAGTCTTCCTTCTGAATAAATTTCGGGACGAAATTTCCTAAAGTAGGGGAGACTGTAACGCCTCGTATTTTCATATTTGCATTTTAACTTTTCGAGGCGTTAATCATAATGGTAATACATTTTTTTATCACATTGTTAATGGGTAAACACAAGATTTTTATAAGAAACCGAAAAACTATACAAAGAAAAATTTATTAGAAAAATTATTTTTCAAATAAATTTTTATACAAAAGAATTTTTATTAATTTTTAGAAATTGTTTTAACATAGGTTCCTTTTATAAAAAAGTGCTTGTTTTAATCCATAGTATTAAATAAAAAAAACTGCACGTGAATAGTACCCTGCAGGGTACTATTCATTCAGCAACTTATGGAGAGTTTTCTCACTTGTTGACCAACTTGCAGCCATTTTTGATCATTTCAAGCCTTCACCTACCCCCTACACTATAAATACACCTTCTTAGGCCTTCATTACACTTGCTAAACACCTTCAATTCATCACAAATCACTCTCAAATCTCTTGCAAAACCGAAATTCGGACAGATCCACTACTCCTTACAAAAGTGAGCATAACTTGCTCAAAACTCAACCAAATTACTTGATTCTTTTTCCTACTTGCTTGTATAATCATGGGGTTTGATTCCTTGACTTCTCTTGGGAGAAATCAGACCTGGAATTGCCCCGAAATTGTCCATAAACTTTCTGTTTTGTTTTGAACATTCTTAAACTCTTGTATACTTCAAACAAACTTGTGTTCTTATGCTTCTAGTCTATTGTATGATTAGTAAAGCCAAACCAAGGTTGTTTTACACTTAATAAGAGTGTCTAAACACTCTAAACTTTCTGTTTTAATCGAGTTATTAACTCACAAGTGGTGCCAAGTCTTGAACTTGAAGATGGTGTGACTACTTAGTTAGCCTAGGCTAACTTACATACAAGTCCACACATCACTTGATGTTTTGTTTAGTATAATTGTACCTTTATTTCTTGAACATAACTATGAGGTTCCTAAGTGGAAGGTTCAACCTCCCGCCTCCTACGTGACCAACTATATTATTATTATGTATATATTATAATTATGTATATATTATAAACCGAACCCTTGATGGTGATTATATAAATCTACTACCAAGTTAATAAGTTTCTCACGATGTGTGTAGTTCCTTGTCACAATTCTAATAGGTCTTGAATCTATGAAATCATATATAATCCTTAAGGATTACCATAGTGTCAAGACAAGTGCTAATACCATAGTGAATATTTTCCTAATACATACTTTGTCATTCTTGGAATCTAAGTCCGAATCTCGACTCTAAACCTACTCGAAGTTTAACCCTTACACATTCAACCTTCTAAACTCATCAACTTCGTCACATTGGATAATCGGAAAACATATGCAATATTGTGAGTATACTCGATCCCTTTTTGCTTTTAAACACTTTTGGGATGCAACATGTATTCCATATTCAAACACGTGACACTTGAAACTTATTTGAAACATACTCTATCCATTTAAACATGAAACATGAAACTTGTGAACTTGGGATACTATTTTGTGCTATGTGAACGTTTAATCCCTGTGTGTAGTTCCGCCCTAACAATTAGTAGTACTATGCATATGCTATAGGAGTCGTGCACCTCCCCCATTTGTGCTCGAGGGGTATTGTTAGGAGGTATCATTTTAGCCTCCCGTTGAACTTTGGGATAGGCACTTTAACGCATTGGGAAACTTGGGCTATCACTTGGACTGCGTGAACTAGCATGGCTGAAACTATTTTTATAATGTTTATGTTGGATATGAGTACTTTTATTCTATGTTATATTAGGTATCAAACTTGTATACTCGCCAACTTTTTGTTGATTTTATTTTAATACATGTTGCAGGTTGATAGTCAAGATTATGAAGGAATCAAGTTAGGATGGACTAGATACACACCTTTAATCTATTTATCTTTGGATGTTATGTTGTAATTTGAACAATGTTGTTATTTCTATTCTAGATGTTGTATGACAATTTAGCACTTGCAATGAAATTTGAATTTAATTAAATATTGTCACATAGTGTTATGAAGTCTCGAGCAATCTATACACACTTCGTCTCATCCCGATGTTTCCGCCATCGGTTGGGGTGTGACAGATTGGTATCAGAGCCATAACTATAGGGAATTAGGAAAAGTATGAATGCTTTAACCTAGTCTATAGTTTTAGAGCTTTATTCTTATATTTTACTTAAAACTACTTGCATGTTAGCTTATTTACCTCTTATTTATCCGCTTTTGATCTTTTAGACATATACATCACTTATGTGTTAATACATGACATGCTATACTTATTGTGATTACCTGTTTTATTTTATTTTTTTTTATTTTTTTTCAGTCTTTACGTACCATTCTTAAAATGCTTCCTTATGTGTTTATACTGGTTTGTGTACTTCTTTGACTTACATTTTTTCTATGCATTTTACTCGATTATTCTAAATCCAACAACACTCATATTGTACAAACGAGACGAGTTTACCAAAATAGGCGTGAAACCCACAAATTGGTGGACGACTCTCAATCTACCTATTCCTTTTTACATGAAACTACACCATTAAGTTAGGAGTGAAATCCACATCTTAATGATAATTTCAATCACAAATTCTAGTGGACCCTCGTCAAAGTGTCAAAATTAACTTTTGACCCGACGAGTACCAACCACACTTAGGATACTAAATCGCCAAGTTAGGGGTGAAACCCGCACCTTGTCGACTAGTTCCACTCCTTGATTTTCATTAATCCCGCCAAGTCTCGGAATTTCAATTTATTTGGGAACATGTAGTAACCGGAAGGGTAAATACCGTTAACCGACTTGTCGGCGAGAGTATTTCACCTATTAGGCCAAAGCATGCTCCTCAAACTCGAAAGACTTTTCGACCACTTTGGTTAGTCAAAGTTCCGTTTTGGAACCATCCCAAATTTTAATCAAACACGTGTTCTACTATTTATTTTATACAATGCAATCTTTCAAATTCGAATTTACTATCGGTATTTTCTCCTCGCACACACACAACATATTAAATTCTCTTCATACATTTATACATATGCATGATTTCATATAATTTAAATTCATATTCCTTGTAAGAATAAGTGGAGACATATCATCAAGATAGGAGTGAATTCCTTACCTTGACGATTAACTCCACTCCCCTTTTTCTTAAAACGACCTCACCAACGAGTTAGGGGTGATTCCCTTACCTAGGTGATCGTTACCAAAACGTCTCTTTTAAATATCTTATTATGCAAACTCGATCATGTTCTATACCTAAATTATTTATCATTATTCAAAATACATACGTATACCATTTCAAAATACATTGTTTTAGCAAGCGTACTTTCTATTTTCACTTAACTCATTTACACGAGATTCTTAAACATATCTTAAACGTATTATCACACGATTCAGTTTTATACTTAAATCTTTAGTCATTTTGTCAAATATATATATATATATATATATATATATATATATATATATATATATATATATAACGGTTATATAGCCATTGCCAAACGGCTATATTTCCCCCCACTATAAATACCCCATCAACAAATCTCATTTTATTTATAACAAAACACTCTCCCTTCTCACTCTCTTCAAGTTTTTGAAAATAATATTAAGGATGATTCATCCGGCTCTTGTGTTTGCTGGGGTACTGATCGTGATACTGCACTACTCGATTTTTAGCCTTCCATTAGAAGAAATTGGGTCATATTTATTCTTGGAGAGTTTCGTTGTTTTACCATTGTGTTTCATTTGTTTAATGATAAGGGTATGATTTGTCATGTTTATTGTACTCGTTTCAGAAATAAAATTTTAATTGAACCATAGTAGGAATAAAATCATTAAATTACCCTACCAATGTAATCGGTCCAATGAAACTCTTGCCCATGAACTTCATATTCGACTTAATCACTAAAACACACACTCACGTTATATCACCCTACAAAAGACCTTCATTCTCATATACTTATAAGATTTTATAGATATTATACGGTCATTTTACCAAAGACGCCTTTCAACATCAACAAATCATTTGTTAAAATATTTTTTTTTTACAATCACTACGTCCTTTTTCAAACTTATCGTCGCCGATTTTCTTTCCGGCTCCTGATTTCTCGGTAATTGATTAGAGTCCGCGTTTCCATCTTATCGATCAATGAGAACCTAGACTTTTGGTAGCACCTTTGCAGCTCATCATACAGCCTTTCCAGACTTTACGAGATTGGCAAGAGCTATAAAAACTGAACCATTCTACCTTCTCACATCACCACAACACCTTCTTAAACTCCATATCACTCACACACTCGTCGGAGAAACTCACCACTTAAACACAATAAACAAATGGCATACTTCCCAGTAGCACATGCTGAATCCTCAAGTGCAGCAGGAACTTATCCATTCCTTCGGTTTGCTGAGCTACCCACTCGTGAGAAGTATCAGAAACTCAAGAATCTTGAAGTTTTTACCATTAGCGGCATTGATTGGCATCGAATAGGAATGGTTGACCCCAGTGGTTCACTGGCAAGACTACTACCACACAATACACCTTGGCGCCGGTTCTTCGACATCTTAGAGCCATCATATGATGAACTGGTATATGAATTCTTGTCCACTTTCTATTACAAATCTAATAGAAGTCTTACCGAAGAATCCATTCATTTTCGGCTTTGTGGACAACATTATAACATGTCATTAACAGAATTCGCAGTTTGTCTGGGTATATATACCAATGAAGAAGTTACACAGCCCGTTTTCACGAGTGCATTAACCACCTATACCTACGCAAAAATGAAAAAGTATTGGCAACGCCATGCATCAAAGGCATGGTGCGGCAACAATAATTCTGCAAACTTCAAAGACTCTCGTTATCGGTATATGCACCTTGTTTTGGCCAACACTATCACGGGGCGCGAAATTAATCAACGAAGGGTTAGTACCTCCGAAGTCTTCTATCTACATAGTATTTTCGAGCGAATTCCTTGTAATATTGCCCACGAGCTTGCTGGGTATTTTGCTAGTCAACAAACACACCCCCTGAAAAGCCTCATGGGAGGTTCTTACATCACTAGAATAGCTAAATCATTGGGCATATTAAGTGACCAGATTATCCAGGAACTATCTCCACCAAAGGCACCTGGGATTGTGAATTGTAACCTCATTAGACGAACCCCGACTCAACTATCTCAGTCGGGGGGAGCTCCAATTGTCTTAGACAGTACCCCCATACCAAATCTACAACAATCATTGTTGCAATTTCCTCCACCATCTTTTTATCGATTTGAATTGCAACCACCACTGCCATACATACAAGAACATCTTACAACCAACCTATCCCAACCATTAGCACCAAACGTCTTACCAAGCTCCTCACCAATAGTTTTCGAGGAAGATCCAACGATGCAAGAAACTTATGAAAACATGATGCTCCAAGAACAGTTGGCATCGGAATCATCTTTGCCACAGTCTTTCCAGGCACTATTGAATGAAGTAGAACAGCAACTGCCACCAACTCATATAGCAGGCCCAAGTACGGTGCCTCAAATGGATCTACCTCCAGATCCAATGGTAGTTGAAGTAATTAGGTTAAACAATCAGGTCCAAAATTTGTCTCAGCAAATACAAGAGCTGACTGAAAGAAATCAATGGTTGGAAAGCATGCTAGCTGCTCGTGTGCAACTGGATCCACTACCTCCACTACCTGATAATTTTGACTCTGAAATTGATCCATTACATGGGTCATTTCAAATAAATTGTCCACAGCATAATAGACTGTTAAACAAACAATGCTATCTATGTCTTGATTCAATTAATGTTGTGTGATATTGATGCTTATTTGATTTAAACGATACTTCAACCTTATTTAGAAGATTTATGATTATACTCATGTTTATAACATACTCATACGTCATGTGTTTATACATACATTCGTGTGCGTATTCATAACTTACATTTATACTCATGCTTATGCTCATACTCATGATCCATTCATTCATACCCATACACGAGCGTAATCCGAGTGATTCGCTTACGTGGGTCCTATACATACTTAAGCATGGACTTGCTTACATACTTTATTCTTATACGCACACATTCTTAATTTTTAAATTATGTATACCCTAATTCATGCATAACTAGTACAAGCTATGCAGATCATGCGACGATCAAAATAATCGCGGGTGTACACGGGATTATAGTGATAGGCGTATGAGAACCATAGAGTGTACTACTGTGTGTGGTAAGACACGGAGCGTAACATGACACCGAATGCGTAACGGACGTAACATGGTCAAAACATGATATAAGTATTTTCACCACGTTACCAAACTTTCGTAAAACGTGTCATGAGAAATACAGTGTTCTACAGACCTATTTAGGCTGAATACAACCTTAGACAACTCACAACGCATTATATCCGATTATCCACGACGAGACTTCATTCTAAATACACTGCGTTCATCTATCCAACACTTATGTTATTCTTGTACTCATGATCGTTATTAGATCAATCGTTTACCCTTATACCTCAATTATACTCTGTTGTCTCAAACTCCAATGCCTCAATTTTAAACAATCCTCTTCTGTTTGCTAAAACCCTTTCAAGTCTTCCTTCTGAATAAATTTCGGGACGAAATTTCCTAAAGTAGGGGAGACTGTAACGCCTCGTATTTTCATATTTGTATTTTAACTTTTCGAGGCGTTAATCATAATGGTAATACATTTTTTTATCACATTGTTAATGGGTAAACACAAGATTTTTATAAGAAACCGAAAAACTATACAAAGAAAAATTTATTAGAAAAATTATTTTTCAAATAAATTTTTATACAAAAGAATTTTTATTAATTTTTAGAAATTGTTTTAACATAGGTTCCTTTTATAAAAAAGTGCTTGTTTTAATCCATAGTATTAAATAAAAAAAACTGCACGTGAATAGTACCCTGCAGGGTACTATTCATTCAGCAACTTATGGAGAGTTTTCTCACTTGTTGACCAACTTGCAGCCATTTTTGATCATTTCAAGCCTTCACCTACCCCCTACACTATAAATACACCTTCTTAGGCCTTCATTACACTTGCTAAACACCTTCAATTCATCACAAATCACTCTCAAATCTCTTGCAAAACCGAAATTCGGACAGATCCACTACTCCTTACAAAAGTGAGCATAACTTGCTCAAAACTCAACCAAATTACTTGATTCTTTTTCCTACTTGCTTGTATAATCATGGGGTTTGATTCCTTGACTTCTCTTGGGAGAAATCAGACCTGGAATTGCCCCGAAATTGTCCATAAACTTTCTGTTTTGTTTTGAACATTCTTAAACTCTTGTATACTTCAAACAAACTTGTGTTCTTATGCTTCTAGTCTATTGTATGATTAGTAAAGCCAAACCAAGGTTGTTTTACACTTAATAAGAGTGTCTAAACACTCTAAACTTTCTGTTTTAATCGAGTTATTAACTCACAAGTGGTGCCAAGTCTTGAACTTGAAGATGGTGTGACTACTTAGTTAGCCTAGGCTAACTTACATACAAGTCCACACATCACTTGATGTTTTGTTTAGTATAATTGTACCTTTATTTCTTGAACATAACTATGAGGTTCCTAAGTGGAAGGTTCAACCTCCCGCCTCCTACGTGACCAACTATATTATTATTATGTATATATTATAATTATGTATATATTATAATTATGTATATATTATAAACCGAACCCTTGATGGTGATTATATAAATCTACTACCAAGTTAATAAGTTTCTCACGATGTGTGTAGTTCCTTGTCACGATTCTAATAGGTCTTGAATCTATGAAATCATATATAATCCTTAAGGATTACCATAGTGTCAAGACAAGTGCTAATACCATAGTGAATATTTTCCTAATACATACTTTGTCATTCTTGGAATCTAAGTCCGAATCTCGACTCTAAACCTACTCGAAGTTTAACCCTTACACATTCAACCTTCTAAACTCATCAACTTCGTCACATTGGATAATCGGAAAACATATGCAATATTGTGAGTATACTCGATCCCTTTTTGCTTTTAAACACTTTTGGGATGCAACATGTATTCTATATTCAAACACGTGACACTTGAAACTTATTTGAAACATACTCTATCCATTTAAACATGAAACATGAAACTTGTGAACTTGGGATACTATTTTGTGCTATGTGAACGTTTAATCCCTGTGTGTAGTTCCGCCCTAACAATTAGTAGTACTATGCATATGCTATAGGAGTCGTGCACCTCCCCCATTTGTGCTCGAGGGGTATTGTTAGGAGGTATCATTTTAGCCTCCCGTTGAACTTTGGGATAGGCACTTTAACGCATTGGGAAACTTGGGCTATCACTTGGACTGCGTGAACTAGCATGGCTGAAACTATTTTTATAATGTTTATGTTGGATATGAGTACTTTTATTCTATGTTATATTAGGTATCAAACTTGTATACTCGCCAACTTTTTGTTGATTTTATTTTAATACATGTTGCAGGTTGATAGTCAAGATTATGAAGGAATCAAGTTAGGATGGACTAGATACACACCTTTAATCTATTTATCTTTGGATGTTATGTTGTAATTTGAACAATGTTGTTATTTCTATTCTAGATGTTGTATGACAATTTAGCACTTGCAATGAAATTTGAATTTAATTAAATATTGTCACATAGTGTTATGAAGTCTCGAGCAATCTATACACACTTCGTCTCATCCCGATGTTTCCGCCATCGGTTGGGGTGTGACATACCTAATCCATATTAGAAATTCTTGGAAGTATTATTAAACATCACGATGCTTCGGGTTCACTAAAAGGTCATTTAGAGATATAATTGAACATATTGACACTTTTAGTCCCTCTAACTTGCAAAGTTGCGAGTAACTTTACTTATGAGCATAAAAACCTTAGATGGCCATTATTTGGCATTCCCGAGAGTATAATCAAATATCATGAAGCTCCCGGTTTGTTAAAAGGTCACTCAGAGGTAAGAATTAACATGTTGACGCTTTTAACCCTTCATTGCGCAAACTTTCAATTAATTTCGCAAACGGTTGCACTTAATCATCAAGTGGCACATTTGTGAATATAAACATCGTAAGAAACTTATTTTAGGTATGTTAACACTTCCAGTCCTTTCATAATCAAAGTTTTTCGATTTTTCGAAAAATTAGTCCCTAAATTTCAGTGTTCGATTTCATTAGGGTTTATTACACGTGTCAATACATCATTGGACGTGATTTTTACGAGGTGTTACATCCTCACCCCCTTAAAAGAAATCTCGACCTCGAGATTTGCTAAGATGTTGGAAGTTTTTTTTGTCGCATAATGGACTTAACTTCTATAGTATATCTGGAGTCTTTCCAAGCTCCCAAAGTGATCTTTATATTAGGTATATGTATCCTTTTGGAGCTTCTTAACCTGTCGATCCTTAATTGATACAAGTTGCTCATCCTATCATAAATCTACATATCATTCCGTGATAGTGCTTCTCGACTTATTGGTGAAGCACATCCTTAAATCATTAGTGTGGGTCACACTGCGAGTTCCACCAAGCTCCTTAAATAGGTCTTAGCTTGTAAGCTTTTTAATCTGGATACATTTGAATCCTTCGAATGACTTTATATATTCAGAGCTTAACTAATCTGATAGTTACAACTTGGCACACCCTTCTAGGGTGTTATCTTTTGTTGAACCTTATTCCTTAACAAGAACTTAGGAGGTTTGCTATTTTCATTAATCCTTGATTTTCTGCCGAATACTGGCATCTTACAAATGATTTCGTATGATCTTATTCGTTGTTTCCAAGGCAACTTTAAGATCCTGGTAATTGGACTTTCAATTCTTTTGTCAACAATAAATGTTTAACATTCCATCTATACAAGGTCTCCAAGGAAGCAGCCTTGATACTTATATAACAACTATCACAGAGAAGCTTATTCTAAGGTGAGATGGTTAATTCAACCACTACTTAAAACTAATCTTAAAGATTAACTAATCCTTGCAGCTAGTCGAACAAATCGACGATCCTGGGCAACTGATGGCGATTCTTAATTGTTGCCTAATTAGGGTTTCGATTATTCCATAATTGGTGTTAGCCGCCTTGGGGATTTCATAACAACGCGGTCCTAAGTGGGATACAAATCTTAACTCTACTTACCTCTTAGGAGGTAAATAGGGTAATTCTTAGGAGATGATAATCAAAATACAAAGAGGTTACAGAGACTTTCCATATCTCAGGCTCCAGTTCATCCATTATTGCTTGTGTCAAATAAATGACACATTTATGTTACGAGTCCATGAATTTCTTAATTGAAGACCTTTACTTGGACAATTCCATTCTGGATATCTTCTTTGATTACCATTAGTTGACTTTAGTACCATATGACCATCGGAATATCTTTGTGGTCCCATGCATTAAACCTCCATACTGATCAGGCATGGAAGCAATCTATGGAACATATTAAGATACACCTATCCTCATATGGCGCTTTTATCATACCATCTGGTATTCATAATCGATAGAGATTAAGGAGATATCAACCATATATGCTGACGCACTTCCTCTAGAGAGAGGTTACTTATAAAATTCTACGACTGAAGGTTTTTGACAGGAACAGAAGAAGTGGCTCTTATGATTTCGCCTGTAAGTTTTACCTTACACCTGACATCTGGGGTTCTTACGGGACAATTTCTAAAAGTTTGCTAAGCTTATGGTTTTATGAGAGACTTAGCGGTATCTGAAACCAAACGTAACTCTTAACAATAAAATCACAATAAGGGATTTATCTAGTGTCATTATTAATGTGAACAGCCTCTAACCATTCATCAGGAGGGTTAAACGCCTCCATTCTTAATCCTTTTAAACTTAGCTGCAAAATCTTTGACAAATTTAGGGCACTCTCAGCTTTGACTGGTTGTTTCTTAGTCTATACAACGTGAGTAGCTGAGGTAGATCCTACATGGGTTTATAATGAGCAGGCTTTGAAACCTTAACATGCCCTCTTATTTCCGATACTAACCACCAACAATTATTGCATTAAGCTTAGGTTTTGGGTAATTGGAATAGGGTACTATCTCAGCCAATGAATTAAAATTTTGCGACATACTGTCGACATTTTAGAACTTTTATGGTGAGAGTCAGCAAATTCTTATTCCATCTTTTTCCATTTCGATGCGAATAATAGGTCTTTCTAATAAGGTCCTTAACGCTCGGTCCATCCCATAATGTATAAGGGGATCTCTCTTATGGACTCCATTAATGTCCTCACTAATCAAGGGTATTACCATCGAATGATTGTGATGCATACCTTACCGTGTGCTTTCCAGCATAACTGCTGACATACCTAATGGTTTCTACTTCATCCAACAATTTCTTGTAATCGATGGTCCCTTTTTACTATTGAAGTCTCTTGACTTCCAAGAGACGAGCACTTTTAAGTACATCCTAAAGAATGGGCTCCTTGCCACATATGATTTTATTTGTATTATTCTTCGCATATGAAGTATGAATAAAGCTCTTATCATGAGTAGCGACATGTGTTTTAGAGCAAACAACATTTGGCTTCTTGAATCTTCTCATGACTTTTCTTATAACCTTTCTAACAACTGGGTTAACTTCAGTTTTGGAGATTAATTTCATTAATATTGAGGTTCACACTTGATACACCATTAATATTTGTCGCATTTCTAGCATCGCGACTGTTGTTTGTTTCTTCTGAGTTTTCCATACTCGAAGCTTTGTTGTTAAATACCAATTTCAATAAGTGCTTAGGTAACCCATACCTAGTGTTTCCTTGAATTGTCAAAGGCTCCCCATAAGGAGTCTTGATAACTACTTGCTTCTTATCATTCTCAATATAGGCTTGACTTCTAGGACGACCAATTCATTCCTATCACTATGTCGAGTCCCTTATTATTTAAATGGAAACAAGGACATCAGAAAAGAATGATTCCTAATGGATATAAACATCCATCTAATATTGCTGGAGCAGTCTCTGAGGTACTATCGGTCAATTCTACTTAACGCTTAGAGTTTTAACAGGCAGATTTAATGATTTACAAAATCTGTTGTCTATGAAAGACTTATCTGAACCTGAATAAAATAATACTCTAGCATGAGCGTTATTAATAAAGAAAGTACCTGTTGTGACATTTTCATCCTGAATAGCCTCGTGAGTATCCACTTGAGAGCTTCCATCTTCGGTCTTCTTAGACTCCTCAGGCTTCTTGGTTTTATTTGGGCAATTTGTCTTGATGTGCTCTTTTTCATTGCAACCATAGCAGGTTGCGTCTCCCAATCTCTTGCAATCCAAGGTCTTATGCTCCTTGGACTTGCAGATTCCACAGGGTAGAGGCTGAGATTCAAATTTGCATTTTCCGAGGTGGTATTTCCTACAGGTTTTGCATCTGGTCTTCTCACCGATCTGCTGTTTGTCCTTCAAATCCTTGCATTCATGGGTCTTGCGATCCGTCTCCTTACAGTTGACACATCCCCCGGTCTGATCATAGAAACATTTTCCGAAGTGCTTCTTCCCGCAGGTTTTACATTCGGGTTTTGCCTCCCTTGGTTTGGACTAGTTATAGCTTGAACCGGTCTTACCCTTTTTGTAACCCTTATTCGGGGTATCATCGCACTTTCGCTTATGATCCTTCAACGCACGGTCCACAGCGTTGTTTACGGTTGTATCTATCATAGCCTGTAACTCGGTGCTTGTTAAATTCAGTCTTACATCATCATTCTGATCAACGGGATGATTGTGAGCTTCAGAGGAGTCAGCCATGGTGAAACTTTGAAGGCTACAAACCAAGTGGTAATAATTTGCTTAATTATACAGGAAATTGTCGAGTTTGATGATTAAATAGCCATGGTGCACTTAAACCATATAGGCCAGTAGATAGTATTAAATTTATTTGATTATGTTTTGCCTAGGTTTTTAAATAAACCATCTTTGGCGTTTTAACGGAATATAATCCTTCATATCTATTAGACAGGGGACATAAGTCACGACTGTCCATGTCGTACCGACATTTTATATAGCACAAGGGCTTGTTCCAAATGACTTTTTGATGGCACAGAGGCCTTGTCGCTAGGGAAATTTTAAAACATAATCAATGATTCCTTTGGATCGGAAAACTTCATAGTTCATTGCCTTGATAAGAAGTTATGAAGTAAAACTATCTTTTTCATGCATACATCTTTGCCCGAAGGTATTCATCCCAGTGGATGTTTTGATGTGTTCATCATGTTCGACGTTTATTAGCCATGATTCCTCTTGATCATTTATGCTAAATAAGGGGTTTGAAAAAATTTCCTAATATAAAGATGACAAGTGTGATTTTATCGCATCACTGTTGTCGGGAGTGTTAACACATTTTCAGGTGTTAACAAGGATCTGAATCTCTTTTAAACAGGTTTTACCATCGTAGCCAGGTCGTTAATGACATTCAAGCTAGGTTATACCCTTTAAGATTCTCTTTAATATGCATACTGGCAGGAAAGGAATGATATTTATTTTATTCAGGATTATAATTATCCTAAATTTAATTAAAATATAACTATGGCACAAAAGGCCAAGCCATAAGGGCAACTTTAAATTATAAACCATGATTTTGTAAAATCAAGGTATTTAGGCTTTGAACGTTGTTCATTGCCTTTTCTTGACAGGGAGTTGTAGGCTACGACTGTCTTTTGTCTTATATGACAATGGATATGGCCCTTAAGTATTATATCCCTAATGGATGCTTAAATCACAAAATAAGAAAGGATTTCGGGAGAATCCTGTATAAGGATGATTTATGCGATTTTATCGAACCACGTCTGTCAGGAATGTTAACATAATACAGATGTTAACATGGATTTGAATCCCTTGAATAGGTTGTACCATCTTGGCCATGTCTGTAATGACATCTAGGCTAGGTTTTATCTTTAAGATTCTTTTTAATATCTAAACACAGATCAATCCTAAATTGAGATGTTAACAAGGATCTAAATCTAATTGAGGAACTACCATCTTGGCCCTGTCTTAAAATGACACCTGAGCTAGGTCTCGTCCTTTTTAGATTTTTGCCATTTTATTATAATGGTAGATGTAACACCCTAGTTATTTTATATGTAAATACCAACAATTAGATGTGTAGTTAAGACTACACATGCTATAAAAATACGAGTTTATTAAAACTTTTACAATTCTTAAGTTATTCTACATCACGTGGTTGAATTCGTTGTTTAAAAATCTACAACGTGACAAAATGCGGAAGCGTGTATCTATATCGTGTTCGGTTCTTCGTTGAGCTTGATCGTCTTCCGGCATCCAAGGTGTACCTACATTTCATAAACATGAAATTCTTTAGTCATACTGGGCTTTAAACGTGTCTAGACGAATCCGAGAAACAATCGATAACAAAAACAAAAGTTTTAACCTGACCACCACCGTAAATTACGGTGGAACCGTAATTTACGGTGGCCCCTGGATGTTAGTTCCCCACCGTAATACAGGGGGGTTCCACCGTAGCATTTTTCATGTCCACCGTAATTTACGGTGGGACCGTAAATTACGGTGGTCCCTGCATTCCAGCTTTCCAATTTTACCGTTTCTGATACGAAAACTTCCGTATCTTTCAAACCACTTATCCGTTTGACCTACCGTTTCTTCCTACGTGTTTGTAATTTGATTCTCCATCATTTGGAGTTAAAATCCGACATTCGGCTTAACAAAATTTAAGACTTCTAAGTCTTCGGCTTATTACCCTTTATACCAAATTTTGACCCGGTTATGCATTTATCAAACAAACGTATTTATTTGATTCCTATATTTCATACACTTCATCAAATAATTGTAATATACCATATTAGGTTCTAATCATAGGTTTACTATACAAATTAACCCGTTTTCACTAGTATGCTTATTTTGACCCGTTAAGGATATTTTAAGCACTTTTAAGCTCAATTTCGCTTTCATTCTAATCTAGCGTTGTAACCTCTATTTCTTATCTAGTACTCTTCCATCACAACTAAATGTGTGTTGGATTTAAAGTAGATATCTTTGTGTTCCAAATTTATACCCCTTGAAATATCATTTTACGGCAAAGACTCGTATGGAGTCTTTTGGCCCAAGAATTACATCTTTCACTACCCATACTCGTTCTAAACTTTTGTTTAGTCATAAGACTCCTTTCCAAACAACCTCTAAGATTTGTTTGTTCAATTTAGCCTACAAGGGCGTTTTGGTCGATTTTGGTCCTTCTTTTACAATAAAAGGGCTATCACCAATTATTCGACCAAATTAGCACTTTTACATACATCATAAATATGCGTACCTGGCTCGGATCAACAAATAGACCCGATTTTAATACCTTGCTTTATATTCGCTAATTAAGAACGATGCGAATATCCATTGGATTTCTATTCCTGTAAGCATATAACTCGACAAAAGAATCATTAGTCTATATAAGTCAAAAGGTGTTGTCTACACCTTTTGACCCGTTTGGCCGAATTGACCATTTATCTTTGCGAGATGATATTTATTATCATCTCCTCTGCATGACTCGTTCCGTTTAACACCGTACGGTCATTTTTAACTTATAAACCGTTTATTACCTTCGACACAATATGACCGAATTATCGATTTACTTCTTTTTAAACCATCAACATGGCTTCTAATTATGCTCGACTATCTTGTTCCGTACGTCTACACGCCGGAACATCTTACCTCAATTTTGTATTTAACTTATTCATAACTAATACGATAAGAGAATATTCTGAAATGTAAGACTAGTGTAAGCTATACTTACTTGGCATCCGAATTATGCTTTTCCCTTCATTCTTGATTCGTTTGACCCGCTTCCTTTCCCAAGCCTCCACCTAGCTCGTTAGGCGTCAAACTATTTTCAATCATTTACAAGGCGGTCAAATTAGTCATAAAAATCACGACTATTCCACCTCGCTTACTTACTATGCCGAAGCTACTATTCGACTTCATGATTAGTTAACTTAGCTTATCAAAAGTTAACTACTTAGTGATCACTTGGTTTACACAATTAAGTCAAATCAACATTATGATTAGAACCCGTTTTAACCCATATTTCACGTAATTAATCAATTAAGGCAATTAGGCGCTTGATTCGTACTTTCAACATATAAACATTCACTTAGGCATTTTAACAAACACCTTGTGGGCATATTCTATAAAATCAACAATCAATTTTTCATGACTAGTTATTTACCCAAGTTTTAACATAATTCACAAGTTCTTATGTCTAGCATGCATAACAACACCTAGACTTACTTCATAGAGATCAAAATACACTAGAGTGACAATCAAAATCCTAGTGTTTAACATATTTCTACAAAACCCACTAAACACCCATATTGGTGATTATGAACTTCATCATGATGAGCAACATTCAACAAGCTAATGGCTAGGGTTACCTCCTAGACATGATTCCATTCCAATTTCATCAAAACAACAATCATGCAAGCACAAATTTTGAATCTTATGTGTTCATCCAGAATTTGAGATGGAACCAAATAGTAAAATTTTACATACCTTATGATCCCTTTACTAAGGTGATCACTAATTTGTGCTTGGATTTCGATTTGGGCTTGATTTGCCCTTTCAATTTGATGAATTTCTGAAGTTTAGGGTTGAAGCATGAGAGCCTTTCTTGGCTCTGGTTGAATTCGCAGGAAACACACACACGTATGTGTGTTTTATGTTTTTAATATTTGATTTAATTAAAAACTATAATTCCTTTGTCCATGTTTAGCCCCTCAACTTTACACAAGTTATTTAAAGGATATCTTAACCATATTTGTTCTATAAATATCAAGACATTATCTAACTAGGTTAATATTCCTAGTTACTTGGTGGGTTCCGGGAGTTATAATCCGTAATATTTTAAGTCCCGTTAACTCGGGCTCTTATAAACTCAATTCCTTAAAACTTTGTTTCGCTTGTATTTAATATTAGGATTTCTTATTAAATCCTAAATATTTACCGGGTTATTTTTACTACTAGCGGTACTTTACCCGTCTTTTAGTATTAACGTGGGTTAATTACCAAACCCGTTTTCGGGGTGTTACAAGTCTACCCCCCTTAAAGAGGTTTCGTCCTCGAAACCTTGCTTACCTAGTTCATTGAATTTCTAAACTCAATGCGTTTGACTTGAGTAATCTCTTAAGCATTACTCATACTTTAACCAATCGTTAGTATTACCAGAAAAATTATGGTAATGTCTTTTTGGTTACAGAACCTCTACGTATCTCATATGACATAATGTAACTTCGAAATAACGTAGTCTCGTTATTTCCACTAGTTTAGTTAACTTAGCGATATCCATCGCTTTCATATACCATCGAATTCCTTATGAATCTGTTACTTTGACCCGTTTAAAGGTCTTTTTGTGAAATCTTTCACTTTTAGCAATACTTTCTTTTGTTTTCAGATTTATTTATTCGGTTCAGTCATACCGAACCTACCATTTACAAGCAAACCAAATTTATTTAAATGACCTTGACGAGTCTCACTAATTAGACTTATTAGTCCATTTACTTTTTACCGCTTGCTTGGTTATAATGTGATTCTATTTCACATTACATTTCTTGACCGTGATTGTGTTACGTCATGTTTAATTTATATCAAATTTCATTTTCGAGAATATCACTTTTTGAATATATCGTTTTGCGCCTATCAGTGTCAAGACTTGTATCTTTCATGCTTACTATTTAAATTCCTATCAGAATTTATGTTTGTAAAAACATTATTTCTTACTAAAACCGAAGTTTTAGTTTTAGAATCTTCTCTTTAACTTTTGTCAATTATCCATACCAGGATATTGACAGCTCATAATTTATTCTCATTTGGTTATGTCCCATTACCGGGCTCATTATTCTCTTGCATTTAACGCTGCCTTTGTCTGTCTAGTGCTCATTTGTGCCATTCGGCGTTATATTGTATTCAACATGTTTAACCTATTAATGTGAAATCCATTACTTATAAACAATCAACTTTATTCTTTATTCAACCCATTCGACTTCGAATAGTTGAACATATTTACTCCAAATTTCTATATACGAGATTTTATAGTCATAACTCGTAATCCAAGTTACTTTGATTTTTCAACCTGCGTTCACGTCTCATGGTTTACGCATGTGTTTAATTCTTACCCATCCGCCGGGTGTTTTTACCGAAATCGTTATTATTGCAACCCTCCCGGTATGCTTTAAGACCTCGCTTCATTTTTGTATTCCGACTTTGTCTATAAGTTTGACGATTTACAAAAACGACTTGTTTAGGTACATATTCGCATTTTCCGGGTTCGAGTGTAAGTACACCCCCTCCCAATACTCGTCTAAATCATATTACATGTGTGCGTTTTCCGGGTTCGAGTGTAAGTACACTCCCTCCCAATACTTGTCTAAATCATTTTACATGTTTGCGTTTTCTGGGTTCGAGTGTAAGTACACTCCCTCCCAATACTTGTCTAAATCATTTTACATGCTTGCGTTTTCTGGGTTCGAGTGTAAGAACACTCCCTCCCAATACTTGTCTAAATCATTTTACATGCTTCTTTGTCCCTTCTCCCGGGCTCATTATCCTAATGTAATACGCTTCCGTCACACGGCCGTGCGTTTACTTTATTATCAAATATTTTGCTCATTTGATCCATTTGGGTACTTTTTAAGTTAGTCCCATTCACCCTGCCCTTACTACATCGAATGTAAATGTGTCCGCTATAAGAAACTCGTGGTATCATATGCCACTACTTACTTGGCCAGAGTAAGTGATTTAACACATGACGTACACGACCTTTTTATAGTTTTCACATCACGCCCTATGTAAGTAACGCCTCTATTCAGTTTTCTTGGAAATTATATCCTGGATATGTATTCTATTTAGGTCTTTCCAAGTTTTTCAAGCTACATATGCAACTATCAGTTTCTACGTTTTTGTTGCATATTTATATTCATGCAATAATTTAAACGTGCACCTGGTAAATGCTTGCCCTAACGGGCTTTTCTTGCCATTAGCCTTGTTAGCGACCATTACGCGATTTTGGTCCTTAATGGGCATGCTCTTCTTGTCATATCTCGGACCATTCCATCATCATATCCACAATTCGTTTGACTCTCGTCGTCTTCAAACGCGAGTGTCCTTCAATTAAAACATTCACAAAAGTTAATAACATCTACTTCAAAAATCGCCCGTATTCTAATACAAAGCTTTTTTTTTTTTTTTACTATACGCGTCAATGCACGTATTTTCGCCAACTATTTCAATCATTTCAATTGGGGTAACGTGTAACACACGGTAACCCTATGTGTTGTCTTCAACACTTTAATACGCTAGACCATTAGCATACATGCACTTACCGGATTTGCGATCAAGCCTCGAACCGAACACCAATCTTTATTAAGAGCATAAGGTTTAAGTCCAAGCATGGTTCCTCCCCACCATACTCGAATCTCTTAAACCAAGGCTCTGATACCAACTTGTAACACCCTAGTTATTTTATATGTAAATACCAACAATTAGATGTGTAGTTAAGACTACACATGCTATAAAAATACGAGTTTATTAAAACTTTTACAATTCTTAAGTTATTCTACATCACGTGGTTGAATTCGTTGTTTAAAAATCTACAACGTGACAAAATGCGGAAGCGTGTATCTATATCGTGTTCGGTTCTTCGTTGAGCTTGATCGTCTTCCGGCATCCAAGGTGTACCTACATTTCATAAACATGAAATTCTTTAGTCATACTGGGCTTTAAACGTGTCTAGACGAATCCGAGAAACAATCGATAACAAAAACAAAAGTTTTAACCTGACCACCACCGTAAATTACGGTGGAACCGTAATTTACGGTGGCCCCTGGATGTTAGTTCCCCACCGTAATACAGGGGGGTTCCACCGTAGCATTTTTCATGTCCACCGTAATTTACGGTGGGACCGTAAATTACGGTGGTCCCTGCATTCCAGCTTTCCAATTTTACCGTTTCTGATACGAAAACTTCCGTATCTTTCAAACCACTTATCCGTTTGACCTACCGTTTCTTCCTACGTGTTTGTAATTTGATTCTCCATCATTTGGAGTTAAAATCCGACATTCGGCTTAACAAAATTTAAGACTTCTAAGTCTTCGGCTTATTACCCTTTATACCAAATTTTGACCCGGTTATGCATTTATCAAACAAACGTATTTATTTGATTCCTATATTTCATACACTTCATCAAATAATTGTAATATACCATATTAGGTTCTAATCATAGGTTTACTATACAAATTAACCCGTTTTCACTAGTATGCTTATTTTGACCCGTTAAGGATATTTTAAGCACTTTTAAGCTCAATTTCGCTTTCATTCTAATCTAGCGTTGTAACCTCTATTTCTTATCTAGTACTCTTCCATCACAACTAAATGTGTGTTGGATTTAAAGTAGATATCTTTGTGTTCCAAATTTATACCCCTTGAAATATCATTTTACGGCAAAGACTCGTATGGAGTCTTTTGGCCCAAGAATTACATCTTTCACTACCCATACTCGTTCTAAACTTTTGTTTAGTCATAAGACTCCTTTCCAAACAACCTCTAAGAGTTGTTTGTTCAATTTAGCCTACAAGGGCGTTTTGGTCGATTTTGGTCCTTCTTTTACAATAAAAGGGCTATCACCAATTATTCGACCAAATTAGCACTTTTACATACATCATAAATATGCGTACCTGGCTCGGATCAACAAATAGACCCGATTTTAATACCTTGCTTTATATTCGCTAATTAAGAACGATGCGAATATCCATTGGATTTCTATTCCTGTAAGCATATAACTCGACAAAAGAATCATTAGTCTATATAAGTCAAAAGGTGTTGTCTACACCTTTTGACCCGTTTGGCCGAATTGACCATTTATCTTTGCGAGATGATATTTATTATCATCTCCTCTGCATGACTCGTTCCGTTTAACACCGTACGGTCATTTTTAACTTATAAACCGTTTATTACCTTCGACACAATATGACCGAATTATCGATTTACTTCTTTTTAAACCATCAACATGGCTTCTAATTATGCTCGACTATCTTGTTCCGTACGTCTACACGCCGGAACATCTTACCTCAATTTTGTATTTAACTTATTCATAACTAATACGATAAGAGAATATTCTGAAATGTAAGACTAGTGTAAGCTATACTTACTTGGCATCCGAATTATGCTTTTCCCTTCATTCTTGATTCGTTTGACCCGCTTCCTTTCCCAAGCCTCCACCTAGCTCGTTAGGCGTCAAACTATTTTCAATCATTTACAAGGCGGTCAAATTAGTCATAAAAATCACGACTATTCCACCTCGCTTACTTACTATGCCGAAGCTACTATTCGACTTCATGATTAGTTAACTTAGCTTATCAAAAGTTAACTACTTAGTGATCACTTGGTTTACACAATTAAGTCAAATCAACATTATGATTAGAACCCGTTTTAACCCATATTTCACGTAATTAATCAATTAAGGCAATTACGCACTTGATTCGTACTTTCAACATATAAACATTCACTTAGGCATTTTAACAAACACCTTGTGGGCATATTCTATAAAATCAACAATCAATTTTTCATGACTAGTTATTTACCCAAGTTTTAACATAATTCACAAGTTCTTATGTCTAGCATGCATAACAACACCTAGACTTACTTCATAGAGATCAAAATACACTAGAGTGACAATCAAAATCCTAGTGTTTAACATATTTCTACAAAACCCACTAAACACCCATATTGGTGATTATGAACTTCATCATGATGAGCAACATTCAACAAGCTAATGGCTAGGGTTACCTCCTAGACATGATTTCATTCCAATTTCATCAAAACAACAATCATGCAAGCACAAATTTCGAATCTTATGTGTTCATCCAGAATTTGAGATGGAACCAAATAGTAAAATTTTACATACCTTATGATCCCTTTACTAAGGTGATCACTAATTTGTGCTTGGATTTCGATTTGGGCTTGATTTGCCCTTTCAATTTGATGAATTTCTGAAGTTTAGGGTTGAAGCATGAGAGCCTTTCTTGGCTCTGGTTGAATTCGCAGGAAACACACACACGTATGTGTGTTTTATGTTTTTAATATTTGATTTAATTAAAAACTATAATTCCTTTGTCCATGTTTAGCCCCTCAACTTTACACAAGTTATTTAAAGGATATCTTAACCATATTTGTTCTATAAATATCAAGACATTATCTAACTAGGTTAATATTCCTAGTTACTTGGTGGGTTCTGGGAGTTATAATCCGTAATATTTTAAGTCCCGTTAACTCGGGCTCTTATAAACTCAATTCCTTAAAACTTTGTTTCGCTTGTATTTAATATTAGGATTTCTTATTAAATCCTAAATATTTACCGGGTTATTTTTACTACTAGCGGTACTTTACCCGTCTTTTAGTATTAACGTGGGTTAATTACCAAACCCGTTTTCGGGGTGTTACAGTAGATCTTATAAAAGAAATGTTATTTTAATTTATTTCATATATTATATTCACATATATTGAATAAATGAAATTTTTGATAAAGCATTCCAATAATATATATATATATATATATAAAAGAGGTACAGAATTGCCCTAAACGGGACTTGAAAGAAATGATGTTGTCCCTGAAAGGACTGAAAGATAAGTATGCCCTTATAAGGACTTACTAAGGAAACGAACTTCAGCAAAAGGAGTTTCTTCTTCAGTTTATTTCTGAATGTCTTCTCCTTGATTGCACGTTTATCCTAGTTGCAGTACAAGGCTCCGCATTCCTCAGCTTCGGATGGGGAGGATTTCCATTACGGCTCCTTTGCTTGGCGACATATAAAATATAGAATTGAAAGCAATAATTTCTCCGAATAGAGATGAGAGTATTCCTATGTTAAGTCTAGACTCAGAAGGTCATGGAACGTGCTATTGTGTCATTGAGATTAAACACAAAAGGCTAGTGTTTAATTCACTTAATGTTGGCTCTGATACCAACCTGTCACACCCCGATATTTCCACGTATTACCGGTGGGCCCGGTGGGGAGTATCGTGACGTAGTTGATATTATCATAGTCAAACAACACAAATTATAAATGCACAGCGGAAGCAAAGATAAAATATATTACAAACCGATATAAAGTAATATCAAAGTATTACAAACGTAATGTAAAAGATCCACAGGCGGATCAAAAGATAAAAAGAAACTTTGTTCAACAGACTTTAAGGCATCCAAGCTTGCGAGACTCTTATTGATGCTAAGGAGAGGCCAGCCTATTACGAGTAGTACCTGCACTTAACCTTTTTGGGAAAATACGTCAGTTTACACTGGAAAATATAATTAACTGACTCATTTTGAAAAGGTTTAGAAAATTGATTTGAATGCACGTGGCACAAAACATTTTATAACTTGGGATAATTATTTGAATATAATACTTGTAAAAGAATTACATGTTCCTTATGCGTTCAGTAGCCCGATCCGTAGACCGGGTTAAAGATCAATAGACACACCACAATATTTGTTTAGGCATTGACAGGTGTACGCCTACACCCCGTGCTTAGGTCGTTGCCATTTCGTAAAATGATGCCAAGGATATCCGGGACATGGTCATTAACCCCCCCAAAGGCTTTAAGCAAACAAAACATTTCAAAACGTAGCATATCAATGATTTAACCTCTATTCGATTAAAGATTCAATGCCGGACCAAGTGGTATTTTATATACCGTACCCCAAGCCCGTATAGGGAAAATAAGTTAAAAGTATTTACCTGAGCTAAATATAAATTCAATCCCAGCCGTATCAAATCAGCAAGTACAGATAGCTTTTACTGGGCTCCTAAATCTGGAACGAAGGTTTTTAATAACCTATTAGATTCCTAACGGGTCTTTAATTAAGCTTATGCTTAGACCGGTTAGTTTTAAAGGAAGATACGGTTCAAAACGCATGATTAAGAGAGAACCGGATTAGAATGTGGTTTAGACCCGACAAGCTTGTATACTTGTGTACTAAGGGTAAACTAAACACATTATGGATTTTGAGATAAAATGACAAGGTTTGACCCGTTTCGGCTAATTTATGAAAACTAACTACATAAGCCGATCCGAACGCGAAAAGTGCGTAACGGTTAACCAAAAGAGTCATATACAGGTTTCCTAAGTTAATATGCCTTAAATATGTTGTGATATCAGTAGGATACCTTCCATTATGCCCAAAACGAATTTAAAACCAATTTATGCCCCGTAGGGGTATTTTGGTCATTTAAAAGGTTATGAAAGAGGTTTAATATAAATCTGAGTTTCAGGTCAGGTTTAATCAGTAAAAGTACTTAATTTAATAAGTTATATCAGTAGGGTGTTACACATATGTGAATTTTATCATTTATAACCAAACTATGCACCGAAGGGGCATTTTGGTAATTTCACATAAGCTTTAAAGGTCAAAATTAGAATTCTGAGTTTAAAAATTTTGCCTACTGTTTAATTATGAAAATTTACTTAAAACATCAGTAGGTATCAAACCTTATAGGTTAAAAATAGTTTTAACTTATACTATGCGTTAAAAACGCTTAAAAAGGCGATTTTGAGTTATTTCCGGGTTTTTAAAGAAAAGCTGATATTTTTATTATTCCAGAAGGCTCAAAATATTTTATTTATCATATTAGATCAGTAGAAAAAGGTTTGGTACTAAAAGGATTTGTAAAACTCATTTTGTAGGTCAAAAGGGCAAAACCGGCATTAACCGAATTATACTTAGAACTCTAAGTTATGCTCAGCCTAAAAATAAATAAAAATCTCCAAAAATCCCAAAATATTATTTTATTTCAGTAGGTAAAAAGTTTGGTATCAAAAATAGGGTTTAGATAGGCTATATGCCAATTACGCCGTTTATTTAATAAAAAGCTTTTTATTTACGCTAATGAGCATAACTCCTAATCTAGACCTCAAACTGATGTCAAGTTTTAGGGACAAGTTTATAAATCAGTAATAAAGATTATTGTCCTCTCATATTTTCAAAATTCTCGTTTTAGGGTAAAAAGGGCATAATGGTCAACATTTAAGCATATAACGGAAACATGCAATGAATAGGATAACTAAGGAACCAAGTTGTATAACCTCAGAGGGTTACACTAACCTATAACCTGGTCCTAAAGGAATCTTAAGGCATATCTAAACTAAGCTAAATCGGGTCAGAACTGAAAGTCAAAGTAAAAGTCAATTTTTGCGACTTTCGGTTCCGAACCGAGCCTATACTTAGAATTGTCGGGTTGAATCATGCTTAGGCATGTTCAACTAATATTCACCAAGTTATTAAAGTGAGAAAACTGATTTTATAGCTTTTATATTAATAGTTATGTATTTTATTTAAAACTAACCCGTTTGACCTTTATTTGACCCGACAATTAAACTAGTAAACGTGGTAATTAGGAGGTGCCCTCTTGAGGGTTAATCACCTACCTAATTACGGTCACGTAGCCATGTTCGTTGCGAACCATGGTTCAACCGTTTAAAAGTCAAAGCGTTTATCGATAACGCTTGACTTTTCAGTTTAAAAATGCTAAATAATTAAACTAAGCATGAAGGGGTTACTTACAAGAGTCCAAAGGACTGAAGGAGGTTCTCAAGAAGCTCAAGATCCTCCAAGAATTCAAAGAATAAGCAGAATGGAAAGAAGGTGTGAAGGAAACAAGTGAACTCACCTCCTTTTTATAATTTTCGGGACCTCGTATGATCGCGACAAGTGTCGGGGAGCTAAAACCAGATCACAACAAGTGTTGGGTGGTTTTATTATACCTTGGGCAGCCCCTAGAGTCGAGTTGAGAGTATAGGAAACCAGATTGAAAATGAAAACAGCAAGGAACAGGCTGTTTACAGCTATTCTGCATCTGTGCAGGCCTCGCGGCCCGCGTGAGATGTCTGTGTGGCCTTACGCGGCCCGCCTGACAGTCCAGCCCAGCAACAGCAGTTTCAAAACTGACAGAAATGGTCCCTGTGAGCCTTTAAAGTCATTTTAGGCACGTTTAAGGCCCGTTAACCTCGTTTTAAGGCTTCACTATGGTGTGTAAACATAGGGGACATGAAACATGTTCAAAAACATGTCGGATGTCGGTTCGTTTGGCCGTATGGTCACGTTGTTCGTCTAATTACGACGAAACACGAACGAACGTGAAAAACGGTCCAAACTACGCGACGAATGGAATTTTATCAAGGCGATCACTAAAATAAAATATTTTAGTGCTTACATAAATTTTTGGGTGTCCGAAGATATTCAGAATGTGAGATATGCGCGAAAATGCAAACTTGTGCACTTTTTGACACTTTTAGTCCCTGCATGACATAAAAGTTTATTTTTGCGCACGAAACACCTCTAAGCCTATATCTAAGCTACATAAAGAATAAATAGGGTATGTTTAACTCCTGGTCATATTCCGGAAGGTTCGATACCCTACGAATCGGCATACTTTTGCCATTTGACGCAAATAGCCCTTTAATTGCGCAAAGTAGCGTGAAATGCTGTTTAATGATATCCAAGCCTTCCATGGCCCATATCTATCCTTCCCAAGCATATACTTAAATATTAATACGCTTTCGTTCGCTTAGATGGTCACTGAAAGGCGTAGATTCAAAAGTTGACGCTTTAGGTCCCTCTATTGCGCATACTTGCGCATCTCATCATTTAATAGCATTGAAGCCTTACCTAATCCATATTAGGCATTCTTGGAAGTATTATTAAACATCACGATGCTTCGGGTTCACTAAAAGGTCATTTAGAGATATAATTGAACATATTGACACTTTTAGTCCCTCTAACTTGCAAAGTTGCGCGTAACTTTACTTATGAGCATAAAAACCTTAGATGGCCATTATTTGGCATTCCCGAGAGTATAATCAAATATCATGAAGCTCCCGGTTTGTTAAAAGGTCACTCAGAGGTAAGAATTAACATGTTGACGCTTTTAACCCTTCATTGCGCAAACTTTCAATTAATTTCGCAAACGGCTGCACTTAATCATCAAGTGGCACATTTGTGAATATAAACATCGTAAGAAACTTATTTTAGGTATGTTAACACTTCCAGTCCTTTCATAATCAAAGTTTTTCGATTTTTCGAAAAATTAGTCCCTAAATTTCAGTGTTCGATTTCATTAGGGTTTATTACACGTGTCAATACATCATTGGACGTGATTTTTACGAGGTGTTACAACCTATGAAAGGAGTGATTCGGTTTGGAAAGAAGGGAAAGTTGAAACCCCGATACATTGGGCCGTTTGAAGTAACAAGCAAAGTAGGACCAGTGGCTTATCGGCTAAAACTTCCTGAACAGCTGGCAGGAATACATAATACTTTTCATGTATCAAATTTAAGGAAGTGCCTAGTGGAGGAAGCCCAACAAATACCCCTGGAAGACGTAAAGGTTGACGACAAACTCAACTTCATTGAAGAACCACTACAAATCGAAGATAGGAAGGTTAAAAAGTTACGCAAGAAGGAAATCCCGTTAGTCAAAGTCAAGTGGAATCAAGTGGAACGCACGTCATGGACCCAACTTTACATGGGAATTAGAAAACATAATGAAAGATAAGTACCCTCATCTTTTTAAGTGATGACAAATTTCGAGGACGAAATTTTTGTAAGGAGGGAAGGATGTAATACCTCGAACATTAATGTACTGGTTATAAACGTATGAATTATGTAATTTATGTTTCATATATTGTTAAACGAGTAAAGATGATTGTGTGAAAGGTGAAATATCTTGACAAGCCTTGGCTAATATATGAGACCGTTTAATATTAATAATTAAATATATTATTTTTGACCTTACTCCGTTTTCAATGAAACGTAGGTTAAAACGTAGATAAAAATACGCTCGTGCTAATGACATATTCGTCGTTTTATAAAACGTCATATTTTAAAAGTTATACGAGAAAAACGAGTGAAGCAGCTGAATTAATATATATAAGCAAGCAAGCTAGCAGGTCAAGCAGGCAGGTAGGCACGTCACTTGATCCCACATCGCCTCAGAAATAAGTTGAGGTGCCTGCTTGCTTCCTTTAAATAAGAGTCTCAGTAGTTTGATTAGTACCAGTTTCTTTAACGGGAATGCTCTAGTATAGAGAATCATGAGTATACGATACCCCGTTGGGTGTGTTAGTAGTCGTTTTTGGAGCGCGAGTAGGAGCAGGAGTAGGGAAACTCTACATCAACGTGCCGTAGATAGTTTTAAGGTATGCTCTCGTTTACGTCTATGTTTAATTATTTATTATTTGATCTTAGTAGTTACTCGGAGTATTATTATTAGTAGTAAAATTATTATTAGTAGTAGTAATAGTAATGTTAATATTATTTTTAGGTACTAGGGTTATTGTCAGGTGCGGGTATTGGGTAGCCTAGCCATAGTTAAGCATAGACTGATCAACCATGCTTAAACAAGGCAGCACTAACCAATATCCAACCATGATAATGACTAGTTAGGTGTACTAGTACCTAACCTAGGATTATTTAATTGTGTCAGGACCTTGAGACATAACCCAGTCGTACTGCGGCAGTTAAGCAATTGCTAATCAGGTGAGTCATCATACTTGTCTTTTAAACTGTGATAGTATACTCGTCCATAACTGGTAATAATGAGAATGCTGCAGTATGCATGTGTCAGTAGGGGTATATGGGATCCTATTATACTTAATGAGGTGTGTCACTCTGGGAAGGGTAATACACAGGCACTTCGTGCTTATAAGGTCCAGCGACACACACTTATACCTATGTGACGGCCGTAGGGGGGCACAGCTGGAGGACCAGTATGTATCTTGTACAGTGGTTTGTGACAAGTCAAATGTGACCTATAAGGTTCAATGAGGCCCAACCTGACTATAATGTGGTCACATGCCCATATTGTGTATGCATATAATGTAAACTGTGGTCTGTCTTTATAAAAATTGTATAGTATGAGCTCACCAGTATATATCTGACGTCGTTTTGAGTATATTTATCTCAGGTGAGTCATGAGGAAAGTTATAGGAACTACTTGACAGTTGTGGAGTTTTAGAAGATCAAGGAGTTCTTAGTTGCCAAAAGCTTGTAAATAAATAAAGTGTTGTACTCAGACTATTATAAGTTTTAATGAAAGTTTAGTTTGTTTCCGCTGTAAGTGTATCAATTGTGCATAATCACCCGGGTTACGGGGTGGGTGTTACACATTTGGTACCGGGTACCGGTACCGAACCAGTACCGTACCGGTACCGAACCATACCAGGTATATTCGGTACCGGTACCGGTTCCCATTTTCCCCGTTTTTCGGTACCGGTACCGGTACGATACCGGTATTTACGGGTAAAACACCGGTAAGTACCGGTACCACTTTTCCCCATTTTTCGATACTGGTACTTTCGGTACCGAACTGGTACCGTGCTCATCCCTAGTTTGACTCATCGGTATATCCGTATAATACGATCTAATTTATGAAATTGCGTTACTTTCTATCGTATCATTTTACCGTAAGTTTTATCTGGATAACATTTCAATTAAGCATTACTTGTTATTTTAGCATATTATTTCGTACTGGGTCTTCGACTCATTCCGTAAACCTTTTTGTATATATAGACTTTCGCCGTGATAAAAATAGAGCAATAAAGCTTAGGAAATTAATCAAGAAGATGTTAGGAATAAAGAGATTAGGTTTAATCATTTAGTTAATATGTATTGTTTAGCTATAAATACCCATATTATTTAGCAATCCTAGTTATAGTATTATCCTGTCCTATTATTTAGCAATCCCAATTATAGTATAATATGTATTGTTTAGCTATAAATACCCTGTTTAGGGTATGCGGATTGTAAGTCAAATTTTGAGTTAGTCTTTTTGACATAAATAAAATTTGGTTGTTAGCCAAGTTCTTATTGTTTTTTCTGATTCCTATTCCGTTTCGATACCGATGCATCTTGAGAATTTACGATGAAATGAGAACAAAGTGCGATGAAAATAGTGCTCCAAGTTTCTAAAATAAAAGCAAGCTAAATAATTGTCTCTTTGCTTGGTGGCACTAGGTATTTATTCCTATCAAAGTGATACGGGTCAAGTTTCAAAAAGTAGGTGACTGGTGGATTGTAAGAGTAAATTATAGAAGTGTATGTTCCGTTGAAAAAAATACTTTTTGAGAGTACTTGGGCTGAAATTAATTAGAGCAATAAAAAAACGGGCCTAAGTTAATTGAGTTACTGGGCTAGTAATGCAAGATATACAAAATAATAATTAAGTTGAGTTAGGACTGTTTGACAACTTCTGAATGGTTAAGTGATGAACCAGTAAGAGTCTGAACCATTAAGAGCCAGTATAATGCTTAACCGTTCAGAGGCAAATGTCTGACCAGTTCAGATTAGAGGTCTTAACCATTTAGACCTGGTATAATACTTAACCATTCAGAGGCAAATGTCTGAACCATTCAGACATCTGCTCACCAAACAAACAGTCTGAACCATTAAGTGCTGAACCAGTAAGAGGTTTGAACCATTAAGAGCCTCATTAAAAGGTAAACAAACAGCCCCTTAGGCTCACAATCGAAAAAATAAATGCTTTGAGCCGGCTGGGAAATGAAAGGGGAAGTTGTTAGCTTTTGGTGTTGGCTTTGCATGAAAAACGAGGAAAATTGTTTCTTTTAGGATAAATTACACTTTTCGTTCTTTATGTTTGTACCGAATTGCAACAGATGCCCTTTAACTTCAATAATTACAGTCATAATCCTTTATATGTAAAACTCATTAAACCTTACATCTTTTGACCCTAACCCAGTTAAATTTAAACGTTAAGTAAAGTCATGTGCAAGACACATGAGGGCAGTTTAGTCTTTTTTTTCATACTTTTTAAATATATATATATATAATAAAGATAAATAAACCACATTGGCTGATGCTCATAATTAAGAGGGAAGTTTCAGACGTTTGAAAATATAAAATCACGTCGGTTTGGGACATGAATCACAAAGTGTGATGAACCGCCATGCCTTTTCATAATAGTATAATAGAGACCATGACTCCACTTGTAATCTACCAAAAAGAAGACCACACGGTGTGGTGGGGCTTGAAGACGGGGCATTATGCGTCACGTGGACCGAACCTCATAACATGGAGCGGTGGTTAAGCCGGCGGAGTGGCACACGGCGTTGATGCAAGGCGTTTTCCGACATGTGGAACAACCTTTTTGATTATTTTTTTATAATTCAAATTTTATAAAAACATTACTAGAAATTAAACTAATAACATTAATATATGAGTAAATTACGTTTTTGGCCCCTGTGGTTATATCAGTTTTACTATATTGGCCCAAAATAATAATTTTTAACAGATCTGCCCCCATGGTCCCTATATCTAACCATTTTGGCCCCTGAGTCTAACTCAACCCTTAACCTGGTTAATTATTTGTCACATTGATGGGCATATTTGTAAGTTCCCCTCTCCCTTTACTTTTACTGACTTTATAAAAAATAAAATAAAACTAATAATTAAATCAACAGTTCAGTTAAACCTAATACCTTCTCAAATGCAGAACTAACACCGAATCGGTTAAACCAGCACCAATTTTAATCCATTTGCAGTTTGTGCAATATAAATCTCAATCAACTCACAAATCTTATTCACATAATGTTCAAATTCACATCAACATTAACCTAATTAACCGATTTACAATTACCAGCACACCAGTGGATCAATCATCAATACAAATCCTAAATCTCCCAATTGCTCATACAACACAGGTACATATTCATTTATATAAACCTAAAACCACATATTCTTAACATTATTACCTTTTGATTCTGAATCACCCAAATCTGTTAATGTTTGATTCGAATCATCTTCAATCATCATCATCATCCCCAGATCTTCAATTAAATCTAACCCAGATCTTTATCGAACATCATCATCTTCAACCATCATCATCATCCCCACATCAAACAAAAAGTACCCATCTTACAACTCACCTTCTGGATCTAAGATCTTCAACAAAACATCATCATCTGCAACCCAGATCTTCAACAAAACACATCATCTTCAAACCCAGATCTTCAATGACCACCTTCAACCATCATCATCATCCCTTAACCAAAACCCACATCCAAATCCACCTTGGACTGCCACCGCTGTGCACCACCGTGCGCCGCCACCTGTGGCTGCCATGGGTGTTCTTGAAGATAATCTAACAGAAGATCGTCAAAATTTTAACAGGATCCAACCAAATTTAACCAATTTTGATTTCGTTTTTTTTGGTAATTTCAGTTTTTTGGTTTCGATTTCGTTTGGTAAAGATCGCAGTAGTTTCCGATCTTGATATTTGGGGGTAATTCCTTGATGGGCTTTCGATGTTCGGGACGATTTGCAAAGGAAAGATTAGAACCTGAAAAGCTAAAGGGGGATTGGGGTTTTGAAGGGTGAGTGAATGAGAAAGAAACCTGAAGGATCGATGGTGATTGTAATTATAGACAAAGGGTGAAGAAGAGAAAAGGGAGGTGTGTATCAATGGTAGTAAGTTGCGTAATTTAGGGTTCTTCATCTGGATTTGCAGTGCAAAAATTGAAGGATGAGTAGTGGAGAAGATTTGTTCAAGAAAGAGATGCAGATGATGATGATTTGTTCAAGATCTGGGTTTTATTTATAAAGTCATAATAGGGGGAGGGGAAATTACATTTTTAGCCATCATGTGCCTGTCATGTGCCTAATAGTTAACCAAAATTTGGGATGGAGTTAGTCTCAGGGGCCAAAATGGTTAGATATAGGGACCATGGAGGCAGATCTGTTAAAAATTCTTATTTTGGGCCAATATAGTAAAACTGATATAACCACAGGGGCCAAAAACGTAATTTACTCTTAATATATAAACATTACAGACCATTAAAATTAAAAAAACATTTACATAAAATTAAAATTAAACACATAACATAATATAAAATTTAAAAAAACACATAATTTATATTAAAAAAACCCTAATAATTTGCCACTTCGAAACGTGTCTGAATTCACGTCCAACCTCGTGCCGATAGTTGATGAGGGCGACTTGAATGTGTAGGGTTTTATAAAAAGTTTGGGTGTGGGGTGAAGATGTGGTGTGTGGTATTTATAGATGTAAAAATTGAATTTTAGAAAGTAAATAATTTTAATTTTTAGAAAGTAACCATTGGGGTTAAAACGGCTCGTCTCCACGTCGAATCAACACGTGCCACGTCAACGCGGAGAAACGTACGCCGGTGGAAATCCTGTCACCCTGTGGACAACGCCGTTAACAACACAAGGCACGGGGTGGAAAAGTGGGCATGAACTGGCAACAACACCAGGTTTCGATGCCCACACCGTGTGGTCTAAATATAGCTCATCTAAGAGACCCGACTAAACTAATTTCATATCACCAAATCTTTATAAGTATTTTTGTTATAAATTATGTAACCGGATAGGGTGTTTCCATAAAGGAAAAATCACCAAACGCATGTTTTTTTCAAATTAGTCATTGACTTTTAGTTTTTTTTAAAATGTAGACATGCAAAAATAACCAGTAAAAAAGGCCACATTAGTAGAGCTAGTTAAGGAGGCATGAATTCAACCAACAAAAAGTCAATGAAATGTACAATAGGGTCCATAAGAAAACCAATCAATACAAAACACGTGTCACGGCCCTGCTTTAGTTGACGGCTCAAAGCGAGGGCTAAATTTAAGCAACCAACAAAAAGCAAGGGCTAAATTTAGGCCTACGTCAAAAAATACGGGTTAAATTTCAGCCAGTAACAAAAGGTGGGATCTAAATATCATCTCGCTGCAAAAGGTGAGGGCTAAATTTCCTCCGCATCACAAATTTAGCCGACATTTACACATGTTTTGTTTTGATTGGTTTGTATAAGGGATTGTTTTGATCGGTTTGTATAAGAGAACTCATTGTACTTTTCAGGGTTTTATGTGTTAGCTAAATCAATTTCACTTTTTATATATAACTCAATTTTCTTTTTAAGTTTTTAAATCTATATAAATTAATTATTATTTTAATTGGCTAAACGCTAATGAAACGTTACACTCTGTGTAGTGAAAACAAATGGTCTGGTGATGTGACAGTCACTTTATGATATGGTAGTGAAAACGAGAAAACTCATTACATTACACATAGCTTTATAAACGAACATTTTCAGTTTCCTTTTATAACTACCTACATCACTTTATGTTGGCTATTCGACAAATGTTACTCAGAGAGTATCCACTTAGCTATCTAGATAAGCGAATTACGTATTTTTACATAACTACCATCATCACTTTCTCAATTGATTGTGTAATAATTATTCATAAACAAAATGAACGATATTTCCAACCTGACATGAATGTCATGATTGTGTATTAGTTATTGATAAACAAACGAGTTAATTACTGTTTTCGTCCCTGAGGTTTGTCAAAAATAACGGTTTCAGTCCATTAGTTTAAAAATTGTGATTTCAGTCCATTAGTTTCATTTTCGTAACCATTTCAGTCCACTAACTTAACTCCATCCATTTATTTTGTTAACTTTGGGTGAAATTATCAAATTACCCCAGCTAACTTAACAAATTGTAATAAAAAAATTCTAAAAAATCAAAAAATTCCAAAAAATCTAAAAATCAAAAATTTTTTAAAAAATCATGAAAATTCTAAAAAATCCAAAATGTTTCATTAAATGTTTCGAACCCGAACCGTTTTCGAGCTGAACCGTTTCGACGCGAACCGTTTCGACCCGAACCGTTTCGACGCGAACCGTTTCGACCCGTACCGTTTCGACCCGTACCGTTTCGAGCCGAACCGTTTCGACGCGAACCGTTTCGACCCGTACCGTTTCGACGCGAACCGTTTCGACCCGTACCGTTTCGAGCGTTTCGACGCGAACCGTTTCGACCCGTACCGTTTCGACGCAAACCGTTTCGACGCGAACCGTTTCGACCCGTACGGTTCGGGTTCGAAACATTTAATGAAACGGTACGGGTCGAAACGGTTCGGCTCAAACGGTTCGCGTCGAAACGGTTCGGCTAGAAACGGTACGGGTCGAAACGGTTCGCGTCGAAACGGTACGGGTCGAAACGGTTCGCGTCGAAACGGTTCGGCTCGAAACGGTACGGGTCGAAACGGTTCGCGTCGAAACGGTTCGCGTCGAAACGGTTCGCGTCGAAACGGTTCGCGTCGAAACGGTTCGCGTCGAAACGGTTCGCGTCGAAACGGTTCAGCGTCGAAACGGTTCGCGTCGAAACGGTACGGGCCGAAACGGTACGGGCCGAAACGGTTCGCGTCGAAACGGTTCGGCTCGAAACGGTACGGGTCGAAACGGTTCGCGTCGAAACACTTAATGAAACATTTTGGATTTTTTAGATTTTTTTTGGATTTTTTAGAATTTTTATGATTTTTTAAAATTTTTTTGTTTTTTAGATTTTTTGGAATTTTTTTGATTTTTAGATTTTTTAGAATTTTTTTATTACAATTTGTTAAGTTAGCAGGGGTAATTTCACCCAAAGTTAACAAAATAAATGGATGGAGTTAAGTTAGTGGACTGAAATGGTTACAAAAATGAAACTAATGGACTGAAATCGTAATTTTTAAACTAATGGACTGAAACCGTTATTTTTGACAAACCTTAGGGACGAAAACAGTAATTAACTCTAAACAAAATAAACGATATTTCCAACACTGCTGGGATATATATCAGGTTTTCAAAACCTTATCATTCAAGGGAGCGAAAAAAAAAATACAACTCTAAACACGAATTCCTCAAAACAATGTTATGTATACGACACCAGAACAAGTTCTTGATGCCAATTTTATGTTATGTCACTTCAACGCTTCGTCCCGTTTGAAAAAAAAAAATAGAATCTTAAAAAAAAAATCCTATAAATTCATCTTCTCAAAGTTCTCTCCATGATAAATTGATAATATAAGTAGACCCTAATAAAAAGTTCATAAATATATAAGATCCCGCTAGACTCTGAGTAGAAGTGGCATGAAACATTCCGACACTAAATCAAACTTAAACCTATGGCCGAACAAGAAAGTACATGATGTTAATCGAATGACGCTAGAACCTTTTGATTGTTTGGATTCCATACGAAAATATCAATAATAATAAACATATTTTACAAGTGCTAAATGAAGCCGAAACTGCCTCCTGGCATGATCAGAAACGCCAACCTGAAAAATGCAATACAAAACCGAAACTAAATTGCATGATTCGTTGTTGTGTGAATTTTTGACACCACATGAACCCAACACAAATTCATAGGTTTGAATTTATTCTACGGCAGGTTAGCTTTGGCTTGAATCCAGAGAAAAAAAAAACATTTTAGCCTAGCAGAGTAGCAGGTCTTGTTCCAGTTGATTTGGCATGTTCATATGGTTCAGCACGTTTAATTTTGTAAAGTTTATAAAAACATATGTTTAAGTCACAACTTAAATTGATGGATATTACTATAATAGTATAGTCACAAATGCCAAACTTACATTGTTAGTGAATTTTACTATTAATCAAATAGTACTTTTTTAATCATTTCGACCATAAGACTATAAAGGGTTATTAGATTTTATCACCCACAACTATTGGCTATTGGCCACTGCCACCCTCAACTATTACTTTGATGCTCGTCACCCCGAACTTAACACTTAGTGTGTTTTGTCACCATGTCGTTAAATGATCACTAACTTTTGATCATGTTGATACACTTTTTGGGGTGTCATAAGGATCTTGGGAATGTTTTAGGGATCTTAGGACACCCCCAAAAGTATATTAATAGGATCAAAAGTTAGTGATTTGGTGACAGAACACACTAAGTGTTAAGTTGGGGGTGACGGGCGTCAAAGTGATAGTTGGGGGTGGCAGCGGCCAATGACCAATAGTTAAGGGTGATAAAATCCAATAACCCGACTATAAACCATATACGTCTTTAACCCAATTAAATTATTAGTAATTATATTTTTCTCTAATAACTTTAGTTCGCTAACCTAAAAAAAACCTACATACGCGGTTATACTATTTATTAAGTAGTTATAAGCACCGGTACTGTATTCACTTGTATGGTTTGTGTTAGTTGTATTATTTAGTTAGTTTAGGCCCTAGTATGTTATTTATATTTATTTGTTAGTCCCTCTCTCTTCCTATATATAGAGGGACCCATTACTTGTACAAACACAATTCAGATTTCCTTTCTTTCCATACCAGTCTCATTTACATGGTATCAGAGCTAAAGGTGTTTTAGCTCAAGAATATCCTCATTCGGGTGACCATTTCCGGCTCTCAGTTTAGAAAATTCGTAGTATGCTCTGTGGTTGCAGCTTAGTCTGACCTTCCACATCAGAAACGGATTTTCTCTTCCATACCATTTCCGGTCACCACCAGTTCTGTCCTAAAAACCCGTTCCAGATCTGTTCCAACACACCCATCACTTCAGCTCACATCAAATCTGCTCAAACACCCGAAACCACCACAACCCGTCACACCCTTTCTTAGATCCGGCACTTTTTCCGGCGAGTTAAGCTACACCGCCACTATCACTGTGCTCGGAATCTCCCGATCTACAAAACCCCTCAAACCGCGCCGCCATCCGCCGCTCCACGCGCCACTGCCTCTTCCGCCACCCTAACACACGCGCCGAGCGTGACGGCGCGTCGCTGCCTCTCCGGCCGCCGTTTTTTGCCAGTCTGGTCGGAATTCCCTCCCCGTCCATCCCGTCAGGTTAATTTTCCGATCTGAGCAACTTTGTTTTTCTTCCTCGGTTCGCGTGTTCGTATTCCAGTTCAGCCTTTTATTTTTCGAGTTCTGTTTGAATATCGTTTAAAATGGGAGATAATGAAAATAAGAAGAATACGGTGGAAAACCAAATTGCTCCAGGCATTATCAACTATGCCTCCGTTTTACGTATTCCTGTTAAGCTAGACTCGAGCAACTGGAGTTCCTGGAGCCTCTTTGTCCAAAAAGGTCTTGCTAGTGTGGACAAAGAGGACCATCTAACAAAACCACCCCCTGATCCAACTCCTCGGGAATGGCGTATTGACGATAGTGGAATACAAATGGCTCTATGGAATTCCATGGAGCCACAAATCCTCACTATCGCTCAAAACTTCCCTACAGTAAAGGCAATGTGGGACCACCTGTCTTCATCCTTCTCAGCTAAGGAATCTTTGTCCCATGCCTATTCTGTTGTTCAAGCCTTCACCCGGGCGGAACAAGGTGACTCCACCTTCACCGATTACTTTACTCGTTTCTCAAAGCTTCAAGATGAGTTACGAGCCCTTTTCCCACCTACTGCTGATTTAAAGGTTCAGGAGGAGCGTAACACCAAAATGGACGTCATGATGTTTATTGCGGGTTTATCACCTAAGTATGCAAGTGCACGTCCATTATTGCTAAGTAACTCTACCGCTATTTCATCTGTGGCATCCACATATCACCTATTGCGTGAAATGTATGGTGCGGACGCATCTCCAACTGATATGTCTGCCTTGGTCAGTAAGGGTACAGGGCAAAGTTCTTATATGAAGAAAGGCACTGGACGAGGCACTGGGGGACATGGTGGTAATCTTGTATGTCACTTGTGTCAAGAACCTGGACATGCAAGGTACAACTGCCCGAACAACTGCCCGAACAACTGCCATTATTGCAAGCTACCAGGGCATACAAAGCATAATTGCCCAAACTGTGCTCCTGGATCTCAACCAAAAGCTCGACTAGCTTCTACTGGTGAGTCTTCTCCTACTGGTGCGTGTTCTGACCCAACTACTGGTACTGCCTACACGTTGAGCGTGGAGGATCTCAGTAGACTTCAACAACTGTTGGCCTCACAGTCGCCTGCTCCTAGCCCACAAGCCAGCTTGGTCAATTCAGGTATACTTTCTTATCTCGACTTATCCTGGATTATTGATTCTGGAGCTACTCATCACATGACTGGGATTCAGGATCTTCTTTCTAGCCTACGTACTGGTTCTCACCCACCAGTTCGTCTTGCTGATGGATCCTCATGCCCAGTCCGTGGCATTGGATCGGTTAGTAATTCGAAAGACCTAAACCTTTCTTCTGTCTTGTTGGTTCCTAAATTCCCTGATAACCTTTGTTCGGTAAGTCAAATTACCAAACAAAATAACTGCTCCGTAACCTTTTATCCTACTCACTGCATTTTTCAGGAACTAGGGACGAACCGGCTGATTGGCATAGGTTTTGAATCAGGAGGCCTCTACCGTATGTCTTTAGCGTCACACCCTAAAGCCAACATATGTGATTCCAGTATCAGGGAGGCTCACTGCCGGCTAGGCCACCCTTCTGCAGCGGTTCTGAGGCAAATGAGACCGGATTTTCCATCTTCCTTTGATTTTCATTGCGAGTCATGTCAGCTTGGTAAACATACCAGGCGTCCCTATCCCCCTAGAGTGTCTAATCGAGTCAGTACGTTATGTCCAGGTTCATGACACAAGTGACATACAAGATTACCACCATGTCCCCCAGTGCCTCGTCCAGTGCCTTTCTTCATATAAGAACTTTGCCCTGTACCCTTACTGACCAAGGCAGACATATCAGTTGGAGATGCGTCCGCACCATACATTTCACGCAATAGGTGATATGTGGATGCCACAGATGAAATAGCGGTAGAGTTACTTAGCAATAATGGACGTGCACTTGCATACTTAGGTGATAAACCCGCAATAAACATCATGACGTCCATTTTGGTGTTACGCTCCTCCTGAACCTTTAAATCAGCAGTAGGTGGGAAAAGGGCTCGTAACTCATCTTGAAGCTTTGAGAAACGAGTAAAGTAATCGGTGAAGGTGGAGTCACCTTGTTCCGCCCGGGTGAAGGCTTGAACAACAGAATAGGCATGGGACAAAGATTCCTTAGCTGAGAAGGATGAAGACAGGTGGTCCCACATTGCCTTTACTGTAGGGAAGTTTTGAGCGATAGTGAGGATTTGTGGCTCCATGGAATTCCATAGAGCCATTTGTATTCCACTATCGTCAATACGCCATTCCCGAGGAGTTGGATCAGGGGGTGGTTTTGTTAGATGGTCCTCTTTGTCCACACTAGCAAGACCTTTTTGGACAAAGAGGCTCCAGGAACTCCAGTTGCTCGAGTCTAGCTTAACAGGAATACGTAAAACGGAGGCATAGTTGATAATGCCTGGAGCAATTTGGTTTTCCACCGTATTCTTCTTATTTTCATTATCTCCCATTTTAAACGATATTCAAACAGAACTCGAAAAATAAAAGGCTGAACTGGAATACGAACACGCGAACCGAGGAAGAAAAACAAAGTTGCTCAGATCGGAAAATTAACCTGACGGGATGGACGGGGAGGGAATTCCGACCAGACTGGCAAAAAACGGCGGCCGGAGAGGCAGCGACGCGCCGTCACGCTCGGCGCGTGTGTTAGGGTGGCGGAAGAGGCAGTGGCGCGTGGAGCGGCGGATGGCGGCGCGGTTTGAGGGGTTTTGTAGATCGGGAGATTCCGAGCACAGTGATAGTGGCGGTGTAGCTTAACTCGCCGGAAAAAGTGTCGGATCTAAGAAAGGGTGTGACGGGTTGTGGTTTCGGGTGTTTGAGCAGATTTGATGTGAGCTGAAGTGATGGGTGTGTTGGAACAGATCTGGAACGGGTTTTTAGAACAGAACTGGTGGTGACCGGAAACTCAATTTCAAACCTCAATTAAAACCTCAATTAAAACCTTGCGTACAGACAATGCAAAAGAATATTTGTCGACCGACTTTTCTTCTTACTTAAAATCTAATGGCATTATTCACGAGTCGTCTTGCGTTTACACACCACAACAAAATGGTGTCGCTGAACGAAAGAACCGACACTTATTAGACATCACTCGCACTCTCATGATTCATTCTCATGTTCCTCATCGTTTCTGGGGAGACGCTGTCCTTACTGCCGCTTATCTTATTAATCGTATGCCCTCACCCGTCATTCATGGTCAAACCCCATTTTCTATCCTTTTTCCTAAAGGAACTATGTTTCCACTTCCACCCAAAATATTTGGATGTGTTGCATATGTTCATGATCATCGTCCAGGGACCCCTAAACTTGATGCCAGAGCCATTCGTTGTATCTTTGTGGGTTACTCACGTGTCCAGAAAGGTTATCGGTGTTATAGTCCTTCTCTTCGTCGTTACTTTACTAGTTCCGACGTTACTTTCCATGAGGAATGTCCATTCTTTCCTACATCCTCTACTCCTGTGTCAGATCCATTTCCAGAACCTGATCTTCCCGAATCTCCTTTCATCCCTGTTGTTCCTTTGTCCTCTGTTCCGTCTACCCCTCCGGTCTCAGACACCACAGTTCCAACTTCTGCAGATTCGGGGTTACCGACAGATCCTCCACCATTACTCTTCACATATGCTAGGCGAGGTAAGGAATCAACAACAGAGACTCTTGATTCACAACCAGCCTCTACATCTGGTACGTCCACAGTTCCACCACCTGACACTGAACCTGTTTCACCATTACCAGAAACCGTTGCCTATGATCCTCCAGGTGCACCATTTCCTGATATACCTATTGCCTTTCAAAAAGAACCTAGACATACCACCCGTTATCCCATCCAGGATTATGTTGCTTATGCTCACCTATCCACGGAGTCTCATGCCTTCACCACTTCACTTGATTCCTATCCGATTCCCAAAAATGTGATGACAGCTCTCGCTCACCCAGGATGGCGTCAAGCTATGAAAGAAGAGCTTGGGGCTTTAAGGACTAATCATACATGGGATCTTGTAACGCTTCCGCCAGGAAAGCGTGTTGTTGGTTGTCGTTGGGTCTTCACGGTTAAACTTAACCCTGACGGTTCTCTACATCGTCTGAAAGCTCGTTTGGTAGCTAAAGGCTACTCTCAAGCTTATGGTATTGATTATGACGAGACTTTCTCTCCGGTTGCCAAAATGCCCTCCGTGCGTATTTGTATTGCTCTTGCTGCCATTCATCATTGGCCGCTCCACCAGCTTGATGTCAAGAACGCCTTCCTTAATGGTGTTCTTGAGGAGGAGGTTTATATGGAGCAGCCACCAGGGTTCATTGTTAAGGAGGAGGTATCCAAAGTATGCAAACTGCGTCGCTCTTTATATGGTCTTAAACAATCTCCCAGAGCATGGTTTGGTCGGTTTTCTAGTGTCATGGAAGAATTTGGAATGGTTCGTAGTACATATGATCACTCTGTACTCTTCAGACATCATCAGGGTCGAAGGATCATCTTAGTTGTTTATGTGGATGATATCATAGTTACAGGGGATGATGAAGATGGAATTACCAAGCTCAAACAGTTCCTTCAGTCTCAGTTTCAGATTAGTGATTTAGGTCGGCTACGGTACTTCCTTGGCATAGAAGTATCTCGTTCCCCACAAGGAATACTTCTCTGTCAACGAAAGTATGTCCTTGATATGTTAACTGAGTGTGGCTTATGTTGGGTTCGTAGGCTTTAGGGTAGCCGGCCCTAGTTAGGGTTAGCCGTCCCTAGTTATTAGGCCCACTTAGTTAACTTGTTAACCAAGTAGGAAACCCTAATCTTGTTCTATAAATACCTATGATGTAATTGTAATCTGTATCATTCTGAAAACAGTTGTGAGCATCTAATAAAAGTAAAACCCTAGTTGCAACCCGTGGACGTAGGTCACCTTGACCGAACCACGTAAATTCTCGTGTTCTTTATTTTCTGCTAGTGTGTGTGTGTGTTTGTTCCGCTTCCGCTCGAGCCTACTCTGATCCGATACCCCTAACAAGTGGTATCAGAGCCAAAGGTTCAGTAAAATACACGGTTCACACGGTCATCGCAGGAGAAGGAGAGAGCTGGACGAGAGATCTTGATCTGCTGTTGCTGCCGTCGCCGCTGACTTGTTTACGGCCCGTACCTATTCTCTTGTTACGGCTCGTAAGGTCTAGGGTTTGCGCCGTAGGGTTTGCTGTTGCAGATCTGGTGGTTTTGGGGTGTTTGGCGATTAGGGTTTCGGTTCTTGAACCCTGGTTATTCGCTGATTTTACGCTCGGGTTTGCAAGAGAAGTCGTTGGTTCGGGTACTTCGGGTTTTTGGTTTATTGAAGGTTGCTCGGGTTTCGGTTGCTTGGTTCCTTGTGGTTTTTTCTGGTTTTTCTCGTTTGCTATGGCTGAAGACGGGAAGTTCCGAATCGAGAAGTTCAACGGTACTGATTTTGCTTGGTGGAGAATGCAAATAGAGGCGTTGCTTGGTGAATGCGATTTGGATGTGGTACTGGAAGAAAAACCTGCTGGAATGGATAAAGCTGCCGAAGCAATTTGGAACTCAAAGGACAAAAAGGCAAGAGGTAAAATTACATTGGCTTTGACGAGGAGCGTTGCATTTAATATCATGAAAGAAACAACTGCTCGTGATATGTTAGAAGCTCTGTCAAATATGTATGAGAAGCCGTCTGCCGGTAATAGGGTGTTCTTGATGAGGGAACTGTTTAATATGAGAATGAACGAAGGCAGTTCAGTTGCTGATCACATTAACGAGGTCAATTCAATTTTGTCCAGGTTAGCAACTGTGGGCATGAAGTTGGATGATGACACTCAGGTTGTGGTTTTGTTATCTTCCTTACCTGATAGCTGGTCAGGATTTGTGACAACGGTCACTGAAACTGCTGGAACTGGAAATTTGAAGTTTGATCGGGTCCGGGATAGTGTTTTGGGTGAAGATGTTCGCCGGAGGAACACTAATGGAGGATCTACTTCTGGTGGTATGCTCAGTGTTAGCAGGGGAAGAGGTAAAAACAGAAGCAGTGGGAGTCGTGGGAAAAGCTTGTCTAAAGCTGGGAAGAATGTGAGGTGCTGGAACTGTGGTGAAAAGGGGCATGTTAAAAACGAGTGTCCTGATCCTAAGAAAGAGGGTGGTAGCCAGCATGTAAACAGTGTTGTGTCAGATGAATCTGACGGTGACGTACTGGTTTGCTGTGAAGAGTCTATAGATTCTTGGGCTATGGATTCTGGTTCTTCGTTTCACGCCATGCACAGCGGGGAGACGATGGTGAATCTGAAAAAAGGAGACTTTGGAAAGGTACGATTAGCTAACGGTCATGTTCTTAATGTTACGGGTATGGGAGATGTCAATCTGAAGACTCCACTGGGCACTACATGGAACTTAAAGAACGTCAGGGTAATTCCAGGTTTAACGAAGAAACTTATTTCTGTTAGTCAACTGGATAAACAGGGACTAGATGTTAAGTTTGGTGGTGGGAAGTGGAAGGTGATTGATGGAAATCTTGTTGTTGCCAGTGGGAGGAGACGATGATCGTTGTATCTAGTTGAGATACCTGGTGAGGGAGTAGCCGTCCCTGTACAACATAAAGTCTGGTTCACTGAATCTAGTAAGCGGAAGAGGGTTCAATTTGCGAACTTGAATTCTGGTGCTTTGGGGATGTCAGTTGAATGTGGTCGGGGGTCTAAGTTTAAGCCAGTCAGGGGATTTGGTGATAGTGGGAGCACGGGTCGTGTTCCGGGTACAATCACAAAGAACCGTTGGGTTTTGAAGACGAAGGTTCCGACTGAAGAAAAAGGCTCTCCTGGAAATAGTTTGCAAAATGTGGAGAGTGGTATTAATTCTCGGTGTATCTCTGGAGCTGGTGGATCGTGCAAGCCGGTTGAGATAGAGAATGGGTCTGATAAGACTGTTGGGTTGGAGCTTGTGAGAGCTTCAACTGGTCTCTCAGTTACTTGATGAGAGGTGTGGTTGCAACTAGGTGGCTTGGATGTGACTGAAGTCTTAGCTTGTTCTTGGAACTAGAGGCTGGGAAGACTTGAACGTAAAGATTACTGAAGTTACTGGTGATGGGTTTCTTGGATGCACTTTGTGGACTATGCAAAGCCTCCGAGTGGGAGATTGTTGGGTTCGTAGGCTTTAGGGTAGCCGGCCCTAGTTAGGGTTAGCCGTCCCTAGTTATTAGGCCCACTTAGTTAACTTGTTAACCAAGTAGGAAACCCTAATCTTGTTCTATAAATACCTATGATGTAATTGTAATCTGTATCATTCTGAAAACAGTTGTGAGCATCTAATAAAAGTAAAACCCTAGTTGCAACCCGTGGACGTAGGTCACCTTGACCGAACCACGTAAATTCTCGTGTTCTTTATTTTCTGCTAGTGTGTGTGTGTGTTTGTTCCGCTTCCGCTCGAGCCTACTCTGATCCGATACCCCTAACAGCTTACTGGGATGCAAACCGGTTGACAGTCCTATGCTTCCTACAAGGAAGCTTCTTCCAGAGGATGGAAATCTAATGAAGGATCCCGAACGATACAGACGATTAGTTGGAAAGCTTAATTATTTGACAGTTACACGACCAGATATCTCCTTTGTCGTCAGTGTCCTAAGTCAGCTTATGGCCACTCCATACACCGGACACTGGGATGCTGCTCTTCGTGTCTTACGATATCTCAAGAACACACCAGGTCTAGGGATCTTATACTCTGATCAGGGTCATTGCCGCGTAGGTGCTTTTACAGAAGATGGAGATGGACGTATATCTGGATTCTCAGATGCAGACTGGGCAGGATGTCCTATTTCACGACGGTCCACTACCGGGTATTGTGTCTTTGTTGGATGAAATCTTGTGTCTTGGAAGAGTAAGAAACAACATACCGTATCCAGATCGAGTGCCGAATCAGAATACAGAGCTATGGCAGATGTTACATCAGAAATGATATGGGTTCGTCGCCTTCTCAGGGAACTCGGGGTTACCTCTGATGACTTAATGCGATTATACTGTGATAATCAATCAGCTATACATATAGCCAAAAATCAAGTATTTCATGAGAGAACTAAACACATTGAGGTTGATTGTCACCTAATCAGAGATCGGATAGTGGGCACTCAAAAGGATCCTCCGTCTATTCAACCAGTTCATGTTAAAACAGAATTCCAACTAGCGGATATCTTCACAAAACCACTCCGGAAGGTTCAAATAGATTTCATATGTAGCAAGTTGGGCATGCTTAACATCTATGCTCCAACTTGAAGAGGAGTGTTAGTTGTATTATTTAGTTAGTTTAGGCCCTAGTATGTTATTTATATTTATTTGTTAGTCCCTCTCTCTTCTTATATATAGAGGGACCCATTACTTGTACAAACACAATTCAATCAATACAATTCAGATTTCCTTTCTTTCCATACCAGTCTCATTTACAGTTTGTAATCAACATAAAACTCCGCCATAACGGATGGGGATATTTACTAATTTATACCAAAATTTAAATGATAAAAGGATAAATGAGCATCATGTTCTTTACTTTCAACAAGATTACGTTATGTACTTTTATATCTTTTGTTGTAAATCGACAAGAGTATTTGTATGGAAAAAAATAATAAATAAATACTCAAGGTTAACCGGGTAGTGCTCAAGTCAACCCCAACATGCCAGCCCCGACACGTCTAACACCCCGAAGTATGATGAAATAGAGAAACTTACACTACTGAAAATGGGTATTTGGTAGCAGATGCTCGATCAACTTGAGCCACAGTGTCGATGACGTGTTGCGGTTTCTGTATATGGAGGTGATGATAAACGTTGGTTCAGCTGTTTGACACGGTGCAGAGTTGACTGTGTCCAACGCTATGCTCCAAAGGGTACATTGTGGTCTCTTTCACGTATTTTTGATGATCAATAGCAGCTTTTCTGAGGGATGGAAATCGGCTTTTGTGGAGTTTCTTCTTGATGATGGAACAAGATGCCAGTGGATCATCGGACCCTGCTCCAACCCACCTGTTACAATAATGAAGCATCACTTAATCATGTTTCGATTACGGAAAACTATGAATTGTGCATTTAAATTCTCATTACACTAGGCAATTATGATGCGTTCTTAAAGTTTAGAAATCTTGCCATTTTCATCCGGCTCGTTAACTCCATCCAATTTTCTCCGTTAGGTCAGGGGTATTTCCGTCTTTTTGCTAACTAAAAGGGCAATTCGGTCTTTTTCACTTTATGTAAAAAGACCAAATACCCCTGAAAAAGACCGAATTGCCCTTTAAGTTAACCAAAAATACGGGATACCCCTGGCTTAACGGAGAAAAATAGATGGGGTTAAGAAGCCGAATGAAAATGGCAAGATTTCAAACTTTTTGGATCCAGATGCGAAAAAACAAAACTTTGGACGAAAGTCGCAAAACTAGCCAAACCTCAAGGACGAAAATGCCATTTTACTCTTTTTTTTTTTCAGAAACGACATGTTTCAACCCGAGTCCATTTTGGTGAGAACCTATTTTGATTCAAACCAAATTGATACATGTTTAGAACGACCCGTTTAACCGATATATGACTGACCCACCCGCCCATTTTGCCAAGCTTAATTTTCACATAAGTATACCACTTACAAGCAAGGGATAAACATGAGTTGCTTCTAGACAAACAAATATGTTAGGGTCGGTGAGGGTTTGGGGGCGTCGGGATTTACATTTTGTAAGTATTTATTTAGTGTTTGGTGAATAAATTCTAATATTCAATGTCTAATCACTGAATTAACAAATTCTATTAGTCCCATGAGTCTATTTTTTTAATGCATACATAATACAACCTCTGAAAACGTTTTATTCAAAGACTAACATCATTATTCTAAAGACTACACGATTACACGATGCAAATGATACATACCTCAGCATTTTCTCTGACGCAAGTCTAGCAGCAGTGATCGAACTTTGGCTTGGCACCCATTGGACAACACGGTTCGGGTCAGCTCTCATCGGAGAATGGATTTTGATAAGCTTGTATGACAAATTGGAATAACAAATTAGTGTGGCGAGAGTGAAAAAAAAATGATTTTTAACAAGCAGCAATAATATTACTAGAAAAGCAAAAATATATTCTGGATCCACAACAATCAAGAAGGAAAACCGCATCTCCACATTCATCATGTTTATAACAATTTGGTTGGGAGAATCACAGGCTGTTATTTCAAAGTTATTTTAGAAAAAGGTAAGGCTTTATCTAAGGCTGCAAACGAACTGAACGTTCAGCGAACAGTTCGTGAACCGTTCAGTGGGAAGTTCGTTTGTGTTCGTTCGTTCGTTTAATAAATGAACGAACATGAACAGAGGTCGTGTTTGTTTATCCATGTCCGTGAACGTGTTCATTTATGTTTGTTTGTGTTCGGTAGTTCATTAGTGTATCTATTATTTATTTTTTATTGAGTAAATTGCCAAAATCGTCCCTGAGGTTTGGTCATGTTTGCCAATTTCATCCAAAATGAGTTTTTTGTGCTAAATTGCCCTTAACGTTTGGCAGTTTTTGCCATTTTCATCCAATTCGCTAACTAGGTTTATTTTTTCTGTTAACTAAGGGCTAATTTAGACATTTACCCTTTTTATGTTTTGTATTTTCTTTCTAACCTTTAATAAAATAAAAACAATTCACTATATCAGCCACACCCAAACAAAACTCCGATTCCTCTTTTCAATCTCAAATGCCATTCTTCTTCTTTATCTTTTAAAACAAACAAAGCCAAACCCTAAATCCTTATCTTTTCAGCCGCATAACTTGCAACAGATCTGAATCTCAGGTAACGTCATCATTCAACAAACAACAATTTTTGAACAAAAAACAACCAAACGTCAGCGGCGGTCTCTAGATCTGTATCTCTCTCTAATCGGAGCAGCGGTGGTGGTTGGGGTGATGGTGGTGCCAATGGTTGTTGTGGCAGCGGCGGTGATTATTTAGGTGGTGGAGGCGATGGTAGAGATGGGGTAATGGTGGTGCCGATGGTTGTGGCAGCGGTGGTGGCTGTTGAGGTGATGCTAGAGGCGGTGGTTGTTGGGGTGATGGTGGAGACTCTGGTTGTTGGGGTGATGGCGGAGGTGACGGAACTGGTGGCTTGGTGGAGATATGGTTATTCAATTGATTTGGGTTAGAAATAGGAATTTGATTAGTGGGTATCAGATAAAAGATTGTAAAGGGATTTGGGTTTTTTTTTGGATTTTGCTTTGAATTTGATTAGTTGCAGATGATGTGGAAAAGTGATATAGTTCTTGTTTTAATATAAAATAAAAAGAAAATAAAAAAATATTGTTTTAACAGACCAAATAAACTCAGTTAACGAATTGGATGAAAATGGCAAAAACTGCCAAACGTGAAGGTCAATATGGCACAAAAAACTCATTTTGGATGAAACTGGCAAATAGGCCCAAACCTCAGGGACGATTTTGGCAATTTACTCTTTTTTATTTAAATACTTCAAATTTCTGGCAAATAAAATTTTTAATATCAGTGTATTATATATTTTGTTCATGAATACTTGTTTGTGTTCGTATGTTTCCATTTGTGTTCACGAACTTTCGTTTGCGTTCGTTGCCTAAAACTAACAAACGAACACGAACATAAAATCTCGTCCAGCAAGTGTTCATGCACAGTTCGTGAACACATATATTTCCTTAACAAACGAACACAAACAAGTTCGTGAACACATATATATCTTGTTTGTGTTCGTTTGGTTCGTTTGCAGCCCTAGCTTTATCTCCTAAAAGCAGTATATAATAATCTTGAAATAGAAGTAGGTGAATTATAAGAACTTACTCCTAAACACTCCATCATCTGGTAGTAAGCCCTACCCTGCAACGGGGTATGACCTTGTCGAGACTCAGAGAAATATCTTGTCCTGTAAGCAAAAGCAGCATTGCTAAGATCATTCATAAGAGATACTTGCTATAACTTCTATATTCATTGGTATCACGAAAATGAAAATACTTTTAGAATTAGAGGTGGCACTTTTGACACATTAACTTACGCATGAGTTGATTTTTTTTTTTTTTTTGGTTATGCTCTATTCTAAAACGGGAGAAACTAAAAAAAATAAGTTCAAAAGAAAATGAGTCAAACGGGTCAAAACCCATACAACTTTCTAAATCATTTTATGCAAAATTTAGATTAGAATAAAATGCCATTTTCGTCTCTAAGGTTTGGCCAAATTTGCGTTTTTTAAGTTAACAAAAAAGACGGAAATACCCGACTTAACGGAAAAAAATGGATGCAGTTAACGAGCTGGATGAAAATGTCAAGATTTTAAACCTTTTGAATCCAGATGCGAAAAAATAAACCTTTGGACGAAAGTCGCAAAACTGGCCAAACCTCATGGATGAAAATGACATTCTACTCTTTAGATTATAATCTAATTGGGTTTATGAGCCAATCAACTTTCCTGATTTATTTCTTAGGTCATTAATTTTTCTCAATGGATTTAGTCCCTGAAGTTTTTTATTCGTCTTATTCAAATTGGACATTAACGTGTTGTTGATCAATCCAATCCAGCCCATACCAAATATAACCAACCCATTTAGGCCCATTTCCAGAGCCACCGATTTCACCGCTCTATTTAGGATAGTTCCAGAAATGGCAGGAAGTAAATCACCAAGTCTGTTGATACAACCCAAGGCAAGTAATATAGCACGCCGCATCATCTATATCGTACATGCGCATTGGCTTCCTGTACGATCAAGATGCCGCACCACAATTGTTGGTAACCAACAAGTTCTTATTATAAACAAGCCTAAAGAGTGGAGAGAAGTTTATAAGAAGATTGTATACCATTCTTTATAGCCTGGATCCACAGTAAACCCATACATGTCAACAGTATCACATATTGACAGAGCAAACTCAAGAGCCTTGAGCCCAGTTCCCTTTGCAGCTGATCCGAAAGATGCACCTAACATGAGATGTACGGGATTGAGAATTGGAATTTCCTACAATACAACATTCGGAACTTGAAAATCAGGGATATGGAAAGGTAGATTTAACAAAAAAAAAAAAAAAAAGCTTCTTAGTAATCAAATTCAAAAATTCAAGGAGAGATAACATTAATATTTGAAAAAGATATGTTTACTCCACGTTCTTATTAAAACTTTAAGGGTGTACATGGCATTCATTAATGGTTGTAACAAGTGCAGCATTCAATTAACAGGTGTAATAACCATCAATGATAAAAGGAGAATTCAAATATATAATGTAAATTGGTAAGGTTGTTTTAATCATTTAACTTAGATAATTATCATGTGTCACCCCAAAGGATACATAAAAAACTGTAATTTACTGTTAACTTAAAGTTATAGATCCTACTGGTGTGCCATGTAAAGATTGTACTCACCCGAATCATTTTGTTCATGATGTCATGGATTGTAGTTTTAACAATCAGTACCTCTTTCCCAGTTTCTGTAAAAATATGAAACTCTTAGCATGCTTCCAGTAATAATATACTGGAATATCACTAATACACATGTAAAGCTACGAGAATAAAATACCATATAACTCGGCAACTTTATCCAAAGCTTTGGCAGAACCCCTATTGAGTAGGCGAAATGTACTTTTTTTACCCACATATTCAGTGTAATTCTGCATTGCAATATGAGAGGGTAGGTTAATAAGTATATATTGAAACTTGGATTAATGCACCATCTTGAAGAATATTTCTTTTCATCCAAAAAATCTATATGCTAAAATTCAATGTAATAGATACATACATCGATTGGTGCACCATTTTCCCTGAGAACAGCATCATAACCATCAATCTCCTTCCCAAACTTTGTTTTTAACAGATCTCCAGAGTTACCAATTACTGCACAGCGGCCAAATTGGCGGGGGACATATGGTGGTGTTTCCGGTAGTACCAAAGATAGTTTCTCCATGCAAAGAGTTTTATTTGCACAGTTGTTACTGCAGTAGGAGTGCACCAATGCACGCTGGTAATTAGCTATGAAAGACTAATTTTACAAAAAAGAAAAAAAACTGGACATTTGTAGAGATTAAACAAGAGATTTTGGCAATTATGATTCTTTATCCTGAACTAAAGGCAGACATGGCTTAAGATAGAACATCAAACACATAATTTCATGCGTCTTTTACAAATGGTTTGGAGACTTACAGAAGTATTCCTTTATTAATCCTTCGCCATGCATAATCTGTCCATCCATTAGGTAAAGCATCAATAAACTCCTTTGTGAGAATGGTGGTACTATTCCGAACCTGGACAGCTCGAGTAATGAATAATCAAAGAATCATAAAAAAATAACAGTACAAGATGAACATTTGGGAAGAAAAAATATAAAAAATACAAAACTAAACAACTTCAACGTCCGTTTCCTTTTAAAGTCCCGGTCAATGATGCAAATACTTATACAGGACCTTGATCTTTGCTTAATACCAAAGATCAACTTTCAACTTTCAAGTATGTTTGTGCCATTTGGCTTAACAAACTTCCATATATGTTGGATAACTTAAGTATGGCGTAAAAGTGTCATTCTATAATGTAAACTGGCAATCAGTGACATATTCAATTTCAAAGCAGATGAATCAACATCATGTGTTATGTTTTTCTTGTATTGCATGAGGTGGCATCATGTGTGGATTTTATTAGTGTGGTTCGATTTTGCTAAGAGAAAGCTTTAAAATTGACCAAAAAATAATAAAACTGAGTACACATCAGGGACTAACCTGCTCCCATGTGGCAACTGCTTCACATAGATTAAACTCGAAAGATAAGCCCTCCACATTTCCAGTCTTGGGGTCTTTCTATTAAAGATCAGCCAATTAAGATACCAATTAGAAAGATATAATGATATATGTAGAAGATAAACATGAAGAGGAAAAAACTAATTATGAATCATATAGCCCTTTGTACATTATTAGCCAAGGCCCAAAAGTAAGGCAATAGTCATGCATTTGGGAGATTCATTAACCAGATTAGATTAACAAACATTCAAAATTTCTAAAAACCTACCCATTTAGGGATGGTGTCACTGGGAAATTGTAGTGTAACTTTGCAGTAGTCTCTGCCGCCGATAGCTTGCAGCCCTAACCCATTTGCCGCCTGAACCAATTTGAACAAAGTAAACACAAAAGCTAACAAAATAAGGGGACATTGTTGTTCTTCTAATAGTTACCACATAAGCTTCTAATCATATATGACAACCCTGAGCGTGATATGGGAAGAGTTGGCAACGCATATAGTGAATGAACAGTTGAACAACATGTATCTTTTAGAACTAGGGCTTTAACCTCAATTCTATTTATTTGTAGAATGTAAAGCATATGTTGTCAAAAGTCCTTCGGGTGCGCGTCTAGGCCCTCAAGCAAAGCGAGGCGCATGGAAAACGTTTTGCTGCCATCCAAAATGGCCTGTAACCAGCCTAAACTAGCCCTAGAAAAGCCTAGAACACATCTAAAACCCTAAAACCTGGTACGTTAATGCTATCAGCCTTGCTTATCTCGATCCCTCGTTTTTAAGCACCTTGCGCCTAGGCTCACCCTTTGCACACTAGGAGCGCCTTGCGCCTTTGATAACTATGTGTAAAAAATCAAGCCTCTGAAATAACTAAAGTACATGCTATTTAACTTTCAAATGGTTCAATTTCCTTGATTAATAAACAAACATCTACATCTCAATATATCACAACACATAGCCGATCACCTCTACTCTTCAGTCTTCATGCCTTGAAGACTTCACAAAATAACTTCTACAAACAATGTAAATTCCCAATCAACTTTCTACAGACCTCCATACAAGTTCATATGTAACAACTTATAACCGTATAAACTACTTGCAACTACTCCATTAACCATTATACTAATAAGCATAAGCATTCCATTTAGGGCAGCAAACGAACCAAACGTTCGGTGAACAGTTCGTGAACCGTTCGGCGGGAAGTTCGTTTGTGTTCGTTCGTTTATTAAACAAACAAACACGAACAAGAAATTTCGTTCGTTTAGTTAAATGAACAAACATGAACAGAGGTCGTGTTCGTTCGTTTATGTTCGTGAATGTTCGGTAACGTGTTTGTTTGCGTTCGATAGTTCATTAGTGTTTTTAGTTTTTATATCTATTTAAATACTTCAAAATTCTGACAAATTAAATATCTAATAAGTGTCAGTGTATTATATATTCTGTTCATGAACGATTGTTTGTGTTCATTTGTTTCCATTTGTGTTCATGAACATTATTTTGTGCTCATTTGTGTTTGTCAATGTTCTTTTTGTTTGTTTCCTAAAATTAACAAACACAAACGAACACGAACAAGTTCATTTCCTTAACAAACGAAAACGAACACAAACATAAAATCTCGTTCGATAAGTGTTCGTGAACGGTTGGCGAACACATATATTTCTTAACAAACGAACACGAACAATTTACAGCTGTAATTCCATTACAAGTTCTCAATAAGAAATTCAGTATAATCACACTAAAAGCTCACCACACACTTCTGAAATCCACTTTGCAACGACTGCAACGCTTCAATTTCTTCATCGGAAACGTTCAACGTCCTGTCTACTCACATTACCAATTACAACATCAAATCAAACTAAACAAACTCAACAAATCATAACAAAACTAACAGAGATGAACAGGAAACATACTTAGATCCGAAACGCCACTGATGTATATGAAAATAGCTGCAAATCCAGATGCTAATGCGACAATGAATGCGAACTGTAAGAGCCTCATAATCTATGAGTCTGTTAGATTGATAATCTATTGAGATCTGTGATCAGTTAGTTCGATTGAGAGTGAATTTGAACGAATTTGAAACCCTAATTCGTCGGAGATTGAAGTAGAGTTGCGCTATTATACAGTCGGTGTATGAAATCGCGGAGTGTGGGTGATGTGTTTCTCGATCTGATTTGCAAAGAGCAGGGGTTTTATAGTTAAGAGAGAAAATAACAGTTATCACCCTTCAAGTATGTTTTAGATTATAACTCGCCCCCTAAGTTTTCTCAATTTATGAGGATCTAAAATAGGACCATAGGTCATAATCAAGAGTATAAAAATCTATCTATTTGCACCTATATGAGGATCTAAAATAGAGGTAGCACTTACACAAGGTGACAAGGGTGGAATTGTTGTGAGAAGGCGAGGAGAGAGAAGAGGAGCCCGTGGAAGAGGAGGGAAAAGATGGTTGAGCAAGGGGATGTGACAGCGAGCGGGGATGAAGAAGGTGGTGACGTTGAAGATAGTCTAATTTACAAAACGAAACACATGTATTGAGTTTTGACGGCCTTTATTTTATTTTTATATATTATGTAACATGTCATTTTGTTTTTTATGACTTTGTAAAGATAATGTATATAAAAAACTTGAATGCAGTGTTATGCTTTGTTTATTTTCATTTAAATTCCAATATAAAGCTTATCATACACTAAGCCCTAGGGCTGTAAACGAACCAACGTTCGGCGAACAGTTCGTGAATCGTTCGGCGGGAAGTTCGTTTTTGTTCGTTTGTTTATTAAACAAACGAACACGAACAAGAAATTTCGTTCGTTTAGTTAAACGAACAAAACATGAACAAAGGCCGTGTTTGTTCATTTATGTTCATGAACGTTCGGTAACGTGTTCGATAGTTCATTAGTGTTTTGTTTTTATATATTATTTAAATATTACAAGATCCCGACAAATAAAATGTTTAATAAGTGTTAGTGTCTTGTATGATATATTCATGAACGCGTGTTTGTGTTTGTTTATTTCCATTTGTATTCATCAACGTTTGTTTTCGTCCGTTGTCTGACATTAACAAACAAACACAAACGAACACGAACAGGTTTATTTCCTTAACAAACGAACACGAACATAAAATCTCGTTCGGTAAGTGTTCATGAACCGTTCGTGAACACATATATATTCTTTAACAAACGAACACGAATAAGGTCTCGTTCGTGTTCGTTCGCAGCCCTACTAAGCCCTACCCAATATACTAAATTTATTTAAAACTAAAGTCATGGTCGCAAAAGTCGGTAGGTGCTTCCTAGTCGGAGTTGGAAGTACTCGGGAAGTACTCTGCCTGGGCGGAGAGTACTCGGGAAGTACTCAGCCTAGGTGAAGAGTATTCAGACATCGGCAGTCTACTCTGTAGTGATTACTCAAGGAGTACTCGGCCTCCTTGACCTTGTTTTACAACAATGATTAAAGTTACAATTTAAGTAAAATATAAAAACCCAAAAAATAACTAGTCGTGTCAAGTGATATGTTAGATTCACACAATGATAAGCGATAAGTGATATGTTTGATTCACACAATGATAAGGCTACGGTCTTTTGTTTCTATGACATACATGATATGGCAACATTTGCAAAGTAAAAGACCATACATGTGGTACTTCTCTTGTCACTCTGGTTCGTTGAGTGGCTGCTGTCGCTAAAACCAACCAATTCTTCTTCGCCATTTCAAACTTTCGAGTATACATTAACCCCTAGTTTAACGACCCTTGAATGTATTGGAGTATGTATTTTATTACTTGCATATGGCTTCATTTAGGAGTCTACTGAAAAACTAAGATCGGGTCATGTTTGTGTGAGGTACCGGAGAGTACCAATAATCCACCGATAGTTCCAAATTTCTAAAAACTTCGTATTCATTGGGTTTTAATATAGACACACGCACACTTAGTATTCAGTGGGTTTTAAAGCATCTCACTTATAATGATGCCAAGAGTAAACAAAAACAAGGGCCAAGCTTGTAAGTTTTGAAAACAACAGGGTAGTTACTGTCACTAATTTAACCTTGAGGAAGGTTTCCATAAACCTTGTTTCCAGCGTCGGCTCCGCCGTCTCGCCCACACCAGCCAGTAACGGCGATTACCATCAGGTTAGTAATTCTCCTGCCTGCCGTTATCACTCTTCTCACACACATACACACAACACCCTTACGGAGATTAATTTTGTTTTACTTTTCCGTTAGGGTTTTGACTGAGGTACAACATTTCTGTATCTCATCGTTCCATTTGATTGCAAAATCAAGTGATGTTTGTTTATAATTTGGACGGAATTAGTTCATGAAATATGTAATTTTGAATTTTGAATCTTATCTCCAATCTCACAAACTTAGTGTGGTCAACATTGCAGGTGTTTTACGATTCGTATTCTTGTTAAGACTTAAGCATCATGACGAAGTTCAGGAAGCTCAATCGCCCTACCGGACATCGAATATCCATGCTCAGGTTTTTTATTTTCGTTTTAATCTTGCATATAGCGACCATTTAGTTATTAAAGGCGCGAGGCGCACTTAGGGCGATTTGTTGGGCCCGGGGCGCTCGCTTTAATAACATTATTGGCATGAACTAACCTAAAGATTAAAGGCGCGAGGCGCACTCAGGGCGATTTGTTAGGCCTGGGGCTTTATTTGCGCCGCCTGGGCGCTCGCTTTAATTATTATGATTGCATGCCACCGAGGAAGAGAATGCTAAATGTGTGTGTTTTCGCAGGACCATGGTTTCTCAGCTGGTGAAGCATGAACGAATTGAAACTACTGTTGCCAAGGTGAACTAGCTTATTGGGTTTTCTTTTATTGTTTTAGTAAAGTTGCATTGTTGAATCGATACTAGTTTATCATAGTGTGAGATAAATTATAGACTATAAAGCTTCGTGTTTGGTTCATTTACTGTTTTCTTCATCAGCTAGTTTGCAGCGTAAATAAATGGATCTTCTAGTGGAAATTACTTTACTTGATTGTTATTTCTTAAGCGTAAACATCCAAATTTTGTATACACATGTTAACTTTATACTTATATTTGAATAAAGTTATAGCTGTAAAGCATGCTAAATTGCTAATACAAAATAGATACTTGGCATTCTTTAATGTCTCATGTTGGCGCAATTTAAGATCCGGCGTATTTATAAATCAACATTTTGTAACTTACTCTTTTAAAAAATAGTGTGCTACATATCTCATCTCTCTTTTTTTTAATTGGTATAGGCAAAAGAAGTTCGACGACTTGCTGATAATATGGTGCAACTTGGGAAAGAGGTATGTGTAGCTTGGTACCTTTTATACGTTTCATATTTTTTTCCATCATGAACCTCATGGATGATGCAGAAGTTTCAACTCTTATGAAAGTTACAGTGCTTTCTTTAATGGGAAGAATAAGCTTGTTAATATGCTTATTCTTTCGTTATTTATAGAAGAATTCGAAAAATTTGAATAGTTGTCGTTTCATTTACTTACTGTCTTGTAACTTTTACAGGGTACCCTTTGTGCTGCCAGGCGTGCTGCTGCCTTTGTGCGAGGAGATGATGTTATTCACAAACTATTTACCGAGTTGGCTTACCGATACAAGTGAACGTTAAAACTCTCCTTTGGTTAAGTTTTTTTTAAACTCAATATTAACCGTGGTTAAACAATATGTTGGTGGTGCAGAGATCGGGCAGGAGGATATACAAGAGTGCTTCGAACTCGAATAAGAGTTGGTGATGCTGCACCAATGGCATATATTGAGTAAGTTCCTTTTTGCAATTTTCTGAATTCATGAAGAATGATAGTTTTCATAAACAAAGTTCTTATTGTGAAATGTCGTTAATTGCCAACAGGTTCATAGACAGGGAAAACGAGCTTCGACAGTCAAAACCTCCAGCCCCACAACCCGCTCAAAGACCACCGTTGGATCCCTGGACAAGATCTAAGCTTAGCAGGAGTTTCGCATCTCCAAAAGAAGCCAAAAGCTCAGAAGCAGAGGATTAAACCTTCTCGTCACTGAAATCATCCCTTCTGAAAGGTATTAAAAAATGTCCACACTAGCTTTGAAACTTCTAGCTTAATATTCTGAGTTTGTAGCAATATTTTGTGGCTTAGAATGAATAATTTTGTTTGGCTGTCAAGTGAAAGAAGTTTTATGAGTCCTTTTATCTCATTGTTTAGGAGAAAGAATCTGGATTATCTGAGTATTATCATAAAGAATATATTTGAATTTTTGGATTTCATTCGAGTATGTTTGCTGGTTGGATGAGATTTTACGAAGTCACTAAAATGTTCCTTCTTTGTTAGGGCCGTAAATGGTAGGGGTGTTCACCATCAAGTTAGGCAAAAATTCTGGGTCGAGTCGTTAACTACGGTTCCATGTAATGACAAATCAAACTACAAAACTATCCGGGTTGACGGTTAAAAGCAATTGTTTTTAAATAGTTAATTTGTACTAAAATATATAGATGGTTCATTTTTATAATACATGTACACACCTACACGGTTCACTAATCATTTTTTATAAAAAAACATGATAAAAAGATTTAAAAAATACTCTATGCAATTATAACTTTTTCTTAGAGCCTCAAGGAAAGTTGGACTTTACATGCAAATTATAAATTAAAACACCCATTATACTTTTGTAACCACCACTCTATCTAATGTAGTATCAAGATTTACTAATTACTTTGCAAGTTACAAAAGAATCGTGAGAGTATGCAAAATTATAGATATTATATCTTTTAAATCTTATAAGATTTTCTCAAAACAATTTTAAAAATGAAATACAGAAACAAATATTAATAAACAGTACAGAAAGGACTGGAATTTGAAAACACCCAGAAGGTGCTTATTTGCAACCAATATCAGTGTCTAATAATGGCATGAGCTAAAATCACTAAGACAACAAAAAAGTTGGAGATTTGCTCTCCTAAGAATCAGATACATTTGGTAACATGTTTGCATAATCACTCATGATGGTTCACTTTGCAGCAACAGGAGCAGCACCACCAGTAGTCGGCCTAAAAGAATAACAAAGAATATATAAATAGACAAATTTGAGATAATTTTAATGCTAAAAAATATGTCAAAGTAGAAACTTACAGCCCGACATAAACTTTAAACGAATCATAGATACCCCATTGTACTCCAGTAAGACTTCCAATCATGATTATACGAAGAGGCAGCCCACGCGTGAAGAGACCCCATAAACCGAGTTTCTTGACAGCCTGCAAAACGGGTTGCATACCATGTTATGAAATATGCATACACAATGGAGGTGTAGAACTAGATGTGGCAAACTGAGTGGGTAGATGGGTTGGGCAACGGGTCAAAATGGAAACTTTTGAGTTGGGTTGATCCGAAACGCCCCTAAGTTTTTTGTTTTTCTATGATAAATAATCAGTGGGTCAAAACGATTACAAAGTTATATTTTTCAATAATGGTTATATTTATTCAAACAATATATTATTTAACTAACTTATTGTTATAGCTAGCAAACAACTTACATAAACAACCGCATATCCGTTAAATAAAGAATCCTTTTTATATGAAAGTAACAGTTTTTATGGTTACTAACCATACCCCTCATTTCCTATTACTTTAGAAGGTTTAATGAACTTAAAATGCCATTTGACCCGTTACCTTCAAAGTTCCCATATATTTTACCTGTTTGAGATAACATATAAGAAACGACCCATAAATAACATAACGGGTCAAAACTATTTTTTTCAATATTGATCACCTTTTTAAAGTTTAAGACTTAGGGTTTATACTCACATCTCCAACTGTAGCACCTTCGGCATTGTTGAGGAAAGAGACCAAGTTATCCGCCGGGTGAGAAACAACAGCGCATAATATACCAGCCAAATAACCACCAGCAAAGCTCACTCCAAGCTGAAAACTTGGACTGCATTGCTCTTTCGGTGTAGGGATGGCATGTTTGTACATCATCTCCACTATTGTCTCAAAAGATGCAAACTTCATCATTGTATCTGAACAACAAAGAGTTCATTAATTACCAAATATGGCACTCAAACAATAAATATACATGACTTTATGCATAGAGGGTTATTCAATATACAAACACTTAGAAGTAGAGATCTGCTAAAACCATAGCAACATGTGTAACTATTGCTCAAAATGTGACACATAAGACAGTTATGTAACTATCAGAATATATGTCAATATTATATTATTCATTGTATCAATACTGAAACAATGAATAATATAATATTGACATATATTCTATTGTAACCGCTTACCTTACTCTCTTTCTCTCATATTATATCTGGACAACACTACCCACAAGCACGTTATGCAATTCTGACGATTCTCTACTTATAGCTGGTTTATATTGACAAAATCATAAATGTAGACAGAATCTAAGAGACATGAACCGATATGTTTTGTGTCATATGATGCTAAGGATAATAAACTACAATTAATCATGAAATTCAATAATTATAAACTCACATGGAATTTGTCTTCCCCACAATGGAACCAGCCCCTTGTAGAGCCTGTAAAACATATGCAAATATTAGAAAAATCAATCTTGAAACTCAGAATCTTTTTATAAACAAATATGTTTTTTAAAGTTTTCAAATTAGTTAATGAAGTGATAATAATCATACCCTGCAGCACCTTCATTCCTGATAATCTTTGGAAGACCATCCGACAAACCTCTAGCAAATCCAGGTTGCGTTTGGACACGAATCTTAACCGCCTCAAACGGGCAAAGAGCAACATCCGCGATAATTTCTGCTGATGCAGAACCGGCAAGGTAGATCAAAGTCTTGTACTTGGTAGCATACTCGGGGCCAGCGATGTCAGAGTATGTTTTCTTGAAATACTCATAAAACCCGTATTTGGAAGCACCCTGTGCACTATAACCCAAAAGTGTTGGTGCCCAGCCCTTGTAAAATCCTTTGAGTCCTTGCTCCTTGAGCAATACCCCAAATCCAGATGAAATGTTCTTGTACTTTGCAGGGTCGATCTGTAAATCAAACATAGATAAATAACACTGACTTAGAGCGGAAGCAAAAATAAACAAAGATATTACTTTCAAAACAAATTAATATTATAACGAATGCATGGACTATTAGGCCATGCGTAATGTGCATTATAGGGGCGTGATGATAACGCCCTCAGACTTTAACCATTAAATGGGACATTATGGATGGTCTTACATCAAGACCATTTTTATGTATGTTAACTAAAACTGACTACATAATTATGAAAATGACTTCGTAAACATACATGTAAGTTACTCAAATTAAAGATGCACACGTTTTATATATATATAAAAAAAGAAATAAATTAAAACTTAAGATTGAGGAAAAGAGTTAATTTTGGGCTTTAGCCTTTAGATGGAATTCGGGTCCGACACTTGGGATACTCCGCTTATGGTTTTATTCTTGCCACCTGATCCAACCCGTTGAGACGTCTCCGTTCATTACTTATACTCTGGAGACGATTGATATAATAGCAAATGCCAATTTTAGAAAACTAAAATTGACTTTATCATTGTGAAATTGGCTTCTTTAGTAAATTCCGGGGATAAAATTTTCAAGCGTTTAGCGAGTAGAGAAAATAGGCCCCAAAAATATAACTTTTCATCATCATCATATTCAGTAAATACCAATAGCAAATCAAAAGTAGGGTATAAGTAGGGCTGCAAACGAACCAAACGTTCGGCGAACAGTTCGTGAACCGTTCGGCGGGAAGTTCGTTTGTGTTCGTTCGTTTATTAAACAAACGAACACGAACAAGAAATTTTGTTCGTTTAGTTAAATGAACAAACATGAACAGAGGTCGTGTTCGTTCGTATATGTTCGTGAACGTTCGATAACACGTTTGTTTGTGTTCGATAGTTTATTAGTTTTTTAGTTTTTATATTTATTTAAATACTTCAAAATTCCGACAAATTAAATATCTAATAAGTGTCAGTGTATTAGATATTATGTTCATGAACGATTGTTTGTGTTCGTTTGTTTCCATGTGTGTTCATGAACATTAGTTTGTGCTCATTTGTATTGTCAACGTTCGTTTTTGTTTGTTGCCTAAAATTAACAAACACAAACGAACACGAACAAGTTCATTTCCTTAACAAACGAACACGAACATAAAATCTCGTTCGATAAGTGTTCGTGAACGGTTCGCGAACACATATATTTCTTAACAAACGAACACGAACAAGGTCTTGTTCGTGTTCGTTCGGTTCGTTTGCAGCCCTAGGTATAAGATGTAGACAGGCAAATATAAATTTTAAAAATATATAATTCTTTTAAAAGATATTTTATCTTTTTAAATTTTAGGCCCGGGAGAGCAGAACAGGATTGTCACCCACCCCGCCCTCCTTCGGGCCAGCCCTGAGAGAGAATGATATTTACCTGCATATTACATTTCACAACATCCAAGGGAGTGATCGCCGTGTGAGTGATCCCACACGCCAAAGTACCACCTGCGGTACAAGCCGCATAGTAAGCCGGCGAAAACATCTTAATACCACCGGGCTCGCTCGGAGCCTGCACCACAAAACCTCTCTTCGCAACAGCCGAAGATGCTGCAACCGAAAACGACGAACCATCAGTCAACTTCCCCTGATCAAAATTAAATCCGCTTTTCAGCGAAGAAGACGAGTAGAGAAAGCTCGGTATCGGCGAGTTCCGAGAATTCTCCATTAATCCCTTTGCAACTGTTGTTAAATTTCTTCAAGATCGATCTGCTAGAACTTAAAGTTTTGGGTGAATAATAATTGTAATAATGAGTGATTCAAATGCGACTTGTTGCGCAGACTTTGAAGAGAAATGTTGTAGTACACTTTTGCCCCTGGACTAAGGTTAAATTACAATGGGGTGATGACTTTTAATTGGTAGCTGAAAGGGTACTATTGTAATTGACTAAAAAATTCTAGAATAATAGGTAGCGAATGGCAAAGAAACAACGTAACTGAAAGTATGCAACTTCCCCCGTTGGACCGGAACTTGTAATCGTAAGGCATGACTATGATTTCTTTCGGGTCAAAAGGTCCGTTGACCATCTGGTGAATAGAATTTGTTGGTTTTTTTTTTTATAAAATATAAGTTTTTTTAAGACGTGATGGTTCTGATGTTTTATAATATAATTTTTGAACTTGTAATCGTTAGGCATGAGTCATGACTATGGATTTATCGGGTCAAAGAGTCCATTGACCTGGTGAATAGAATTCGTTGGTTTTTCATATAAAATATGAGTATTTAAAACGTGATGGTTCTGTCTTTTTATAATATAATTTTTGAATTAGTAAAGGTTTTAATAAATTTATATAAAAGATATGAATTTTAATATGTTTTTGAATATGTTTTAATAAATTTATATAAAGGTTTTAATAAGATAATTAAAAGAAAAACAAAGTCTTTTAGTAACTCAATGTAAAAACTAACACTAAGGGGTTGTTTGGCAACTTCTAAATGGTTAAGTGCTGAACGAGTAAAATGTCTGAAATATTAAGTGTTGAATCAGTAAGCGGTCTGAACCATTAAGAGTCAGTATAATACTTAACCATTCAGAGGCAAATGTCTGACCAATTAAAATTAGAGGTCTTAACCATTCAGAATCAGTAAAATGCTTAACCATTCAGAGGCAAATGTCTGAATCATTCATGCATTTGCTCGCGAAACAAACAGTCTGAACCATTAAGAGGTCTGAACCATTAACAGTCTCATTAAGAGGTAAACAAACAGTCCCTAAGTATGTTTTTGGTTGATAGGTTTGAAAATTATAAAACATGTTTTAAAAGTGTATGACGTTTTAGATTCATAACACATCAAAGTAATGGATTTATGGTATAAGGTTTTATGCGTCAACTCGTATCTAGTTGTAACTGGTGGGATTACCCCGTGCTTTGCACCAGGCTTTCGATCTGTATCGGTTCAATTCGGTACGATACCAACACTTAATATAGCAAACAAAAAATATGCCTAAGAGGATATCGACACGTATTTTACATCGATAAAAAAATAACAAAATGAATACCAATACCGATGTTGTTCAACCGCTATCGGTTCGGTTCGTCATGGTACCAAAACCGTACCAGAACTCGTAAAAAATCAACTATATTTGACCATTTCGAATTGGATAATAAAAGAACAGAACCATCAATAAGCTATTGGAACCTAAGAGGTTAACTATGAGACAGTAGCAGGAAATAAAGAATGGTGGGTTCAAGTTGGGGAAGCTTAGAGAGTTGTATGAAGGTGAGGCTGTATGTTCACAGGCGAGCATATATCGTGAAAGAGTTATAAATGAAGCTCATCACTTTGTCAACAACAAAAAGAAGATATAGATGTGAAAATTCTAGTTGGTTTGTTTCTTTTGTTTTGTTTGGTGTTAAGCTTTTGGTTAGCATTCAAGTGTTTGGGTGAAAATGTTTAGAACATATATCGAATTGATGGTTGATGTTTTTTGGGTTGGTTGTCATATTATAAAAAATAATCTTTTGGTGGTTCAATTATGCATAATATCCTTGCCAGTGCATTTATTGTTAATATTCATTATATCACTATCATGTGTGTATACACACTTATAAGTTAGAACAATTTTTTTAACTCGGATTCATGTCAGTTTTGACTGTTGTGCGGTTATGCACTTGTGTAGTTGATGAAAACACATATTACCACTCGTATGTACATATGTGTAGTACTCATTTATACACATGTGTACTATACAATACAAATATTCAAAGAGACGGCAGAGACTCTTAAACGAATAAACCAAAAAAATAACTCATCTTCGTCTCCTTAACCACCAAGTCCGACATCGGTTGTAACACCAATGACTACCAAAGATGAAGAGCTTTGATTTTTATATAAATAAAACCTAAATAGTCATTGACCAACAAAATCAAGAAATTCACAAAGAAAAAGTTAAAGATAAAATGAAGATAGAATCCTTCCACGTGAGTTTCCCATTATTGGTGACATAATTTTTTTTTTTTTCAATAGTGTTTTATAGTAAACATTTTTATAGTAATGATTGTGCAGTTTGTTGATATGGAAGAAGATGATGAACATGAAGATGGACTTGGATTTTGGTTTTGTTTTGATTGATGCTTCCAAATTCATGATTCTGATGTTTTGATCCCAATAATGTAGGGGTGGTTAAGATACATATGGTAACTGACTATATTAAATTAAAAAAAAATAGTGTTTAATTGTCTAATTATAATCCTACTCTTATAATTTTTAAACAAGATCAAGGGCCATGATGAGTTCGTTTTATTCACAAATATAAAAATGTTCACAAATGAACCTAACCACATATATATATATATATAGGTACGGGATTAGGAGAAAACGGTGAAAAGTGAGAACGGTGAAAACGGATCCTGGCCGGCCACGTGGTATAGTGCTCTAAATTATGTGCAGGGGTACGATTGTCATTGTCCATGTCCCGCAAAATAATAGCGTTATGATTTCGTTCCAAAAAAAATAATATAAATGGCGTTTTCATCGTTATGATAGTTTTACATGGCGTTTTTTTTAAAGTATTTTTTTACGTATGACGTTATGTTTTGAATGACGTTCTATTGATATCCAACAGATATGGCGTTTTTGTGTTTTTTACTTGTTTTAATTTAGTTTTTTTAACCCTTATTTTAATGTTGTTTATGTTTTAAATGGTTACTACTTATTAATTATTCAAATCATGGCGTTTTCATTGATTTGCACAAATTTTATCGAAAATCACACAACGAAACATGTAGATGTAATAATCTAAAAAGCAAAACACATTAGTCAACATTAAAATTATACAATCTATGGCTTTTAAGCTAATCTACATAATCTGTCATCCTTTGTGCTATTCTCTTGTCCGCTGTTTCATACATTTCACGTATTGTTTCCCCCCTAAAGCCAAGAATTTTCTTACAGATTTTGTCAATCGTGTTCTGATTTCATTTTCGCTATGAAGCAGGATTTTTACAATGTATTTCATTCTCAGGTCATTTAGTTGTCTCTGCTGTAGTTGATTTGGGGCATCTTCTTTTGCCAAACCACTTCTCCAACCAGCTATATCCCCCATGTATGTTTCCATATGCCTCATTGCGAAAACCCCACAGTCGACCATGTTAGACGTTGTCCTCCAATCCATCTTTTGTCTAACAATCTCCGCCTTGTTCATGATCTTATGCTTTGGGTGTTTTTTAAGACGCAAGTAGTTTGCAAAAGCACCGTGTTGCAGTTTCACATTTTTTTGCATATATTAGTTTGGCGTTTTGTCAACATAGTTCCTATATACAAAGTTTTTAAGATACTTACCAACTTTCCCACCCATCCATCATACTTGTCTTTAATGCTGAGGTCATCCCGGTTACCGTTGTTATCCAATACATCAACTCTTTCGTGTTTTATGTTGAAGCAGACAACATAGAAATGTCTTTCCCATATAATTGGCACGAAGACCAGTTCATAATCTTTGATGTTTTTATCTTTCTGGTCTCCTTTGAAACGAACATTTTTTTAGAACAGTTTCCATGTTTCTGTTGAATTCTTTGTATCGTAAATTTACTTTAGTTTTTTCGTCGTATGCCGGAGTATTCTGTAATATTGAGTACCACATTTTAAACAACAAAACAATGTCGTAATATAATTTCATCAATTAAATATAGCAAAAGAGTTACCAACATTAATTCTGTGCAAAATAACCTTGAGCGTGATTCTGGAGCCTTGTATCTTTCTCCATAGTTCAGGATATGGGCCCAACATAGAATAATTGTGATGTGTGCATGATGCGTGCGAAGTGTCGTATATTTTAAGCCCTTTTAACACTTATTTTTAGCCAAGTTTTAAATTTATAAAACACGATATTTTACTAACACTAAACACACATATGGGCAAGTGCACCCATCGTGAGCGTAGTATAGCGTTGGTAAGATACCGAGGTCGTCCAAGGACACAAGAGCTTTTAGTACCGGTTTATCCTCAACGTCTAATCAAAATAAAAAGTTTAGAAAAAAATGTTTTAAACTAAGAAAAAATAAAAACTAACTAAAATGCTGAAAATAAAAATAAAAGAAAAACAGATAGACAAGATGAATCACTTGGTTCCGACTCGTATCTAGTATAACCTTTGATTATTTCCGCACTTTTGCACATAATTAAGAGATTATCTTAGTTATTGTAGTAGGCCCCTCTTTTGAAGGTGACGTTACCCTCACCCCAGTAGTTTGAGTCAGCAAGGATACAATCTGTTGGTGCACTTGTGTCTGTACTTTGTCTGTATTTTGTCTTGATACAAAACGATGTCTTTGTTAGTCCTGTAAGTTTGACCAAGTCAACCATCCTCCTGGTTTGACTTGGCCAAACAGTTAGAAAATGGTTGTATAATGTTCTGTGTCGAAGGTTGGGATTTCGAAGGATTGTTTCTATCCTTCGATGAGCTCGAAAGATATCCCACGAAGGATACTGATGGACTTCGAAGGATATGCCATCCTTCGAAGTGTTTGTGGATCCTTCGATGGCTTCATGATCGACAGATCATCTTTCGGGCAGTCCACATGATCCTTCGACCATACAACCTGTGCTGGGTATATATATACCCATACAGTGTGTGTTCAACAGAGAGAGAGATAGGCAAACAGAAAGAGACACTCGAGAGATAGAGAGCATTCTGTCAAGAACACACACACACTAGAGAGTTTGCAAAACTGATTTGTAAACATTGAGCTTGTAACTGGAACCTTTCATTCGCATTAATACAAGTGGTGTTAATCGGTGAATCTTTGTGTGTTGTGTTTGTGCTTGTTTCATCCCGGGTTGCATGCTAGCTTGGATTCCGCACTTGCTAGTGTGTTAGTATAACAAGGTTAAGGTTGAACCTCATCCTCCGAGAGGGACCTACAAGTGGTATCAGAGCCGTGGCTCTTTACCTTGTTTAAAACCGGGCTTGTTCAAGTTCTTGGTGTGTTTGGACACTTGGTTTAGTAACCGTTTTTGGTGGTTTTTCTTGCATCTATAAACATAAAAACGCGTTCTAAACCTTTCGGGTGTGTTTAAGGAAGGTTTGGGTAACTTAAAAATCTGTTTCTAAGATGTTTGGTCATTTCCGGTCATACTCCGGCTTACTCCGGTGACCGGTTTCTGGACAGAAGCTTCGATTTTTATGCAATATTTTATTGTTCAAATCTGTTTTGTTGAAAAATGATGGTCTGAACCATACTGTCTGCCGAAAGTTTCTACCAACTTGTCACCTTTTTCACCAACCTGTCACTCTTTGTCAGTTGTGTCAGTTGCAATCGAAGGATATCTTTCGACATCGAAAGATCATCTTTCGACCAAGGAAGGCTCGATAGATAATCATCTTTCGACCCATCCTTCGAAGTCAGAGGCTTATCCTTCGATCAAGGGAATCTATTCGAAGGATAGTTATTCGAAAGATAAGGATATATATACTCGAAAGATAAGGATATATACTCGAAAGATAAGGATCTTTCAAATTGTGAATCTTTCGAGTTTGTGAATCTTTCGAAATCATTGTTCGAGATTCAACAGTGATCTTTCGAACACTGTTGATCCTTCGAACAAGTCTTGATCCTTCGATCATAATCTGTTTATGTTTAACAAGTTTGTGATTTTCAGGTATTCTTTTTCTTGATCAAAAATGAATTCGATGTGGGGTATTCCCTTACCTGCAACTCCTGCATGGGCCGAATCTCCCGTACCTGTATCTTCGCAAGCTAATGCTATATCTACCGGTCAATGGGCATTCGTATCAAATCAAACTCCAAGTGTTCAAAGCATTTTGTTAAGCGAGAGTGAAACGGGAAGTTTGAATAGGCCTCCAAAGTTGATGCACTTAAGTGAATATCCGGGATGGTTTGATAGATTTCATACATACGTCCTTGGTCAAAATACAGAATTGTGGTTGCGTTTCATCACAGATTTTGATCAAACAATAGAGCTTGCCGCATCATCTGCTGCTACGTTTGCAGATCTTACGGAAGATCAGAAGAAGGTCTATGATTTGGAAAAGAAGGCATATGCCATTCTTACTCAGGCGTTAAGTAAAGATATTTATCATCAATTTGTCAGTTACAAGACAACGAAGACGTTGTGGGACGCATTGAAGATAAGGGGCGTGGGAAATGAAGCGACACGTCAATTGAGAAAAGACCTGCTAAAGAAAGAGTTTGATGGTTTTACTTGTATGGAGAATGAATCTTTAGGAGATTTGACAAGTCGATTCAATCATTTGCTGACTGAATTGGGAAATATTGGGGTTGTAACAACTTCAGCAGAGATAGTGAAGAAGTTTGCAGATGCACTGCCACCTCAATGGAATAATTTCTTAGAAATCATGAAGTACAATGGCACTTTGGATACAACAAACTTCAATGACTTTGCTCAACTCCTGGAAAACAAGAATCAGGAAGAAACTCTCAAGGCAAAAAGAGTTCCAGTGCCACAAAATCCTGAAATGTATTATGGAGCTTCTAGCACTTCTACAAAACCTTCTTCACACGCTCCAATTCAAACAGCATTTGTGTCTAGCACTAGTTTGTATGGCATTCCTCCTCCAACAACAGACATGTATGGAAATCCGCTTAATCCAGTTCCTCAACCAGTGCCACAACAGCAAAGCCAACAACCTATCAGACCAACAGACATGTATGGGAATTCTCTTCCTCCTCAACAGCAAGCATGTTATGGAAGTACATCATCTGCTGATCAGCAGTCAAAGCCAAATACAGTACGGCTCGACACCTCAAGCTTTTCTAAAGTTAGTGTGGAAGTAGCAAAGGAACACATGGAGCTGCTAAGCACTTTGGTGAGCGCATACTGTGGATTAGTGGAAGGTCAGATTGGCAACATTAATCTGACTCAAGAAGACTATCAGCAGATCGATAAAGAGGAGATGGAGATGATGGACATCAAGTGGGCCTTTGCCAGTGCTGTTAGGCGAGCAAAGGATTTCATGGAAAGAACTGGCAGAACCAGCTTGGAAAGCAAGAAAGACACCAAGTATGGGTTTGATAAGCAAGCTGTTAAATGCTTCAATTGTGGTGAACGTGGTCATTTCAAAAGGGAATGCACAAGACCAGCTCAACATGGAAACCAAAATCCTTTCAGAGGTCAAGGCAACAGGGCAAATCAGAACCAAGGAAGGAACAATGAGCGAACATTGGTGCCTGTCAACAACCAGAGTCAAGCAGGACCATCTAATGCCAACCAGGCACTTGTGGTTCAAGTAGATGAAGGATGTGATTGGTCAATCCAGTTGGGAAATGATGCTCCAGATGGAACAGCTTGTTTTGCTGAAATTGTCAAGGATTTAAATCACGCCAGTGGTGGAGAATCTTCCGCCAATGGTGATGACTCTTCTGAGGATGAAGACTCTTCTGGTTATAGTAGAAGTTCAGATGAAGAATCCTCGAGTTCAGGCGATGATCATGTGGATGAGACATCAAGTGTGTCAGTCGATGCTAATATTAATGAGCTATTGGGAGAAGCTGCAGCAGAAACTCAAAGAAGATCTATTTTGGTGGATCAAGCTGCTTATTCTTCGTCTTCTCTCCATTCAGCCTTTATGGCTAATGTCGACAGTTCATCAAGTCAGGTATGTGTCGATGAACCCACTTCTGGTAGCTGTGATAACTGTGATAGTTTGCATGTTAAATGTGCTGATTTAGAAGCAAACATGTCTGAGTTGCAAGGCAAACATGATGCTGTACAAGCTAGTTTGTTTGACTTGCAAGACAAACATGTTTCATTGAATGATAAGTGGTGTGAATTGCAAAGCAAACACGAGGCTTTGCAGGAGAAATATGATGTGACATTTATCCACAATCAGAAATTAACCGTGGATCTTTCTAAGTGCACAGAAGCCAACATGTTTTATGAAAACCATGAAAAGGAGTTTAAATCGGTAATTGAAAAATTAAAGAAAGATAAAACCGAGTTAACTAAAATGGTTTCCAGAAAACAAACTGACATTAATTTGTATATAACTCGTCTTGAGGTAATGCAAAAGGAAATGGCTTGTGCTAAAACTGAAAGTGAGGCGATCCGACTCAAGTTAGACAGTTATTTAAGCTCTAGCTATGTGTTGGATCACATCATTGATGTACAGAAAGAGAAACGGGATGTCACATGCATAGGCTATAAGAAATGTCCACCACCCGTGAGAAACAATTATGATGCCATGCCTGACGAGGAAGATAGAACTTTCTTTGTACCATCTGTTCCTCTAGACGTTAAGGAATTTGCAGCTGGACTCGGATACAAGAAAGAGGTATCATCAGATTCAGATGTGTCAGCAGATACATGTGTGTCTTCTGCCGAACCAAATCAGGTTCCTCCAGTTGTGATATACAGTGAGGATTCTGATTCGTCTGATGATGAGTCTGATGATACTGATTCAGCAAAGTCTGATGCGGTGATAAAAGAAGAGGACATACCTCTTGAGAATCATATTCTATGTGATCCTCCTCCAAAACCCGCTAAGACTGTTGCAATTGAGTCCTCGTCTGCAAAAGAGTCGGAGAGTGTGGATTTGCTGTACACTCTTGTTGGTGATGATAAAGTTTATTCAGACAAAGATTTTCCTATTAAGAATGTTAATCAATCATTAATCAGTAAAGTCTTTGAAAATTCAACAAGTAATTTTTTGGGAAAGACAGGACCACATGTTACTGTGACACAGTGCCCTCCTATCCCAAAGGCTGAAGTTAGAAAACAATTTGGCAATCAACAATTACCAACAGTGCAAAAACAGCAAAATCATGCCAAACCAAAAGGAAAATTACCGGCTCAAGGTCAAAGGAAGCCGAATCAAAAGAAGAAAAAGAATGTGAACTTTGTGAAATCTAAAGGAACGGACAAAATTGAAACGTTTGAAAATCAATCTATCTTAGATTTTGTCAAGAAAGCAACTGTGATGAAAAGAAATGAACCAAGTTGTTCGAAACCTAGTACTTCGAGATCACAAAGTTCATCTTCATCATCGGCAAGACGACCACATGATACTTCGGGGTTTGTTGAACGAAGATCATGTTTTGAATGTGGTACAATTGGGCATATCATCAGAAATTGCCCGTATCTTCATAAATTAAAAGCCAAAGAAGATGATCCCCGTGACAAAACTGACCGCAAACGATCTGTTTCTGTAAAACAAGATCCCCGCCTTGTAAAAGAAAGGGAAAAGAAACAGAAACGCCAACAGGTCAAGAAAATTGAAAATGCAATTAAAACCGATGTGGTTAACAAACCATCTGTTTCTGTCAAACCAGAAAATTCAAAAACTTCTGATAACCATGAAGTTAAAATTTTAAAGAATGACACTGGTAAACCAAAACAGACCTGGAAACCTAAAACGGTTAAAAATTCAGGGGGACCATCACAATTTTCAAATCATCAAAGAATAGAAGTTATTGTTATTGATGAAAATGGAAGACCCAAGACCACAATGGCTTGGGTCCCCATCTCCAACTAATTGTGTGAGTTCATGTGCAGGGTGTTCCAGGAGGAACTATCAGTAGTCATTGGATTGTTGATAGTGGGGCATCCAGGCACATGACAGGCGACATGAAGCTTCTCTACGACGTCAAATCTATTAGAGGAGGTTATGTTGCTTTTGCTGGAGATAAGGGCGGATATATTACGGGTGAAGGAATGATTTCCAACGGGGTTGTTAGCTTTGATAAGATCAACTTCGTACAACAACTTGATCACAATCTTCTTAGTGTTTCTCAAATTTGTGATAAGCAGTTCTCAGTACACTTTGATGCTAACGGATGTTATGTGCTGAAACCCGGCTTCAAAATTCCGAAAGAATGGATTCTCTTGTCGGCTCCAAGGATAAATGATCTGTATGTCCTTGATATGAGCCAAGCTATCACAACGTCTGCACAAGCAACTTGTTTCGTTTCCAAAGCCACAGAAAAAGACTCAATCTCTTGGCACAGACGAATGGGTCACATTCACTTACGCAAAATGAATCATTTGGTGTCAAATGAATTAGTGAATGGTGTTCCTCTTAAAAACTTTCATCTTCAAGACATCTGTGTCTCGTGCCAGAAAGGAAAACAAAGGAAGAAGCGACACCCTACAAAGAAAGTCAACACGGTGGCAGTTCCTCTTGAACGTTTGCACATGGATTTGTTCGGTCCTGTCAAGCACAAAAGCATCAGGAATCATCAATATTGCCTCGTGATAACTGATGATTATTCAAGATTTTCTTGGGTGGTGTTCATGGCACATAAGAGTGAAACCTTCGGTATTATCAAAAACTTGATCATTCAGATTGAGAATCTATATAAGTTGAAGGTTAGGCGGATACGTAGCGATAATGGTACTGAATTCAAAAATCATGCCATGGCGGAGTTTTGCACTTCAAAGGGTATTCTTCACGAATTTAGTGCAGCTTATACTCCTCAACAGAATGGCGTCGCTGAACGTAAGAACCGCACATTGATCGAGACTGCTAGGACTATGTTGGTAGAGTCACAGTTGCCGATTCCCTTCTGGACTGAAGCTGTGGCCTCTGCATGTTATATGTTGAACCGAGTCCTTACAGTCAAAAGGCACAACAAGACCTGCTTTGAGCTTATTAACAAACGGAAACCAGATTTGTCATATCTTGAACCGTTTGGAGCTCCGTGCACTATAATCGATCCTAATGGAAAGTTTGGGGCAAGAGCCATTGATGGATACTTTCTTGGGTATTCCACCCCGAACTTAAGAGTCTGGAATCCAGAGACTAAAAGGGTCGAGGAATGGTCTGAAGTCAGAGTACAAAGGCACACTTTACCAGTCAAAAATCCTGGTCAGCCTTGGATGTTTGAGTACGATGACTTTTTCAATTCGATCAATGTTGAAGCAGTTGAAGAAAATGCTGCGGCAAGGATGTTTTTCGAGAGTGACAATGCAACAGATTCACCGTTGGTTCGTCCCATTATTGTCAATCAAGAACCATCTTTAGTGAACAACAATGCTCTCGATAATGAGGATTTTCACGATGCTAACGAATTGAACGAATCTTCAGAGGATGATGAATTTCTCGATGCAGATCAAGAGGCTCCAATAACAGCAGTTCATGGTACTTCAGAGGGTACTCCTCCAGTGGGCGTCCCTGGAACAACTGAAGCTACTGCATCATCCTCTTCGTCAATTCCGGGCATTGAATTGATTGTTGATCTCAATCTCAACAATCTGGGTACAAACATTCCAGTTCAAGATAATCCAGAGACAAGGATTCACAATACCCATCCTCAACAAAACATCATCGGAAATGTACAGAGTGGCGTTCAAACAAGAAACATGTTGCGGAACAACAACAATGCAGGCTTGTATGCGGCGATTAGAGAATCTGGTCAACAAAATGATTGGTCCTTCGTGTGTTATGTCTCACAGGAAGAGCCAAGAACTTGGAAAGATGCTTTGAAAGATAGCTCTTGGGTTGAAGCAATGCAAGAAGAACTGCAACAATTCCAGAAGCTTGGTGTCTGGAAACTCGTAGAGAAACCTGCTGGCTACAAGAAGATTGGTACCCGTTGGGTGTTTAAATGCAAAAAGGATGACCGTGGAATCGTTATTCGAAACAAAGCAAGGCTAGTCGTTCAAGGTTTTCGTCAGATAGAAGGGATCGACTACAACGAAGTGTATGCACCTGTTGCACGTCTAGAAGCAATTCGGATCTTCCTGGCTTATGCCTCATTCAAAGGTTTCAAGGTATACCAGATGGACGTGAAAAGTGCATTCTTACATGGTGTGGTAGAAGAAGAGGTGTACGTCGAACAGCCTCCAGGTTTTGAAGATCCTATCCATCCCGATCGGGTTTGGTTGCTCAACAAAGCTCTCTATGGTCTTCATCAAGCACCGCGAGCTTGGTACGCAACCTTATCTAATTATCTGCTGGAGAATGGATTTCGCAGAGGTGCTATCGATTGTACTCTTTTCATCAAAGAACAAGATGGAGATCTTCTACTGGTTCAGGTATACGTTGATGATATTATTTTTGGTTCTACTAATGATGTTTTGTGTAGGAATTTCGAGCGCATTATGCAGGATAAATTCGAGATGAGTGCTATGGGGGAAATGACTTTCTTTTTGGGCCTACAAGTACAACAAACCGAGTCTGGGATATTCATCCATCAGACTAAATATGTTGGTGACATCTTGAGCCGGTTCCAGATGTCTGATGCAACGCCCATCGGTACCCCATTGCCGCAAAATCACGGAATTACTCCAGACTTGAAGGGTCAAGATGTTAGCCCCTCATATTACCGCGCGATGATCGGATCTCTTATGTACCTCACAGCATCAAGACCAGATATAATGTACCCAACGTGCCTGCTTGCCAGATATCAAGTCAACCCGAAGGCCTCACATCTTGCAGCTGTAAAAAGGATTTTTCGTTATTTGAAGGGTTACCCTGACACCGGTCTATGGTACCCTAGGGATAATAACTTTGACTTGATCGCATTCAGTGATTCTGAGTTTGGCGGATGCAAAATCGACGGCAAGTCCACAACGGCTGGATGTCAGTTTTTGGGAAATCGCCTAGTCACATGGCAGTGCAAGAAACAGACCTGTGTCGCTACATCAACATGCGAAGCTGAATACATTGCTGCCTCAAGTTGTTGCTCCCAAGTCCTATGGATCCAACAACAAATGCGCGACTACGGTTTTGAATTCCTAACTACTCCTATTTACGTTGATAATTCTGCTGCCTTACAGATCACTAAAAATCCTGTGCAGCATTCAAAGACTAAGCACATCGACATTAAGTATCATTTCATACGTGATTGCTTTGAGAAAAGGCTAATCGATGTTGCTTACGTCCACACCGATGACCAACGTGCCGACCTTTTTACCAAAGCATTTGACAAATCAAGATTTGACTATTTATTATTGGTAAACGGCATTAAGGTCAAGCAAGAGTAAAACCAACATCGGAAAATCATTTTTGTAAATACCTTTGTGTTTTAAATTTATCTTAGTTTATTGATTTTAGGGGGAGTAAATCCAAAAAAATTTGAAAATCCAAAAACATCGAAAAATTTCAAAAACACAAAAACAATAGAAAAACAAAAATGAGTTTCCTGGCGAGCAAAAGAGAAAATGATAGTACATCAGTGGTCTGTCTAAACCTCTTTAAACTTAAAATGAAAAACGATAAGCAGCTCTATATAAGATGTATCGGTAGGCTCACAATCATTTTAAAGTGTGCAGGGTGATATAAACTTAATCCGACTGAAGAATGGGTGGGAACCATTCATTGGCATATGGTCTTAGTACCGAAATTTCGTTTGAGAGATTGCCAAGGTTCTGATATATTCGGTCTTTATGCTGCTTATCATCTGGGTATCATGGTTGTTTCTTTTTCCGAAAAATAACGGGGACGCAAGTCTAGATCTTCCATGATACCATACATACGTGTACATACTGCATACGACCTCAATAAGTGATAAACAATCACATGTCCCTCAAAATAAGTGATAATATATCACATTTTTCCGGGAGTCAAGTTCGTCTCTCTGCTGTACGAAAGTACTGACCTGTTCACGGACTTGCTCCTGTGCCCTCATGCATCGAAAATCAAGTTCCTCATCAATAAGTGATTCTATCACATAGGGCTTGCTTTTCAATCAAAATAAGTGAGAATCTCACATCATATACGGTCAAACAGATGATAATCGGTATACTCACCGGTAAGATGAACCCTCGTGCATACCTTGATACGGGAATGTGTCGTGATGTGGATGAACACCGGTCGGTAAGTATAAATCATACCTTAACGTATCCCCGCGCCATGATTACAAATGATAAGTTGAGCTTATGTGGACAACAATACCGATAATTGTTATAGGATGCTTATCTTAATGTTAACTAAAAGAACAACAAGAACGTTTTGACATGACCGTACACTGATATGATTCTCTTACCCTCGAAACTCGCAAAAAGAATGTCTGTAAATATTTATTTACTGCTTTAATTTTCTGCATCTTTGTATATATTTATTTACTGCTTTAATTTTCTGCATCTTTGTATATATTTATTTACTGCTTTCAGTCTTTACATTTCAAATATTAAAACACACCTAAAATCTGTTTTAATATAAACTTTATAAAAGCCAAAAAGATTTTATTTCTATTTTATTTTCGATCGTACGATGTTGGAGCTCGAGTCTTCGTTACCTGAAACCTGAACGAAAACCGAAACGACTAAATCTTCATAAACGGTCGAAATTTGCAAGTTTTGAAAGTTAAAAACTGAAATTGATAAATTTTATTAAACTTTCAAACTGTCGGACGGTGTTTGATTATGCAATGGTCACATGTGTGTCGTTTACTTATGATGTTCCAAGCAGTTGTTCTCATTACGCGTTTAGATTTCTTGCATGTGCAGATTCTAAAGGCAAGGAGAACATGGTCGATGACAAGCTTCGGAATGAAGACACGACGTGAAGGCGCTCAAGTGATGAAGATGATCGAGTTGCCGCTGGCCATCATCAACACCACAAGGATCTCAATTCATAAAGAACAAGTATTTCACGAGCATAACTCAAGGGGGAGCTTATGTTAAGGGGGAGTTTGTCAACACACTTCCTACATAAAACGGGTAGTTTGTTGGTACACTTTCTGCTTTCAAGACGTGAAGACTTTAAAGATCCTCCGACATTGAAGACTTGAAAGGACGTCAAAGGCTTGAAGTCATGCAGATCGAGACAAAGATCGAGACACGAGAGACCCACAAGAACCAAGATCGAGACAAAGCTACAGCCAGACAAAGCTACAGCCAAGGGGGAGTTTGTTGGTGCACTTGTGTCTGTACTTTGTCTGTATTTTGTCTTGATACAAAACGATGTCTTTGTTAGTCCTGTAAGTTTGACCAAGTCAACCATCCTCCTGGTTTGACTTGGCCAAACAGTTAGAAAATGGTTGTATAATGTTCTGTGTCGAAGGTTGGGATTTCGAAGGATTGTTTCTATCCTTCGATGAGCTCGAAAGATATCCCACGAAGGATACTGATGGACTTCGAAGGATATGCCATCCTTCGAAGTGTTTGTGGATCCTTCGATGGCTTCATGATCGACAGATCATCTTTCGGGCAGTCCACATGATCCTTCGACCATACAACCTGTGCTGGGTATATATATACCCATACAGTGTGTGTTCAACAGAGAGAGAGATAGGCAAACAGAAAGAGACACTCGAGAGATAGAGAGCATTCTGTCAAGAACACACACACACTAGAGAGTTTGCAAAACTGATTTGTAAACATTGAGCTTGTAACCGGAACCTTTCATTCGCATTAATACAAGTGGTGTTAATCGGTGAATCTTTGTGTGTTGTGTTTGTGCTTGTTTCATCCCGGGTTGCATGCTAGCTTGGATTCCGCACTTGCTAGTGTGTTAGTATAACAAGGTTAAGGTTGAACCTCATCCTCCGAGAGGGACCTACACAATCCTAAAAGGGTGGATTATTGGAAGATAATGAATTAAGTTATTAATGCAGTATTATGGTAGGCCCCGCTTTTGGCGGTGACGTTACCCTCGACTAAGTAGTCTGAGTCAGCAGGGATACAGTCCTAAATAGCCGGGTTATAGTATTAATAGTAGTTAACTTATGAGGGGATCAAAGAGTTTGGACCCCCGCCATCCAATACCGTTAAGTATTGAAGGAGGTCCTACTAAATTTGACCCAGGTCCATTGCAGGACCTCTAAACGCTGAACAATGGCAAGACCTTTACCAAACCGTTCCCTTAACCCCCGACCAGGTAGCCAACATACCTCCATATAGACCGTGGAGATATGAATGGTGAAAATCCTTTATTTTATATAGACAGTAAAATAATGCCAAGACACCACGGACAAACGATAAGGAAAGATCACCTTCAACATAAGTAACTAGTTATTAAAGTCATTAATACAAAACCAAATAAAAAGTGCGAAAGATTAGAAATAAAAAGTATTATACTAGACACTTTGTCTTCACCAAGTGATGTAAGAGACTTAGGCAAACATGGCCTTGATTGTCAAGAACTCTTACGATCAATCTTGGATCCCGAGACGACTCACACACTCTACGATGGACAATGGATGATGGTGGTGGATGATGGTGTTGTGATGGTGGTGGGTGGTGGGTGAAGTGTGAGAGAGGTGGTGTGCCAAGGGATGAGTTGAAATGAAACCAAGCACTCCTATTTATAGGCTGAACAGAGGGCTGGGCACGGCCCCGTGTCCGCTGGACACGCCCCCGTGCCTGTCTGACACTCTCTCTCTTCATTAATTGTAATTCGCAATTACAATTAATGCGCCTGCTGTACTTTCGCCACGCCCCCGTGTTCACTGGGCACGGCCCCGTGGTGGGCAATAGAAGCTTCTATAGGTTTGTCTTTTCTGCTGCTTCTTGGGCACGGCCCCGTGCTGGCTGAGCACGGGGCGTGTTCAGTCTTCTGTCTTCTCTATTTTGCTTGGGAAGATGCCGTTGAGGGGTCGGGCAGTCCACTTATGTTCCTTTTCTTGTATTTATGTTGGATTTAGCTGTCTTTTTGCTTCTTTTGTGTTTTTGAGCTCATTTAATCCTGAAACTACAAAAGGAAGACAAAAACACTCTTTTTCCAATATTAGTACTTAAAAATGGTTAGTTTTATGCCTCATTTGATGTAATTTATATGTTGCATTTTACACACATCAGTGCATGAAATCCTGGTTTCATGCTCTCACAAAGCACCATCATGAGAAACTTTTCTCCCATCTTGAACACCTCAGTCCTAAAAAATATCATTTGGCGTTTTAGTTATACAAACTCATTCTATTATAATACATGGCGTTTTGAGCGTTTTTACATGCATATTCAAGTAAACGTGATAAATGGAAAATTTGGCGTTTTATTTTTTAGAGAAGTGTACATACTCGTATTCGCCGGATCCAGTGAAGATGTATGTGGCAACGTTATTTTCATGGTTCGTCCTTGGTTCATGTATAACCACTTGCTCCTTACATAAGGTGACAAACATGCCCTGCTCAATTTCTTATCTCTCTTCTCCTTTTCACCCAAAGTCTTTTTGTTTTTATTTCATCTTCTTCGTCATCTTTATCAGCTTTTTCATCACCAGGAAGCTCTTCAGGGTTTAAAATTGTATTTTCTTGCATCAACTTTGTGATGTCTGGAGTTTTGTACTCAATACTCATCACCCTTCTCCTGCACATCTGACCTGTTTGGCGTTTTTGGTGGTGATGTGTTGATGGCGTTTTCATCTTGGGGTTTATTGGGTGTCTCTTCCTCTTCAAAATTTTGCAAGAGGTTTTTCCCAGCTGTAGATGGTGGCTCCTCGTATGGCGTTTTATCAAACACTACACCTTGCTGGTTAACACTTTTGTTTACCATCTCCCCTTCAGTTTTTTCTAGTTCATTGATGAACGCCTGACTGTATTGTGTTTCTGTTGGGGGATGTTTGGTGTCTTATCAAATACAGGCATTTTTTTGGTCTTTTCAGCAGCTTGCAGATGTTTTTTATTGCTTTAATTGCTTCATCCACCATCTTTGAATTATCTAAACCTTCTTTTATATCAATCATTTGTTTTAGATCTTGTTCATTCAGCTCCAAAACCTCAGCAATATTCCTTTTAATTATTTTTTCCCTATTGTATCTGTAAATGTGATATTCAAATGTCTTGAAATCACAATTCTATCACCCAGTATCGTTTTCGTTTATATCTTCATCTGATAATATAGTATCCTTATCATCATCATATATGGGGGTTGTTGTAGCAGTTGAGGGTTCGGCGTTTTGTGCTCCAGCCACATACCCTTCCCCTTCCCTTTCCCCTTCTCCTTCTCCTTCTCCATCCCCTTCCTCTTCTCCTTTTCCTTCTCCTTCCCCTTTTTCTTCTCCTTCTCCTTCATTTTCAACTTCATTGGCGTTTTCATCAACTGTTTCTACTTCAGTGGCGTTTTCAGTTCCAGCCATATCCTTTGTCACACCCCAACCGATGGCGGAAACATCGGGGCGCGGCACTGAGCGAAACAGGTTGTCTAGGAGAATCCATAACAACTAAAATTTACCAAATACTTAACGTTACGTCCCATACCATAACATATAAAGTAACATAGTTATTACAGACATAGTTTCTCAAAGACAAATAATGTTCCGACAACTCATAAATTTATGCGTGGGTTTCTAGACCACCTAAACTTGATTCCATAGCAGCTAGCAAGCAAAAGGAAAACACCTGTCACATACATTAAAATAAGCTCAATACACATAGTGTAAAGGTGAGCATACAAGTTTAATAGTATAATAGTATAGCGAAAGCGATTTGCGCATAACCAGTATGTAACACGTAGAATGTGAAGCAGGTAAGTTATCGACAATGAAATATGCACAGACGTGACTGCGAGTTGTAGAATGCGCAACACATATCACCACTGTGACACGTTAAGAAAAGCCCTTAACAACCCCTGTCCACGACAGGTGCTGAGTCCAAACTATAGTACTATCGTTGCCAAGGTGTCAGGCAACAATCACTGTGTAAACATAACATACTAGCATTCATCGAATAACACGTATAACATGCGAGAGTGGTTAGCATATAAAATGTGTTTGGGTTGTGTGTTTGACGTGATTTGATATAAGTAACGTATGTAACACCCAAAAGTGCGTTAAGCAAAAAGGGATCGAGTATACTAACAGTTCGTGTTTAGTAAATAAACACAAGCTTGGATTGAAGGGATCGCTGGAGAGCTAGCCTGATCAGAGAACGATAATGTAAGCGTTGAACAGTGCGTAAAACAGTGCGTCGGAGAGTTTGAGTGACAAATGGTGATCCGGTCAGACGATAATGTAAGGATTTGTTTGTGTAATGTTTGAACTTTGAAGTTTTCATTGTAGCATTTTAAAAAGTTTGAAGTGCTTCTACCTATCAGGTCATCCGGTCAGACGGTCATTCGGACGGATGGTCGTCCGCTCGGATGGTGATCTGAGTGGAACTGATATTCTTTGAAGTTTTGAAATTGTTTAAGTGTTTAAAATCACAAGTCACTTGGTCGAATAGCCGTTCGATCGGATGGCTATCCGATCGGATGGCTTTTCGATCGAGCACCTGTTTTTGGGTTGAAAACTTGTTGAAATCAGTTAAGTTGAAAGATTTTATCGAGACGGTATGAAAACGTGCCAATCAACGGAAATCACATCAAGTCCAACTCATCCGATTGGACTGGAATCACCCCGTTTGACCAGACTCAGCTGTTCTTGACGGATCTTCATGTTCGACCGGTGAATCGGTCATCTCTTTGATGGAAATCCATTCTCAGCTCGGTTCTCTTCCTGAGAATGAGTAGAACACCCGAACAAGCCTGGATTCCATCGGTTTTTAAGTCAAAGGTGAAAGATGTTGAAGAAAAGTTTGAAACACTTTGATTATGCTTAGATTTAGTCGAAACCAGTGTAAAAACTTGTGGAAATCCTTTAGATCCGAACCGTTCTTGGTGAGATGAGGTCACACTTCAATGTTCATAAGAACTCCATGATGATGTCACCTTAGAACAGCCCAAATCCGAAGATTTGATGGTGAAAAGTTGTGATTTGTTGGAGAGGATGATGTGAAAGTGTGTAGTGATGAAGAAAGTACAAGATTTAGGGTGGAAACTTACAAGAATCGCGAGGAATCGAGAGAAAAGTGGCTGAGAGCGTGCTGGTCGGAGGGAGCTGTCACATCAGTGAACGGTGACGTGACAGGTGAGGTATTTATAGGGGAAAGAGGAGAAAGGCGGTGGAGTTTAGTGGGTCGGATGGCCATCCGGTCGGATGTCCATTCGATCGAATGGTCTTCTGGTCGGAGGGCCTTTGCGAGTTGGTTTTCCAACTTTCATTTCGTGCATTGAGCGTTGCGTTGCGTTTAAGCGAGTTGCGAGTAAGCGATGCGATAGTATTACACATTAGTTACACAAATAACATAACCAACCTAACAATTATAAAAGTACACTGCGTTTCAGGTTGCGATACGATAGAGTGGCAATTGCGTTTGCGAATAACATCCAACAACATAAAAGCACACACAAGTAAAGCACATAATAACATACACACGTAAAACAATATCCATAACCTGCGATTCGAATTGCGATGCGGTAGCGATGTGATAGCGTTTAGTAGTATAGCGTTTAATTACGTTTATCGCATTGTTACTTCACATATTAATAAATCGTAAAACAAAATAGTGTCAAGCAAAGTATCGATTATCGAGTCAAAGAGTACAAGTAATAATTAAATCAGAAATGACAGATCTGATTAGCAATCTTTTCTTCCTTTGACTTTGACTTAAAAAGTCGGTTGTTACATCCTTCTCCCCTTCTCCTTCATTTTCACCTCCTCCTTCTCCTTCTCCTTCATTTCCAACTTCATTGGCGTTTTCATCAACTATTTCCACTTCAATGGCATTTTCTATTTCAGCCATCTCCTTCTCCCTTTCTTCTTCATTTTCATCTTCTAGTACCACCTCATTTTCAACCTCACCTTCATTTTTACCTTTTTCTATTTCAGCTTGCACTTCCTTGGCGTTTTCATCAACAAATTTTGAGATGTTCTCCAACAATGTCAGACATTATGAGTATTTAATGTGTACCAGGAAGCTGTTTGGATATTCAGTCTTTGACTGTTTTAACAATGTGCTCATTTTATTGTAACAATCTTGTAATTCTTTGTATGCCCCATCCAATTTATCAGCCATATCCTGTTAAATTAAAAAAAGGGATTTTTTTAATTATGGCGTTTTATGTTTTTTATTAAATTTATTATTTGAACAACATACCTCTTCAGTTTCATTGTTTTGTTCTTCTTCATCAGCAAAAATGTTGTCATACTGTGTTACTCCTCTGACCAGAGCATGGTTCCCTGATGCAGAAACTTCAAACATCATTTCCCGGCTTTCTCTATCCTCGTTCACCATCATTTGAGGGGAAGCCTCTTCATCCTCATTATCTTCATTCTCATTCTCATTCTCATTATTGATGTGCATGGCGTTTTACACATCAGGTGGAGCCCAACATAATCATAATGATCATCATGATCAAAACCATCATCATCATCAAACTTATCAGCATGGTCATCAACATTGTCAACATCATCTTCATCTTCATTCTCAACATCATCACCATCAACTTCTTCATGAACAACAACCTGCATTTTTTTTTTGTTTTTTTTTTTTTGTGTGTGCCTTCCTTAGCCTTTTTAACTGTTTTCCTTTTTACATCATTGCCAACAAGGCGTTTTGCCATTACACCCTAAAACAAGTCAAGAGTATCTGTTGTAACCCACTCAATTGGGTATCCTTCTTTTCGGTCCCATCTATTTCTATTGCAAGCGTCGTTCACCAAGGCAAGCTGTAACAAAATAAAATTTTCAAATGATAGAAGTTTTTTTGCGTTTTAATGACACACAAATGATATATGTTATATAGGGAAATTTTATTCTTACGCAAGTATGATCAACGGCCCTGTGTAATGCTTTGTTGGAGACCATGCGGTTTTGGTGTGTTGCAAGCATTGGATGATATAACCACACCAGTTCATTTGGTTTATCTGAACGTTTAGTTTAACGTTGTGCAAGAATTGTTTGTTGACCACTGCATTATCACTTGCATGCCCCATTATAGTGAAGAATGCTACAAGGAAATTTAGGCAGAAGTCTTTCCCGAAGCCATCCATCACAGGCAAAATGTCTTCAAAGTAGAGCTTCACACTTGGTCTGTTAACCCAGTCAAACCCTTGGAACTATGCTGTCCACTCAGCCACCACTTGGTCTTTAGTTGTTGGTCTTTTTTTCATGTGCACGGGCACCCTTCCATTCGGTATACCCGTTAAAGAGTTTATCAATTTTTCATTCATATGTACGGTATGGTTGTCAATGTTTAGGGTGTTTGTCTTTTCATTGTAATTTTCAACCAACCAGTACCCAAGCATTGTCGGTACGGTGTCTATTTTCAACTTTAGTGTAGCACCAAACCCCATTTGTTGTACTGCATGTCTTTGATTTTGGTTTAGATTTATAAACCAACCAGTCAAGTTTGTAGGTTTTACTCTTGACAAAACCCTAGCCCCACTGAACTCATGATATGGTTCTTCCCCAGCCTCAACATTCTGACTTAATGCCTTCCTCTTATTGGTGTTATGGGCCTTGCTAGTGTGCACATTTATTCTCAATCTCAACCTCGCTTCGCCTATAAAAAAATATTTCATGGCGTTTTATTTTATGGCGTTTAATAACATAAATGATACATGTATGGCGTTTCACAAATCAATCACATATGATAGATGTTGAATAAGACAATAACAAATGATATATGGTGTTTATAACACAAATCATACATGTTTTGGCGTTTAGTAACAAAGCTATCAAACGATACATGTTTTGGCGTTTTAGTAACACACGAATGATATATGTTTTTAAATAAGACAATCACATATGATTCATGGCGTTTAATAACACAAATTATATATGTAAAATTTCGTCCTCATACATTTTAACATTGTTAAACAAATGATACAAATTTTGGCGTTTTGGTAACAAAGTATCAAAGTGTATTACAACATCATGAAAAGTAACAATCTGTACCATGTTCTCTTGTTGTCTTCTTTCATTGCTCGTTGGGTTTTTGGCGTTTTGGAGCAGATGACCCTTCCCCTTCCACACTCATAGAAATTGCAAATTTATTGTTAAAATTAGAACGCCAAAAGCAGCATAAACTAGCACAATGTAAATTGAAGTTAACTCACTATATTTTTTGCCTCTGGATTTGGTTTGGCGTTTTACTTTGGTTTTGGGGAGGTTTCTCTAGGAAGTATATTTGTTTCGGTTCACGTTTGATGTGTTTTGTAGATGAACATTTACCGTTTTGCACTTATTGAAGCGCGTCCACTTTAAAAATTTATGTTATTTACGAAAACGCCACCGCGCCATCTAGTCCATAGATTGTTTTGATCTGACGATCCATAATCGTTCTCACAGTTTCTCCTGTTTTCTCTAAATCCTGACCCTACATATATATATATATATATATATATATAGAAAAAAAATTAAAGCGCAATTCATAACACGGTTTCGAGTAAAATTTATATCAAGACGTACATAAAAATAAGCACGTCGGAACGGCGTACACAAAATTTTATCATATCTTAAAAATTATAAGCGAAAAACAAAATAACTTTCAACAGCTGTATGACACCTTTATTAAAGTTCAGGGGTTGAAACATATATTTGTTATAGAAAAGGAACTATTAAACTTAGGAATAATGGATTTTAATAATCCAAATTATTAGCCATTGGCCGGCAACAGTGTCCACTTCAAAAATAACCAATGATGGTCCCACCTTTTCACATATTGTAAACTAGTGGACTTTTACTAACAGAACCTTAATTTCTTTTTGTCCCCTTATCATTTTCGGTTTAGTAAAGGTCCATCGGTTTACAATTTGTGAAAATGTGGGACCTCCACTGGTTATTTTTTAAGGTGGACCATTGCCGGCCAACGGCTAATATTTTGGATTATCAAAATCCATTATTCCTTAAACTTATTAAAGTTTAGGGTAGTAACGTAAGGGTACGGCGATGAACCGAGACGATGTAGTAATATTTACAGTTGTTTTATTACACAAAATGTAACTTAAACAATAATGTTGTCTCCACATCGATCAAAAACCATATAAAACAAATACTGATACCGGTTCCAATAACACTGATACCGGTACGGATGTTGGTCGGTATCGATTCAGTTCATCATTGTACCATTATTTCGAATATAACTCCGTTTTAAATAATATATATATATATATATATATATATATATATATATATATAAATATAAAAGAATGTTAGGAAAAAATTTAATGCAGTCACGTATGTAGTTAAAGTATCTTATTTTTAGTATAAAGTCTCTATTTAAAATATAAATCTAAAAGTAATAATAAAAGAAAGTTAAAGAACTTTTAATTATACATACGAATACGATTAGAAACTGATGATGAATAGTGCCATGAGTAAATGTTTGGCTCATTAGAAAAGTAACTAAACTATAAAAGTAAAATTAAATTTGAAGTTTGATGAATTGTAAAATACTAAGGGTGTGCAGAGCGGGATGCGGCAAACGTCGGCAAACCTCTTTGCCGAGCGGCAAACACCGCCGCCGTGGTTTTGCCGACGCGGTGAAGCATGTGGTGCGGGGATGGCTTGCCGATGCGGGGAAGGTGATTGAGAGAGAGAGAGAGTATTGTAGGTGGGGTCCATTCCTATCTCAACCAATCACAACTTTTTCTTTTTTTTTTAAATAGTTTACCACTTCACCAAGTGTCTAAACCATTGCCAACACTTTTCACCAAAGTTTAAACACTTTTGACTGATTGACATGGCGTGCTCTGATTGGTCAGTTTTTTGGTTTGCCACTCTAAAGTGTTTAACCACTCCTTACACCCTAAATGCAATTAATTGGTGCAATGCAATAGTGATATATGATTGGCTGGTGCTCCTCTGCACCTTGGATCTGCTTTTTTTTTTAATTTGTTTTGTTTCTAGAGTTTTGATTGAGTTTTTATTATCTATTAATTTAACCAAATAACATGAGAACAAGATTATTTGGACATTAAATACATCAACATATACTTTTCAAAAAAAAAAAAAATACATCAACTTATAATCTTGATATAATCTTCATATGTTTTCTAAAATCACAATTATTAGAATTGTTTTTTTTACGTTCTTGAGTGAAAATTTTCATTAATCGTAATAAATTGTCATGTCACACTTTGCAAACTTTACATTACGGTTTTTCTTTTGTTTTTTTAATTTTCGTTTCAATGTTAATAATGTAGTCATTGCAATAAATCGAACATGTGTAGATGTTGTTTTGGTCATATGTGTATACTTTTTCGCTTACTATAGCACGAGACAATACCGTAACAAATGCACCGATATCGGCCGAACTAACAAATGAACCAAATATTGACCGAACTTCTGTCGCGTCCCCGCCGCAACGTGCGAGGTGGAAACCTACTAGTTGAAAGTTAAAAGAAAAGGACGAGAAGTAAAAAAAAAAAAAAGTCACTAATATGAATCTTGCAATTATTATAACTAATAATAATGCTTGAGTTCAGAACACTGAACAAGCCATAAGAGGAAGGTGAGGATACCCTCGAGTCATTATCTCCCTTATGTCCTGGATGACACATGTTGCTATAATGGTCAGGACATCGGGTCGTCTAAGATTTATAAAATAAAATTTATGATTTTTATATTGTTTTATATTTTCTTTCTCTTATTTTTTAATAGTGTTAAGATTTATAAAACTAAATTTACGATTTTTATATAGTTTTATATGTTTTTAATAAATATTTGTTGAATCAGTTATGTTTAAACATGTGGAAAACATGAAAACATACATGTTACAGCAGACAGTGCAGAGGAGAATCCAGTGAGAGATGATGCCATGGAGTTCGACATGTTTGTCAGTGTGATCTGGTTCCTCCTTAGGGTGCAAACTGATGATAGTGATGATTAAACCGAAAAAGGGTATCGGCTATGGAGAGAGAGGCGAGATTGATGTTATGTTAATTAGGTTATGTGTCTAAATGTGTAACATTTTAACCTCTACATAAGTCTCCTTATATAAGCACCCAAGAGGAAACCTAATTAGTTAATAAGGGTAATATAGTCCATCAACAATTACCAACTAATTATTTAATAGGTTGTTATATATTTTGATCTATATAATGTAAATGATTATAATGGCTACTAGATTAAATATTAAGACATAATGTATTTAATCTTACATTCTCCCACTTAACCGAGTAATCATTTACTATGAGTATTAGATAAGTCTAATCAGGAGTTAACACTCATTTTAGCCTTAAACACGAACTATAGCAGAGAAATACAGCCATTGAATCATTATGCGACTCAGGACCCCATTAGTCATACTATAGCCTTAATTTAAAACCTAATCGTCATGATCAAAATACGCATAAGCCCTTTGTTTGATTTGTAACTTTATTTGTCTATATGCCATTATACCGGTTGAACATATTCTAAGAGACACACAAAATCAAACTGAGGAAATTTCATTAATCATAAAACATAAGCTAGTACAATATGCTTAAATAAGGTCTTTACTAAGTCCCATATTCCGAACATGTTCTTCGTAAACCTTAGGAGGGAGATCTTTAGTCACCGGATCCGCAAGCATATCTTTAGTACTAATATACTCATTACAAAGATTATTTTCCTCAACTCGTTCACGTACGAACATATATTTTGTATCGAGATATAAACCAGCTCCAGTCGAACTGTTACTGTTCAAGAAACTAACGACAACTGAATTATCATAATAAAGCTTCAATGGTCTAGAAATGGAATTAATGACTTTGAGTCCAGTAATCAGATTTCTAAGCAACATTCCATGACAGGTTGCGTTATAAATAGCAATGTACTATGCCATCATTGTGGAAGTTGTGGTCAACTGTTGTTTATGACTCTTCCATGAGATAGGTCTGCCTGCTAACATAAAAATATAGCTCGAAGTGGATTTCTTGTCATCTTTGCATTTGCCAAAGTCAGAATCAGAATAGCCTACCACTTCCAAATGATCACTTCTTCTATAAGTCAGTTTATAGTCTTTCGTCCCTTGCAAATATCGAAGTACCTTCTTAGCTGTTTTCCAGTGATCTAGGCCAGGATTAGTCTGATAACGGCCTAGCATTCCAGCAATATAAGCGATATCTGGGCGACTACAGACTTGAGCATACATCAGGCTCCCGACTACTGACGCGTAAGGTATCTGGCTCATTTGCTCCTTCTCAACCTCTGTTGTCGGACACTGGAATGAACCGAAAACATCTCCCTTAACTACTGGAGCGACGGAGGGTTTGCACTGTTGCATGTTGTAACGTGTAAGGACACGATCTATGTAAGCCTTTTGAGACAATCCTAAGATCCCTTTGTGTCTATCTCGGTGAATTTCGATGCCAATGACGTAAGAAGCATCTCCGAGATCCTTCATGTCGAAGTTATGCGAGAGTAACCGCTTCGACTCATGCAACATGTCTAAACTATTACTTGCCAATAGAATATCATCTACGTAAAGGACAAGTATAGTAAAGTTGATCCCACTCGTCTTGAGGTATGTGCATTAATCCACTTAATTCTTCATAAAACCTTGTTTCTTCATGACTTCATCAAACTTGAGGTACCATTGACGTGATGCTTGTTTTAACCCGTAAATAGATTTCTTCAACTTACAGACTAGATGCTCCCGACCTTCAGTTTTAAAGCCTTCAGTTTGTTTCATGTAAACATCTTCGTCTAAGTCTCCATTAAGGAAAGCGGTTTTAACGTCCATCTGATGCAACTTTAAATCAAAATGAGCTACTAGGGCCATGACGATCCTTAATGAATCTTTGTGAGAGACAGGTGAAAACGTCTCTTGATAATCAATTCCCTCTTTCTGAGTGTAGCCCTTTGCAACCAATCTCGCTTTGTAGCGTTCAACGTTCCCATTTGGATCCAGTTTTGTTTTGAACACCCATTTACATCCTACGGGGTTGACTCCGTTGGGTAATTCTACCAAATCCCAAACGTCATTTTTCTTCATGGATTCAAGCTCATAAATCATTTCTCTATTCCATTCAGAAGACTGATCACTGCTAATGGCTTCATTGTAAGAGATAGGATCATTGAGCTTTCCGGGATCCATTTCAGTCAAGTAGGTAACATAATCATCCCAATTAGTAGGCCTTCTGAGCCTAGATGACCTCCTGAATGGATTATCGGGTTCAACGTTGTCTTGGTTTTAAGCGTTTGAAGTGCCTTCGTCATGAGGTATAATGGGTTCTGATTGTGGAGTTAAATTTGGAGTTGGTGCAGTAGCTTCGGGTACAGTAGTTGCATTGGGTACAAGAGGAGTAATCGGAGTAACGGTAAGCGACGAGTCTCCCCCCCCCCCCCCCCGCGTCTTGTACTTCTTGCAATTCTTCGTAAGGGTTGGTACTGCTCCCACTGACCTTGAAATCCTCCGGGAATGCAGCACGTTTGGTTTCAATAATACGGGTGACATGAGAAGGACAATAGAAATGATAACCCTTTGAATTATCAGGATACTCAATAAAGAAACATGTAACTATTTTAGGGTCAAGTTTCCTTAGGAAAGGATTGTAAAGTTTTGCTTCAGCATGCAGCCCCATACTTTCATATATTTAAGACTCGGTTTCCTTCCTGTCCAAAGTTCATAAGGAGTTTTAGGGACAGACTTAGAAGGAACTCTATTGAGTATATGAACAGCTTCTTTTAACGCTTCAGTCCAGAGGAATAATGGTAAATTAGTGTTGGCTAACATACTGCACACCATGTTCATAAGGGTACGGTTCCTTCTTTCAGCGAAACTGTTCTGCTGAGGTGTACTAGGCATGGTGTATTGGTTCACAATCCCCTGGCCCTTACAAAACTCATAAAATGGACCAGGAGCTTGACCCACATCAGTATGTCTTCCATAATATTCACCGCCTCTATCTGATCTCACAACTTTAATCTGACGATCTAATTGCTTTTCAACTTCAGCCTTATAATCTTTAAAAGTTGTAAGAGATTCAGATTTCTCCTTAATAAGATACAAGTACATGTAACGAGAATAATCATCAATAAAAGTGATAAATGAAGTATGCCCTATTATGCCAGCGATTTGGTAGGGACCACTAATGCCAGTATGAATGAGTTCTAAAAAATTAGAGCTCCTAGTGGCACCTTTCTTATTCGCTAATGTCATCTTACCTTTAAGACATTTGACACATGTTCCAAAATCAGAGAAATCGAGAGGAGGTAAGACTTCATCCTTTACGAGACGATTTAATCGTTCTCTTGAGATGTGGCCTAAACACTGATGTCACAACATGGATGAAGTCTCTAAGTCTCGTTTCTCTTTCATCTTTGTGAGTGATTCATTAATGTTATATGACAACAAAGATTTGAAAAATTATCATCTAGTTCTAATCTATAGAGACCACCATCCATAATACCAGTACCATAAAGAACATAATCATAGAGGATAGAGAGTTTGCGATGACCATGGGAAACAATAAAACCGTCCATGTCTAACTTTGGTCCTAATACAAGGTTCCGAGTTACCTCAGGAACATATAAGGTATCATAAAGTTTAATACATAAACCAGTTTTCATAAATAATTGTAATGTTCCAATGGCCTTCACTTCTAATTCTCGATTATCCCCAACCTTAAGCGTTCTTTGGTTTCTTTCCAGCTTCCGGATTATAAGGAATCCCTGAGTTGAATTGGTAACATGAACCATAGAACCAGAATCAAACCACCAAGACTTAGCAGGAACATTTACATTATTGGACTCAAGTATCATAAAATAATCGTTACCTTTCTTAGCCAGCCACTCCTTAAAGTCAGGGCATTCCTTCTCATATGTCCTGCCTTTTTACAGAACTTGCAGTGGATTCTGCCTAAGGAGTTCTTAGAGCTGGAAGGTGCACTTGTATTAGGATTGGACCTTTGGACTTTAGAAGCATCCTTCCTCTGATGATTGTTCTTCCTTTTCTTAGAGTTGGAGGTGGTGAAGTTAACAACATCAGTAGTGCGATCCATCCTCATACGCTCTTCCTCTTGTATGCACATAGCGACCAGCTCACTCATCGTCCATTTGTCCTTCTGAGTGTTTTAATTGATCTTGAATGCTTCAAAGGATGAAGGAAGCGAAGTAATGATGAAATGAACGAGGAAACCAACATTGATTTCCATTTCCAGCCCCTTCAGCTTATTGGCCATGTCATTCATCATCATGATGTGCTCTCGGATGCCGCTCCTCCCATCATACTTAGTCGTCACCATCTTGAGGATAAGGGTACTAGCGTGTGCTTTAGACGTCCCCTTGAACTGCGCCTCCACAGAAGCTAAGTAGGTTTTAGCATCTTCAGAATCAGGAATGGCTCCTCTGATCGCATTGCTTATGGACTGCTTCATGAACATGAGAGACATGCGGTTACACCTAGTCCATTTTTCATGAGTCAACTGCTCAGCAGTAGTACTTAGAGCATAATCAAAGTCCAGCAATCCAAGTGTAAGCATGAGAGCATCCTTCCATGCAGCAAAGTTATCACCAGTCAAATGTGGAATCCCGCAATTGGACGATGATAGTGGAAATAAGATGAGCAAGTTATGATACTAAGGAAGAAGTCCTAATGTGATCTAAGGGCACGTTAAACTAAGGCAGGCATAAATAATGACCATTTTAATTATGAACCTGTGATATTGTCTATTACTAACATCAAAATAATAGAATTAGTTAAAATTCTACTTAAACGAAGACAAATCAGCTTTGGCCAGAAGTGTAATCATTTAAGCATGTGTGCAAAGTGTTTGTGACAAACCAGCTTTGGCCAGAGATGAAACAATCACTTTAGTTATGCACTTGTTAAGTATGCTATATATGAAAGAATTAAATCAGCTTTGGCCAGATATTAAGACTTTCATGTTTATGATGCACACTTAACATAGCTTTCGTTATACTTGAATGATAAGTAGATGTATCAAATCAGCTTTGGCCAGAAATGATACATCAGAAGCCCATTCAAGTTAAGCTATTTTGGTTTTGTAAAACATTATCTGATTCTGATTAATTAACTAAGTATTTACAAAAACCAATTATTTAACAGCAAACCACCTGCTAGCGCGGATCGAACTCAGTTATGGGGTCTCGAGTGAGATCTCGAGTCCAGTCTCGACTCATCTTGTAACATTATGAGGTCTCGACTCATTAAGGTCTCGAGTCGCAACCTCAGTGTCTCGAGTCGTAATCATGGTCTCGACTACTGTGTTTTATGAGATCTCGACTCCATAATGAGGTCTCGAGTCGCAACCATGGTCTCGAGTTGTGAAGATTGAAGCCCTTAGTCGAAAGCTCAGTGGTCTCGAGTCGAAACCTTATGGTCTCGAGTTGTAAATATTTGAGAACACTTATGATTTCGAGTCGAGATCTTGTGGTCTCGAGTCGAGATCTTGGTCTCGGGTCGTTAAAAGGGATCTCGAAACTGCTGTTAATAGCTGTTAATATGAAAACATAACTGAAAATTCGAATTCTTAGGGATTTTGAGATATGGTTTCCTGTTTTAGTGATGATCTAAATTTATCAAATATTTCGAAAATTATAATCTGTTTATCTTTTAACAATTTTCGAAAATTTTTAGAGGACAAAATCAGATCAAAATAGGAAAACCACTCAATAATCCGAATCATATTCTAAAACATAAAGGAATTTTTTGAATTTTCTAAAACATATGATGAACCCTAAAAAATAAAACATAAATTCTGGAACCCGAAACCTGAAACTTTTAATGTTTCTAAACAGATTTCGGTCATAAAAACATAACCCATTTGATTTCGAGTGAACATATAATTAATCTTTTTCCGAAAACAGGGATTTCGAGTGGTTATATTCGACTCGAAACCGGCTGTGAATTATATGAGGCTTTCAAAATTCCGTTTTCCAGATTTCTATCCCAGAATTGATGGATACGAAAACAGAACTGACTAATCAACATATGCTCTGATACCACATGTTGAATCAGTTCTGTTTAACCATGTGGAAAACATGAAAACATACCTGTTACAACAGACAGTGCAGAGGAGAATCCAGTGAGAGATGATGCCATGGAGTTCGACATGTTTATCAGTGTGATCTGGTTCCTCCTTAGGGTGCAAACTGATGATGGTGATGATTAAACCGAAAAGGGTATCGGCTATGGAGAGAGATGCGAGATTGATGTTATGTTAATTAGGTTATGTGTCTAAGTGTGTAACCATTTAACCTCCACATAAGTCTCCTTATATAAGCACACAAGAGGAAACCCAATTAGTTAAAAAGGGTAATATGGTCCATCAACAATTACCACCTAATTATTTAATAGGTTGTTATATATTTTGATCTATATAATGTAAATGATTATAATGGCTACTAGTACTTACGACCCGCGCTTTGCGTCGAAATTGTTAAACCGAACAAATAGTAGACGTAAAAACATTGAACCATACACGCGCGTTCCAGCGTATTAACTTGCAAAAATTAAACTGAAATATAAAACATAGAAAAGAAAAACTAAGTTGACATAGCCCCCTGTGCATTGTGATAGAGCCGTTAAACTGCAAAACAAAATAACGTAAAAACTTTGTACCACGCACGTGCGTTGGAGGTGTTAACCTGTAAAATTTAGATCCAAAAGTAAAACGACGAATTTTTAAAAGATGAAAAGTGAACAAAGTTGAAAATGAAAAAGTATTGGATAAAAAAAAGTTGTGACCAAATTAAAAAAGACAAAAAGGTATAGGTCAGAAAAGTATAAAATGTTGAATTACACCACTTAGTTACAAACCAAAAATTGGTAAAAACGGGAATATATGAACTAATGGTTCAATGGACCAATAAACCAAAAAGAAAAATGAATTGTGCATTAGTTAGTTGTACACATTGCTATTATAACTTATACAAAATGAAATAGCAGTTTCAACTCACAATTTTTTTTTGTGAAATTATAGAGGGAAAATTCACTAAATTAATTATGAAAAAAAAATAAACATTGATTTTTGTCATCAATGGCAAAAAATCTCAAATCTCAAGGACGATTTTGACAAAAAAAATCAGACGTTTTGATGAAAATGACAAAAAATCTCAAAAGTGAATGACTATATGGTACAAAAAAATTTGTTTTGAATGAAAATGAAAAAAATGCCCAAACCTCAGAGATGATTTTGGCAATTTACTCTAATTAAAATAACGTAAACTAAAATAAACTATAGTATAGTATAGTATTTGTAGAAATTCACTAAATTCATTTAGAAAAAAATAAACACTGATTTTTGTAATCAAATCAATTTATGTAAATAATTATTATGTTAGTTAAAATAAAGTAAACTGGGATTGTTACTATATAGTATGTAACGTGTATATTATATAATATAATATATGATATTAATATATTGTAATATTTATTTGAAATTTGAAAAATTAAATAGGGATAAATAGGAGATATAGATGAAATTATTTATTTGAATAAAGATAAGAATTAATGATAAATAATAAAGCATAATTAAAAAATTTAGGATTGAAGGAGAAAATACCACGTGACATTAATTGGAGTCTTTTATTATAATTTAGACTAGATTAAATATTAAGAAATAATATATTTAATCTTAAAATATTTATATGTTGAATTTTGTGCAAGTTTTCAAAGGCCGTTGAACTTTCTAAATTGTTCAACAAGCATAAGAAATGAGAGAAACACGTTGTTGGACTTTGAATAAACTGGGAAATATCAATTTAATTAAGTGCACCTGGGCAAATTGACTTTTTACTTTTATTATTTATTCGTTTTTTTTTTTTTTGACGTATGAATTTGTAAGATTTGTAACTAATGGGCTTTTTGAAGCCCAAAAGAGTAGGACTTATGAATTTATGTTCAATTACAAGTTGAAATATACAAGAGTGGGTGGTGGCCTCTACAACCACTTGTCCACTGTGCGCACAGGATGACCCAAACTATAAGGGTGCTAAACGGAATTAAAAAATTGAGGCTTTCGACAAGTACATTTATGAGTACATGTATACAAGATCTAGAGTTAAAAATGTCATGTATATGTAAATACTAGCTACTCGTATGATGCGGTGGGAGCGATATATTGCATTGCAATACTTGTTTTTTGTTGTTTTTTTTATTCATATAATATTTATTGTACCATCATTCTGACATATAATATTTATTGTAGCATCATTGTGATATATATGCATCAAAAGTGATCTAACCGGTAATCCATTTCATTGTGTTGTGCATAGTTCGGTCGGTTCGGTTATTATCCTCAACTGAAGCCGAAACCAAAGTCATCAATTAGTCTATTTTATTCAATGTTTTAAAAACCGGTTTTTTATTCATACCGGGTTAGTCTCTAAAAATGGTTCAACCGGTTGAACCGGGTTGTACAGGACGGTTCAACCGGATCACTAGTTAATACTATAATTCCATAAAATAAAAATTAATCTAAAAAAACAATCCAATCTCAATTAAGATTTATATAACTGATTATGGTTTTATCTAAAACAATTGTTTTCTTGTAAAATGTTATGTATTTTTAAGAGCATTTTTATTAGGGTTATTGGATTTTATCACCCTTAACTATTGGTCATTGGCCGCTGCCACCACCAACTATCACTTTGACGCCCGTCACCCCCAACTTAACACTTAGTGTGTTCTGTCACCAAATCACTAACTTTTGATCTTATTAATATACTTTTGGGGGTGTCCTAAGATCCCTAAAACATTCCCAAGATCCTTATGACACCCCAAAAAGTGTAGCAACATGATCAAAAGTTAGTGATCATTTAACGACATGGTGACAAAACACACTAAGTGTTAAATTGGGGGTGACGAGCATCAAAGTAATAGTTGAGGGTGGGAGTGGCCAATAGCCAATAGTTGTGGGTGATAAAATCTAATAACCCTTTTTATTACGTATAAACAATAATGTTGGAACAATCGTGTTTTTAATATGTTAATTATATATGATATATTATTAATTAGTTTTTGTTAACCTTTATTGTCCATCTATTGACTTTTATCTATTTTAATATTTACTATTTAATATTTCTTTTATTTAATTTGTCTAATATACGAGATGGTAACAAGATAAACAAATAAAGAAAGGTATACGCTTTCTTTCTTTCTTTTCCTTTTATGTTTAAAATTTGACGAGAAAGTACAATATTGCCCTTTACAATTAGCAAAATTACAGTACTACCCTCGTTGGGAGGCGGTGGAGTGATAGTGGTGGTTATGTATTGATACCAAGACTTTTCTTTTCAATAAGTAACACATACAAAATAGTAAAAGTGAGTAAAAAAATCAAAATAGTTGCATGTTTCTTTAGAGAATATTGGATTTCAATAATAACAACTATTCGTCGTTGGCAGCCAATAGTCCCAACTTAAAAAGTAACCACTGACAGTCCCAACTATTAACATATTGGCCTCCAATGGTCCCTGACTAACAGAACCCTAACGTCGTTAGTCTCCGGTCGCCGAAAAAGCGTTTTTGGCCGGAAAACTCGATTTTTTGTCTCAAACCTCTTTGTAACCTTATTACTTATTTTAGGAACCTTTTTCTACTAAAAGCCCCAATTATTGAGGTCGCCGTAAATTCTTTCATCGCTAGAAAACTGGTTTTTGTCCGGAAAACTTAAGTTTTTGGCCAAAAAACTCAACATTTTCGTCTCAAACCTTTTTGTAACCTTATATCGGACCTTTAAGAACCTTTTTCTGGCTAAAAACGTTTTTCCGGCGATCGAATACTAACAACGTTACGGTTCTGTTAGTCAGGTTCTATTGGAAGCTAATATATTAATAGTTGGGACGACCAATGGTTATTTTTGAAATTGGAACTGATAGCGGCCAACGGCGAATAGTTGAGATTATTAAAATCTAATGTTCCTTTCTTTAATTAACTTTTCCCAAGTTTTGTTGGTATGAATTTTGATTACTTTGTTTTTTTATTTTTAATTTTAGGATGTTTATCTCATGAAATTCATTGTTATTTGAAGTTTGTCCCATGAAATTCAATGTTATTAATGACAACTTATGAATTTATTATGTATGTTCAATTAAAACTATCAAGAGTAGATTAAAAATAATACGTATTTACAAATAATAAATTATTTCGTTTTCATTAATCAACCCGTGTAACACACGGGGCCATAACCTAGTATATATATAATAGTATAAGGTGCATACTTTTATTGTTGATTTCCAACACATTTTTTGGGAATCCCCTCGTGTAAAATATTCTTTGCACTGAAGTCTATAAGAAAATTTTCAAATGTATTTGCCCAAGAAAATACAAAAAAAGCAATGAATGAGGGTAGATAAAATTGCCATATCAACATCCAAATTCACGAGGTTACAAGAGGAATAATAACTACGTACGTACAGGAATTTTGTCTTTCATTTATTACTTGTTACTTCTTTAGTTGTCACTTGGTTTTTTCATTAAATAATATATATCAAAATTTTGGTGAACATATAAATTTGATTTTTTTTTTCGTATAGAAAATTTAATACTTGATTTTGTGGGAGGAGCTTCACTCTTTTAAATAGCTTCACTCTTTTAAATTGCACATTATGTTAATTTTATCTTGCAAGTATAACTTGTAATTTTATGATACATTAGTTTACTAAAATATTATTACATTCAATTATAAAATTTATATGACCTAATCATGATAACTGTTTGCTTTTTTTTAATATGATTAAGGCTATAGGGTGTGGTCATGACCCTCATGATCACCATGACCCTCCATATCAGTGCCATGTCACCTACTTCTAATCTATCATCCAAAACCACTACCCTAAGGGTGTGGTTATGACTCAAACCACTATTATCTTACTTTAATTTATTTTTGTGAAAAGGAAAGAAAATATTAAATATGGAAAGTAGGCTCATGGTTTCCATGGTTTAATCCATGGGAATCATGGTGGATGAGACAAGGGGGTGGTGTAGCAATCCATTAATGGTCCTACGTGGCGATTAATGACCCAACCATGCCCCTCACACCCTATAGCCTAATACACAGGTTTTGTAACTGACATATAAGAAATGTATATAAGTTCTGCATTTCTACCTAAAGGGGAATTTTGAAGCATTCAGGATAGGTAAAGGGAAATTTTGATTATAATTTTTTTTCACATATTTTGAAGATGTGTGATATTAAGTGATACCTGCTTGATTATCGAAACCGATCTCATGTCTAATTACCTACATTATAACTGAATATATGAGTTGAGATCCTGTACAAACAGTGCTAACTGTAAGAACCGTAAGAACAGATCTGAACCATTGATAGTTTAAATCAAGGGTTGGGATTAATTATTTATAAAACCATTATAATTAAAATTAGTACTAACAAGTTAGGGGTAATTTCGTAAAATTGCTAGTCATTTGACCATTTTCAATTAAATACAAATTCCACCAATGTTTTTTAAACTAAAATAACTTTTATATACTTCATTATTTTTTTTAAAATATACCATAAAATCAAGTATTTTTTTATATTTAATATGAGTATCATATTGCTATACTTTTTATTATTTATAAAAGTGACTTTTAAAAAAGTTAACAAAAGTTTTTTTTTTTATAATTATGCTGATAATGTGCTGATTATGTGTTAATTACAATATTATACAAATAAACACCAAAAGTAGATATAATCAGCACATCTAATGTGCTGATAATGGAGAACGATTGAGGATGTTGTGCTAATGTCGTTTATGTTGATCATGGAGAACGATTGAGGACGATGTGCTGATAATGGAGAACGATTAAGGATGTTATGCTAATTATATAGTGTTGTGCTGATTATATTTTTTGTGTTGGTTCGTACAGGTTGGTTCGATCATGGAAAGTTACTAGATCATGGATATGTTAAAAAATTCAAACTTTGATTTGAATTAAACTTGCATGGATTTAGGGATGTTTTAATAATTATTTTTAATTAGTTTTAAATAAATATGGTCAAAAGGTCTAAATTACCCCTAAACTAATTTTTTATTGAAGGACACTTGTCATTTATGTGTTGGTTCTTACGGTTCTTACACACATAAGTGTTTGTATTTGATCCCATTCCCTGAATATATTAATGTATAATATATATACTTAAAGCTATAATAAACAATATGTTGAAATTGTAAGAAAGTTGAAACTATAAAAAATAAAGAACCACTAGAAACTATGGTTTATTATTTGATACTATAAGTTGATTTTTTAGGTAGTTTATATTAAGGTTTTTGTAATATGAATCTCAATATTAATTTTTAATCACGTAAAGATCATAAATGAGTATACATGACATCGGCTAGAAAACATGTGAAACCCAACTGATAACAAGTAATGGATACTGCCGGATATGAGACCGGTTATAGGACACAAATTTACAATCAGATATAAGCCCATAACTACCAATGTCTGCCTCATTATCATCCATAAGTATGACTTTACGGTGCTTAGAAGTTTAACTCTAAAAAAATTGTTTACTTCACGATTCAAACTCTCATAACTAGATAAGTTATGAAGTACGTAGTCGCTAATAGAAGTAAATTCAGAATATCAATCCAAGTTCATTGTTAAACCATTTGACCTTTTGTCAACTTCACATCATGGACTAACAATCAATGAAAGACGTGCTGACAAAAGACACTACGAAGAAAAATCCTTTGGAGCAGATAACGACTTCTAGATATGGTATTTGTATCTTGTCACTTGTATAGGAAGAGTAGCAACACCCTTTGTTAAGTTTAAGCCTTCTCTAACATTATTTATATTTAAAGCATGTAATGTAATGTTTGTGGATAGAAATCATGTATTTCAACAAGTTATGAAAAAAAAATAGATTGAAATTCTTTATCATAAAATAAACTACTCAAAGATAATAATTACAATAATAATGACAGCCATAAGGCTTTGGGGTGTGGTTGACACCCCACCGATCACCCCGAGTCTCCACATCACCTCCACCTCAAAACACCTTCTTCTCCATCCCATCAGGGGTGGAGCCTTCCCTTCACCGAACAAGAGAGAGAGAGAATCAAACTCGAGGAGCTCGGGAGATTTCCACCGAAGGCGTCGAAGATTGGATGGGGGGCGGCGTTCCCCGTCAGGGACGAAGACCAGCTCACCTTCCCGACCCCTTCCCCCTTCTCACACCCCGTAGCCTACCAATGTTTATTACTATAATTTAAAATATTCTTTTTGTTTCTTTATTGAATCATATATGTATCATGTGATATGATCGATCATTTAGCCCGCCTGACTAAATATATAACACCACATTGGTTTCATTTCAGAATCAGTTGACAGTATTTGGAGTAATTGATACCCTTTTATGTACACATTTCTTTTGTTTAAGATGTATGTGAGATTTGATTGTTACATTATTATTTATTATAATTAATACTAAAAATAGCTAGATATAATTATAAATATTTACGTTCTTTAATTCTTCTTTAATTCTGTAAACTGAGAATTGCAAGGGTGCGGTGGTGACCACTAAACCTTCACGGGATCCTTGGCTTTGCTTCCCACTTTTCTTCTTTTTTCCTACTGCAACTCTATGGTAACCACACAATGTCTTATATGAAAATGATAATATTTGATGTAGGGTTTTATATATCATTAAAACACTACCTATTATTATTTTTATGTTTTTTTTCTCCTACTTTTATTTTAATAGGATAAGGATAAATAAAAAAACTTATATTTATTTGTATGTGTATATTTCTTTATAATCTAAATAAAAATATAATCTAGATGTATCATAATACACAAACAATAATTATTAATTAGTTTTTTTACGTCGCGCGTTGCGGCGAAAACGATCAAATGATAATATAAAACAAACGTGATTTGAAAATAAAGCATGTTTAGAAAGTCAGACCATTAGAACGGTTTAGTTTATCATCGAACCGTTTTATGATAGCAAATAAATACTTTATTTTGAGTAAAACTTTGTTTTTAACAAAACTTATAACGGAATGTCGAAAGAAAAAATCAAGCACAACTATCTATTTAAGTTTTTAGAAAAAGTCATAAACATAAATTGTTAAAGAAGTATCAAATTAATTGATAAATTAATATATGTTGTAAAAAAGGAAATATTAAAAAATGGTAAAGGATATGGTTTTTAAAAAGGAAAAATAAAAAATATGTTATTAAAAGTAAATATAATAATAAACTATTATAATACATTAAATAAAAAATAAAGTTATTATTCACCGTTTTTCGTCAACAATATATATATAATTATATAGACATTAAAACTCGGCGTTATGTAAAATCTCATTTAACTTTATGAAAAAAAGAGAGATCTATAAGAAGAGTCAATTGTTGTAGTCGCACACTATAGAAATGACATGTTTATAGAATCGTCCGACCTCAAGTACTATCAACATAGTTTGAGCATATTTGTTGTGGATGAGAGAGAAACTTCAGAGTTAAACGTGTTTAGTTAGCGTACTATCGTCTTTCAAATTTTAAGAAACTATAAATTTGATAATGTTAATTAATTAACTTGTAGATTGAAACTCATATATATACCATAGAGTATAGTCGTATGAACATATACCGTTACCAAGTATTTGTTATATTGTAGCTGTTTTAAAATATTGTAGCTGTTTTATAAAAATGTGTAAACGAACATATATTTTTTATTCTTCTAATTATTTACTCAATAAGATGATTTGTCATTTCCCTATGTAAATCTTCTCCAATGTTCCAATTATACCTTTTTATAAGAAGTTCATTCACTATAAAATTATGTAAAACTGCCATGACCTTTATTTTAAGATCAAGATAAGACAAATAAAGATGTCCTCATATTTTTACACGTTTTTAGTTATATATGTTAAAATAGACATGATAGTCATGTCGAATATATATTATTTTAGAAATAATAAGAAGAAGCAAATACAATGTACTATCACATGAATTGGCCTACAACATAATAAACAAAAATATCGACAAACACGAATGACACGGTGCTATACAGTTAAATTACTATGTACAGTGTACTATCGAGCAAATTTGTGATTCACTCCTCTATAGTTATATTTGAAGGACCCTTATATCTTTCTCATATATGGTAATTGAAAATATTTTTAGGAGAACACTATGAAAAATTGTTATTTTCTCTATTAGATACATGAATTCATGGTGGTTTATCTGTTTTTGTTCGCGTAAAAGACTTTAATCTCATTAATTTGAATATTAAATTCTATGCAAGGGTGTGGACCAGTTGATAAGAGCTCTTAGGCTAGAGGGTATGATGACATCCCATCCTTGGAGGACTATCCGCCACGTAGGCGTCACGTCAGAGTCCTCCCAAGGATGGTCCATCCCCCAAAAGTGGATGGTATGGGATGATGATCCTAGTCATAGTCCTCCCCACCATTTTTATATATATTTTTTAATCTTCTACTTATTTTTTAACATTTAAAAAAAAATAAACTAACAACATATTTTCATTAATATTAATACCACATTACATAAATTTAAAACAAAACATAAACTTAAAAAAAAAAAAAACATAGACTTAAATAATATTATCCTTCTTCATGATGTCGGTTTGTAGTTTTTTCAACATCGAACGTTTCGGCTCGGGATACTGATCGACATCCATCGTTATCATTTCCCATTCCTTGAGCCGAATTTTTTCATCCGAAAGTCTGATTTTCTCATTCGACAATCGGACCTTCTCGCGTAACTTTTCTTCCGCTACACGAGCTTTTTCTTCGGCGGCCCGCTCCTTCGCCTTCGTCTTTTGGGCCGAGACTTCGTTCTACATTTTTAAGTTTTCCTTAAACTATTCCATCTTCAGGTCCACCTTTTCCTTTTCATTCCCCTTGGTCCGCTCCTTCTTTGACTTGTCTCGGCCCGGTGGACGCTCCGCTTCATGTACGGCGTACTCCTCTTCGTCAAAGTCGGCGTCATCATTTAAGTTTATGTGACACCTCGCGTCCGATCCACCGGCGCTAAAACTACCCGTTTCCGATGTTTTTTGGCGTTTCGCCATCTCCACCTCGTTGGGAATCGGCGACCATTTCGGTTCCGTTTTCATAATTTCCCACGCGCGAACGTGAGCAAAGTTGGTATTACCATTGTTCGCCTTATACTTGTCCAAAGCTTGTTTGAAAACATCGTCGTCGCTCATGCCGCTACGACGCCCACTTGTATATATTTTATTATATTCCTCGCAAAACCTATTGACGGACGCGTTCAATTTCCGCCACTTTGACGACACCGAGTCGAGATCACGATACGGGCCTTGGTCCATAAGGTCGAGGAACTTCGCCAAAACCTTGGACCAAAACCCGTCACCCGTTTGGTTTTTACCTATAATAAAACAAACAAAATATATAAAGTTAGACAAAATAAACAAACATTTAAATTATGTAAACTTTTAAAAAAATAAAAAGACTTCAAACAAACTAAACAAACTGTTAACAAAAGATTTAAATAAAAAAATAAACAAACTTTAAAAACTTAGAAACTGTTAACAAAAGATTTAGAAAAACAAACTTTAAAAAATTGTATAAACTTAAAAAAAATATTTAAACTTAAAAAAAAATATAAACCTTAAAAAAAATACGAACCTTTTGTCTTGTTGGTAGACGTGGCTATGTAAGCCTTGGCTAAGGCTTCTTCTTCGATTGGCGTCCACTTAGTCGACTTCGGTTTGGACGATTGGTCACCCACCACTTGCTTGCCTTTGTTTCGTTTTCCTTTTCCTTTAGGCGGTTGGGTTTCGGGAACAACCTCCACATCGTCGTCGGGTTCGGATTGTTCAAAGGGTTGCGTCGGGATCGGTTGGGGTTGAGCGGGTGGTGTCGGGTTCGGTGGGAAATTATAAGCACCCCGCAACATCATTTGTTGAAGGGCTTGATTTTGAGAGAATTGAGCGAATTGGTTTGGCGATTGTTGGAATGATGCAAACGCATTTGATGAATATTGCGAGAATTGGTTCGGTTCTAGCGTCGGATAATATCCCGGAACCGAGAAAACATTAGGTTGGGTCGGCTTGTTGGGATTGTTCGGGTTGTTGAAGGGTTCCATGATAGAGTATAAGGTTTATAAAAGTGGGAAGAAGATTTATAAAAAAATAAGTGAGAGAGATGAAATTTTGGGGTTAAATTTGTGAATGGAGGTGAAAATGGAAAGGAAATATATATATTTGAAATATTTGACCGTTTGTTTTTTTATGGGAAAAATGATTTTTTTTTAAACGGTAACTTTTTGAGATTGGGGCCCACTTTTGGTTCCGTCGCCAACGTCCAAGAACCGACGGAGAGGACGGGGACGGGGGGGGGATGGTGTAGCTGGCATCGCCGGGTCAAGACGGGAGGGGGGACGGATCCATACCGTGTAGCCTTAGCTCGCCTAACATCTCTGCTCGTTTCGAGCTATATGTCCAAGGTATGATTCGAGCTCTATGTCCAAAACTTGAGTTTGATTGGTTTAACAATTATTAATTTAGATAAAATTGCACAAATCAACCTTTATGTTATACCTAAACTGTATTTCATAACTTTCACTATGAAATCTGCATAATCCAACCTTTATGTTTATGTTTTGTTACATTCTATAACATTTACAACCAACGTCGTCAAAAAACTCAGTTAAGTTACATCACATGCTTTGCTGTGAGGGTATCATGGTTTTTTCACCAGCCTTTTATAACATAAAGGTTGATTTGTGAAATTTTGTCTTATTATTATTAACACTTATTATTATTATTATTATTATTATTTTATTAACTCTTATTATTAATTTTGGTGAAATTAATATTGTGTCATTTTTTGAACAAAACGATTTAAATAAATAATTTCAAAACCATTTTGCATTCATGCTTAATTAAAAAAAATTCCTATAAGGATTTTTTTTTTTCTGACTAATGCAATGAACCAATTTAACATACATAAAAAAATGTGTATGACTAAATTACAACATCTTCATATATTCTAAATGTTCTTTTCTCGTTCATCTGAAATAGGAATATTTTGCGAGGATTGTTTAGACACTGGGAGTAGAAATTTTGAAACAAGAAATTGAGATGTGTTACATAAAAGATTATGTTACTTGATTGTGGTTTATAAACTGCTATTTAATAAAAATGAATTGATCTAAGAAAACATGTACATAAACTATTATTTGTTTAATATTTGCAACGAGAAAAACTAAAATCATAATTTTTAAAATAAATTTAAAAATATTAAACCCAGAATATTAAAAAGTAAAATATCAGATTTTTTATAAAATATTAAAACCAGAATTTTCAAACTTTATATTAAAAGTAATTATCTTGTCATTATTATTTACTTTATAAAATAAGATTTTTAATAAAATAAATTTAAAAATTCTGATTATTAATTACTTTATAAAAATATTAATATCAGATTTTTTTATAATATATATATATTATATATTATATATATATATATATATATATATATATATATATATATATATATATAGGGTAGGGTTATTGTAAAAATGGTGTGTTTTGTGAGAAGTGTATGAAAGAATCTACACCCTTTGATCTTATAATCTAATGGTTGAGATTATAATGGCAAAATTGTAAATAGTGTTTACCATTAAAATAATTAATTTTCTATATTAAGGGTATAAAGGTAAATTTAATATTTTTAAATTAAAAAAACTCACAGGCAATGCACATGCAAGTTCCCCCGTCTTTTTTAAACGTCAATAACTTTTTATACGTAACATTTAAAAAAAAAACAAATTACACCATAATAACAAGTGTTTTTTATCTTTAATATAAGTACCATATTGCTATACTAATATAGAGAAAAGAAATTACGTTTCGATCGGATGTTTTAGTCCATGGTGTTTTGTCTATGTTGTTTTACTTGTATAGTGATTCAAGACGTTGCGTTTTATAGTAAAACACCACGAAGGTATATAAGACACCATAACATTGCAAATACCATTGAATTCAGCAAACTACTTCCAGTAAAACACCATGAACGTATATAAGACACCATAACATTGCAAATACTATTGAATTCAGCAAACTACTTACAGTAAAACACCATGAACGTATATAAGACACCATAACATTGCAAATACCATTGAATTCAGCAAACCACTTATAGTAAAACACCATAAATGTATATAAGACACCATAATATTGCAAATACCATTGAATTCAGCAAACTACCAATATCTTATGTGGAAACACCATGAAACTAAAATAAAACACCACAGAAAACAAGACACTATACATGTATATAAAAACACCATTCCATTAGCAATTAAAAAATATCATTATATTCAACAAGCTAACCTTTTCCTTTTTACAAGACATCATAACCTGTTTTGAATTTTTAAAATAAAACACCATAGAAAACAAGATTGAAAGATTGAATATAAATGGTATTTGCAATGTTATGGTGTCTTATATACGTTAATTACGTTTTATTGTAAAACATAACGCCTGGAATCACTATACAGTTAAAAAAAACATAGACAGAACACCATGGACCAAAACATCAGATCGAAACATAATTTTTTTCTCTTTATAAGTATAGCAATATGGTACTCATATTAAACTCGTTATTATTGTGTAATTTGTTTAAAAAAAAGTTGCGTATAAAAAGTTATTGACGTTTAAAAAAGATTAGGGACTTGCATGTGCATTGCATGTGGGGTTTTGAATTTTATCTTTAATTAACTTTTTTTTATTAAATTACTTAATTGCCCTTATTCTAATAAATTAAATAATGGAATGTGTACCCTTCATGTTCTTTCTTATCTTTCTCACAAATTTCATTTTTTACAGGATCCTAGACATATATATATATATGGATGAGTTAAAATGAGAACCACTACGAGTTGTGGGAACCGTGAGAACTTTTTGATCCGGCGCGAGTTGGGCCAATTTTTTTTTTGCACAAACGTAGATGAAAACATTATAAACACATCTGTAAAAAAAGTAAAAAAATTGTCGAGTCGTTAGTTTTGACTTATTCAAGTTTTTTTACGCCCTGATAAAAAAATAGTTATTAGCTATAAATTTTTTCGCCGGTGCGTAAAAAAACTTGTATCACTCAAAACTAACGCCTCGACAACTTTTTTTTAATTTTTTTTCAGATGTGTTTATGTCGCAGCCCCCGACCCCTTCCCGGGAACGGGTGCCGCTAGGGCTGTAAACGAACCGAACGAACACGAACAAGGCCTTGTTCGTGTTCGTTCGTTAAGGAAATAAATGTGTTCACGAACGGTTCATGAGCACTTACCGAACGAGATTTTATGTTCGTGTTCGTTCATTAAGGAAATGAGCGTGTTCGCAAACGGTTCACGAACACAAATAAATTTGGCGAACTTGACGAGGGATAAAGATAGATGGCCCAGAGAGTAGCACTCGAACTTGAATCCCTTATTATGGAACGGAGGTCGATCATATTCGTGGATGTAAATAATGAGAAATGAAAGGGAAATGATGCATAAACAAGGTGAAAGTGGGTTTCCTAGTTTAATTGTTAGGGAAATAAAATAAATAAAAGTTTAATAATATAAAAAGTACAAATAAAATATAAGAAAGTACAAGGATCTTCAATTAAAACACAAACATACGAACATAAACGAAAGCAAATCAGCGAATGTTCGCGAACACGTTCATGAACACCTTACCGAACGTTCACGAACACAATCGAACGAACGAGACCTCTGTTCATGTTCGTTCGTTTAACTAATCGAACGAAATTTCTTGTTCATGTTCGTTCGTTCATTAAACGAACGGACATAAACGAACTTCCCGTCGAACGGTTCACGAATTGTTCGCTGAACGTTCGGTTCATTTACAGCCCCAGGTGCCGCTGTCGCAACCCCCGACCCCTTGCCCCGAGGGGCGGGCGGCCGCGAGCTTGCACAGCGCTGGTGGTATCGGTGTTCATTAATTTGGTAGCGGAAATTAAACATCAAGCCGTAGTTAGGAAATAGTTTATCAGAGTTAAAATACCACACTTTTATAAATAATAAATACATAGGAAAAACCCAAGTTTTCATTATGATATGTTTATAGGCATAAACCCTAATTTATTGAAATAAAACTTCTTTCTTATTTTGGTAAATTTTATAGCCACTTTTCCAAGCCTTCAGTGCGCTCCCGCTGGCTTCTATTAGCTTCACATTAAGTTACCCGAAACGCGTTTTAAAAACATTTTATCAGCAATAAATACTGGCGAGTGCATTCCAATTTAATCAAAACAAGCTTTTATCATTTTACAGTATTGAGGGCGATTACAATGTTTATATCTACCCAATTACCACCCCCGATACTGTCAATCCTGACTTGTGGTCATGCTACTATTCATAGTATAGTAATAAGTAATGTATACAAAACCCCAACATACCGACAGTAATTGTAGAATACATAGACTCAATCACTGTTATCATAATTTAAAACAATTGAGGTTTTGTTAAAACGGTTTTGTATAAAAAGAGAATGACTCACAAAAATGGTTTACAAAAAGAGAATGTACTCACTTTGCTGATTTAGATAATACTACTGCTTTCTGGTGACTTCCTGGTTATAATCTATTAAAATTAAACAATGCACATGTGTTAGTAAGATAACCCAATTTACATTAGCCATACCCCCGAGACAGAACTCCAACGACTGAGTCAGACAGAGCCTTGACATGCGTTACGGAGCCCTAGATCAATCGGGTAGAGTAATTAATACGTAACCGGGGGTTATAATACTTATAACGAGGCAGAGCTTCGCTTTTTAGGGGTATAATACCCGAGAGTTTTAGCTTAGAATATTTAGAGAGAGAAAGAAATTTTTGAACGAGTTTCACTGAACTCGAACACTCTTCTTATAGGCTGGAAACATGGCGGATCACGGCCCGCGAGCGCCTGCTCTAAGTCTTACACGACCCGCAAGAGACCGAGGGTAGGCCCTATCTTAGTCGAGTCAGACCACTAGCCTTCACACGCGTTAGGACACGTGGCGCAACCGGGTGCGGCCTGGCGTCACTGAGCCGCGGCCCGCGACAGGCTTGCTTGACCTTGTCGCGCCCCGCGAGAGCCTTGGATATTTGTTTTATTTGATTTTTAATAATATAAAGGTATTTTAAGGTTATTTTTCATATACGGGGTATATTTTAAGATGTATAGGAGTATTTTAAGGGTATTAGGAGAGTTGTTACAGCTGCGAGCCAGCGTGTCAGATGGTATCGTGTTTATTAATTTGCAGCGGAAAACTTTCATCAGGACCGTAGTTAGCAAATATTTTATCAGAGTTAAAACACCAAACTTTGTATAATAAACAAATGGGATAAAACCCAAGTTTTTATTACAATGTCTTTATAGGGATAAACCCTAGTTTATCGAAAGACAAAACTTATTTTTATTTAGGTAACTTTTATAGCCACTTTTCCAAGCCTTCAGTGCTCTCCAGCTGACTTCTATTGGCTTTCACATTTTGTTACCTGAAACGTGTTTTAAAAGTTTTATCAGCAAGAAATACTGGCGAGTGCATCCCTGTTTAATCAAAACGGTTTAACAACTTTACAGTATTTGAGGGCATCCGCAATTACATTTGTTTATATCTACTCAATTACTCATTCAGTACTGTCAACACCTGACTTGTGGGTCGTATTACTCATTGGCCATCTCATTGTCCAATGGTAACGTCTTTCACATTTTGTATACAAAACCCGAACATACCTGCAGCAATTGTAGAATTACAAATACTCATTTACTATTAAGTTTAATTTAAGATATTTGAGGTTTTGGTAAAACATTTTGATTCACAAAAATATATTTTAAAAAAGTGACAAAAAGATAACATACTCACATTGTTTACTTAGGTAAAACTAAAGCTTCCTGGTGATTCTCTTGGTTATTATCTATTAAAATTAAACAATGCACACGTGTTAGTAAAATAACCCAAATCACATTAACCGTACAACTCGAGACAGAACTCCAATGATTGAGTCAGGCAGAGCCTTGAAATGCATTACGGAGTCCTAGATCAATCGGGTGTAACACGAGACAGAACTCCAAAGACTGAGTCAGGCAGAGACTTCACATGCGTTACGGAGCCCTAGATCGATCGTGTAGGGTAACAAGCAGGGTTATAATACTTACAACGACGCAGAGCTTTGCTTTATAGGGTATTATATCCCGAGTATTTTAGCCTACTAGTGATCAGAGAAAAAAAAAGAATTGAACGTTGAGAAATGAGGCCGAAGCCTCTATTTATAGGCTTGGAGTATGGCGGCTCGCGGCCCGTGAAGTCCCATCTCTCATCTTTCGCGGCCCGCGACAAGGGCAGACTAGGCTCTAGCCTTGTCGAGTCAATGATGTAGGCTTGCAACGTAACCGGACACGTGGCGCAATGCCTTGTCCGACAAACAAAGCCACTCGCGGGCCGCGAGGGATTTAGCCAAGGGGATCGCGCCCCGCGAGCGACTCTCAGATTTTGTTTTTCTTGTTTTTTTATAAATATAAGGGTATTTCGGGCTCGTTTATCATATACGGGGTATATTAGAAACCTTTGAGGGTCACGTTAAGGGTTCTAGGAGGGTTGTTATATCCTCTCCACCTTGTTTTAGATCTCGTCCTTGATGTTTACCGGAACATGTGTGGGTATTTCTTCTGCATCTCTGACTCGAGCTCCCAAGTATATTTTGGTCCTCTTTTGGAATCCTATGTCTCTTTGACCAGACTAGTCTCTTGTGTTTGAGATTCTTGATCTTTCTATCTTCAATCTGAATGGGTTTCTCTATAAACTTAAGTTTCTCGTTTACCACAATGTCCTTAAGATGTATCACTAATGATTTGTCTGCTAAGCACTTTTTGAGATTACATACATGAAATACATCATGTATTCCTGCCATTTCCTTTGGCAGATGTAGCTGATAAGCTACAGGTCCTATTCTTCGAATAATCTCAAAAGGTCCAACATACCTGGGGCTTAGCTTTCCTCTTTTAACGAATCTGACAACTCCTTTCCATGGAGAAACTTTTAACAATACCTTATCTCCCACTTGAAACTCCAAAGGTTTTCGTCTTTTAACAATACCTTATCTCCCACTTAATCTTTTTCTTGACTTGAGTTATCTTATCTGTTGTTTCTTGCACTATCTCTGGTCCAGATAGTTGCTTTTCTCCAATTTCTGCCCAACAGATTGGAGTTCGACACTTTCGTCCATAAAGTGCTTCAAAAGGTGCAACATTGATGCTAGTAAGATAGTTGTTATTGTAGGAAAATTCTATTAATGGTAAATGGTCGTCTCAATTTCCTTCAAAATCAATTACACAGTCTCTAAGCATATCTTCCATAGTCTGAATTGTCTTTTCGCTATGTCCGTCTGTCTGTGGATGATAAGCTGTGCTTAGATTTAACCTGGTTCCCATTGCTTTTTGGAAACTTGTCCAAAAATGAGAAGTAAAACGGCTATCTCTATCAGATACAATAGATAAAGGAATTCCATGTAATGAAACTATTTCATTCACATATAATTTAGCTAACTGTTCCATACTGAAAGTTTCCTTCATTGGTAAGAAATGAGCAGATTTAGTCAATATGTCAACAATTACCCAGATTGTATCATTTCCTTTTCGAGTCTTGGGTAATTTGGTAACAAAGTCTATTGTTATCAATTCCCATTTCCATATTGGTATTTGTAATAACCCTGAAGGTTTTTTGATGTTCAGCTTTAACTTGTGATCAGGTTAGACATTTAGCAACATAGTTTGCTATATCCTTTTTCATTAATATCCACCAGAAATTCTTTCTTAGATCTTGATACATTTTATCACTTCTGGGAAGTATCGTATATTTAGACTTATGATCTTCTTTTAGAATTCTGTGGCGTAGGTTTCCTTGTTTAGGTATCCACATCCTTTTCTTATGGAACTTCCAAATTCCATCTGATCCATTTTCTAATTCCTTAATCATTTCTTTTAAACCTTCAGCATCGTCCTTGAATGTTGTTTCCTGTACCTCTCTAATTTGTTCATTTAAATCTATCTGCAAATTTAATTTAAGAGAGCGTACTTGTTTCGGCTTTTCATGATACTTTCGACTTAAAACATCAGCTACTACATTAGCTCTCCTAGCATGATGTTGGATATTACAATCATAATCACTAAGAATTTCCATCCATCGTCTCTGTCTCATATTTAATTCTTTTTTCCCAAAAATATATCTTAAACTCTTATGATCGGTGAAGACAACAAATTTACTTCCGTATAAATAGTGTCTCCAAATCTTAAGGGCAAAAACTATGGCTCCTAACTCTAGATCATGGGTTGTGTAATTCTCTTCATATTTCTTAAGTTGTCTAGAGGCATAAGCTATAACTGTGACATCTGTGCCTCTTCGACCATCATACGAATACAAAACCAATGAAATATTGTATTTCATACTTGGGATTTGTATAAATATGTGTATCATTTGCACATATCAATTCTTGTTCAATTTTGAGCTTTAAATCGCTTTCTGGAAAGTTATACGCAAACTGATGCATAAAACGTAATCAGTTTAACGCGAAAAACACTCCGGAATAGTGACAAAGGCTTAACATACCTTAAATAACCTTTACATAACTTAGAAATAAGTTTTGGAGGGTTTGATGTGTCGAAATCAAGTTTATTCGATTGCAGGGACTATTCGCGTCAAACTGCAAAAGTATACCGAATCGAATAATAACGAACATTCCAGAACTTGATCATATGTTTAACACACCATAAATATCCCTTACATAGCTTAGAAATAGGCTTTGAGGGATTCGGTGTGCAAGAAATAAACTTTTTGGTCAAACAGGGACTAAAAGCTTCAAAAAGTGCATAAGTTTGCATTTTCGCGCATATCTTACGTTCTGATTATATCCGGACATCCAAAAATTTTTGTAATCATTGAAATATTTTATTTTAGTGATTGGCATGCTAAAATTCCATTCGTCGCGTAATTTGGATCGTTTTTCGCGTTCGTTCGTGTTTCGTCGTAATTAACCGAACAACGCAACCGTACGACCAAACGAACCGAAATCGAGATGTTTTTGAGCATATTTTAAGTTCCCTATACTTTAACTTCATTGTAGAGCCTTGAAACGGGGTTAACGGGTCTTAAACGTGCCAAAAATGCATCAAAAACCAAGTTTCAGGCTTGCAGGGACCATTTTTGACAATCTGTCAAAGTAGGCTAGGCGGGGCGCAAAGCCTGGTGCCTCTAACTACGTGGCCCGCGATAGCATACCAGGTCAGAAACATTGAATCTGGTCCAATTCAACTATTTTGATGGTTTTGATCCTTGTTTTGCAATACCATTTAATGGTTTTGAGTGTCCCATTGTATTATAAACCATGGCTACACAAGGAGGGTCAAGATCAAGGCACGATTTACGAGAAACGATTCCAACGGTTCTCTGAAATCTATATATACCCAACATGTTTCATTCATTCAGCTCACAATTTGATTCATTCTACTCTAAGTTGAAGTGTATACTTCATACCTGAGTAATTTTGAATCAAAACTCCCTAGCTTGGACCCTTTGTAAGTTTCTTTCATGCTTTTATGCGTTTTTAAGTGTGAAAGTCAAACGGTGTTTGACTTTCTGCTTTGACCAGTCTTTGGTCAACACAAAGTTCGTTTGAACTTTGCAACGTGAGCGTAATCACGATGGTTATAGTCCCTTGTGACTATACCTACTGATTAACACATTATTTAGGCATAGTGACGAGTCATATTTTCGGTCAAAATACGCGTGTATGCGTATTTTGCAACCAAACTATTCTTGGGTATCAAAACCCTTTGTTTTGATATCAAACTGGTTTTCTAACTTAGTTAAACATGTTTTAACATGTTTAACTCGTCACTTTTAGTTTAGTGCTTATGTAGGGTCGTAAGATAAGCAGTCTAAACAACCGCTTAGGCTTCCGAACCCGACCCGTTTGGTCGATCATTTGGATCCGACCAAACATGTATTGTGACCATAGTTGTATAGGGAATAACCTTCCGAGGTTATACCTTATGGTCACTTCGTTTAGTTAGTTGTATGATAGGTAGTTTATATGGCTTAGGAAAATGACCAAAATGCCCTTTTTGCGCATAAATTCATTCTAAGCATATGTAACTTAAATTTTGACATCTAAACTGATTAGGAAATATTATTAGACTTGTTAAGGCATATAATACTTGTCATAGGACTAGTTAGGCGGTCCGAACGCGTTTTACGCGAACGACGCGTTAAAGTAGCATAAGATACCTAAACAAGTCATAATGGGTCGTAAGCACTTAGGATAGGTTCCGTTTTAGAATGTAGGCTTTGTTAAACCATATTATATGAGTTCCAACACTCATTTAGCTTACAAGACCTCATTCTATCCGATCTTCCGATTTAGGTCCGGTTTATTAAAATAGTTACCTATATTAGGTGCCGATTGATTCTGTGATCCCTCTAGCATTGCTTGGTTGTTAATCAAGACTTCTAAGCATTCTCAAGTGAGTACATAGTTCCCCTCTTTTACCGTTTTAAACTGTTTTAGGGTGATTCATATGTGCTAAACGTTTTCGAGTTTTCTAAACAAATACTATGGTTTATATTAAACTATCTGAACTATTTGAACTGTTTGAACCATTTGGAACTATTTGATCTATGTGAATTATTTGAACTGTTTGAACCATTTGGAACTATTTGATCTATGTGAAATATTTGAACAATTTGAACCATTGGGTTAGGGAAGTGATTAGGCAACGGGGCGGGTGTAATGTGATAAAAGCATGGTGGATACGCCGCTGGTACTTCCTATATATAGGTGCTTGATGCGTGTGAAGTGTCGTAGGTTTTTATGTATATTTTAAGCCCTTTTTACACTTTAGTCAAGTTTTAAATTTATAAAACACGATATTTTACTAACACCAAACACACATATGGGCAAGTGTACCCATCGTGAGCGTAGTATAGTGTTGGCAAGATACCGAGGTCGTCCAAGGACACAAGAGCTTTTAGTACCGGTTTATCCTCAACGTCTAATCAAATCAAAAGTTAGAAAAAAGGTTTTTTTAACTAGAAAAATAAAACTAACTAAAATGCTGAAAATAAAAAATAAAAGTAAAAACAGATAGACAAGATGAATCACTTGGCTCCGACTCGTGTTTAGTGTAACCTTTGATTATTTCCGCACTTTTGCACTTTTTAAGAGATTATCTTAGTTATTGTAGTAGGCCCCTCTTTTGAAGGTGACGTTACCCTCAACCCAGTAGTTTGAGTCAGCAAGGATACAATCCTAAAGGGTCGGATTATTGAAAGATAATTAATTAAGTTATTAATGCATATTATGGTAGGCCCCTCTTTTGGAGGTGACGTTACCCTCGGCTAAGTAGTCCGAGTCAGCAGGGATACAGTCCTAAGTAGCCGGGTTAAAGTATTAATAGTAGCTTACATATGAGGGGATCAAAGAGTTTGGACCCCCGCCATCCAATACCGGTGGGTATTGAAGGAGGTCCTACTAAATTTGACCCAGGTCCTTGCAGGATCTATACACTGAACAAGGCAAGACTCTTACCAAACCGTTCCCTTAACCCCCGACCAGGTAGCCAACATATCTCCATATAGACCGTGGAGATATGAATGGTGAAAATCTTTTATTTTATATAGACAGTAAAATAATGCCAAGACACCACAGACAAACGATAAGGAAGAATCACCTTCAACATAAGAAACTAGTTATTAAAGTCATTAATACATAACCAAGTAAAAAGTGCGAAAAGATTAAAAATAAAAAGTATTACACTAGACACTTGTCTTCACCAAATGATGTAAGAGACTTAGGTAAACATGGCCTTTGATTGTCAAGAACTCTTACGATCAATCTTGGATCCCGAGACGACTCACACACTCTATGATGGACAATGGATGATGGTGGTGGATGATGGTGTTGTGATGGTGGTGGGTGGTGGGTGAAGTGTGAGAGAGGTGGTGTGCCAAGGGATGGTTTGCAAATGAGCCAATCACCCCTATTTATAGCCTGAACAGCAGCTCGGGCATGGCCCCGTGTCCATCCTCCTTCTCTTTCTTCATTAATTGCAGTTTGTCTGCATTAGTTGACCACGCCCCCGTGTCCGCTGGGCACGCCCCCGTGTGCAGAAGCGTATCTGTACTATCAAGATTTCCTAATATTATGTGACCATAGTTGTATAGGGAATAACCTTCCAAGGTTATACCTTATGGTCACTTCGTTTAGTTAGTTGTATGATAGGTAGTTTATATGCCTTAGGAAAATGACCAAAATACCTTTTTTACGCATAAATTCATTCTAAGCATATGTAAGTTAAATTTTGACATCTAAACTGATTAGGCAACATTATTAGACTTGTTAAGGCATATAATACTTGTCATAGGACTAGTTAGGTGGTCTAAACGCGTTTTACGCGAACGACGCGTTAAAGTAGCATACCCCGACGTTTCCGCCACGGTTTGTTGTTTTAATGCGATCGAGGTGTGACAGAAAAGTTCGTATCAGAGCTCATGGTTATAGGGAATTAGGTTATTAGTAATGCTTTGACCTAGACTATAACCTTCCTAGGACCCTAACACAAATTATCTTGTGTTTAGTCTTAAAATAATAACGTCGCCTATCTTTAGGTGACAACCACAATAAGAACACAAATTACGAATCCGACTTGAAAACTAATCATCTCTTCTTAGAAGATTTGTTATAAGGTTTTGAACCTTCAAAGTTTTCAAAATCTGGTCAAAGTTTGGGTCTTATTAATGTGAACACATGCAATCTGGAAGGGTGGGTGCCTGTATCCCGAGTTTTCTGTCTAAGGCAAGAATGTTCGTACAAATCCACATAATCGGACTAGTCACTCTTACCTGGGAACTCTTGGGATGAGTGTCCACTTATAGGCTAAAGCATGTCTTCGCGATACATTATAAGGACCTATTTATTTTGTTCAGCCATTTCGCGTCGTTTGTTTGTTCGAAATAACAAACAAATGATCGCCTTCCTTACGTTTTGTTGATATCCTCAATACCTCTTTTGTCCATCCAATTGTTAATCTCACTTGTTTCTCATGTTTTCTTGTTATTTTTAGAATATGCCTCCTCGACGTGACAATCAGATACCTAATGTCGAACTGGCAGCTATCATTACGCAGCAAATGGCTGCTGCACTCCCAAACATCATTGCTCAAGTTAACCAAGCCTACAATAACAACAATAATGCTCCATGTAACTTCAAAACGTTCAACTCAGCTAAGCCATCAAATTTTTCTAGGTCTCAAGGAGCAACTGCGCTCCTACAATGGTTCGAGAGTCTGGAAAGCACATTCAGACATGTTCAGTGTCCAAACAAGCAAAAGGTTGAATTCGCATCTAGTGTCTTTGAGAAACGAGCTTTAACATGGTGGAATGGTGTGATGAGAGATAGGGGTGCCGATGTAGCACTGGCTCAAACCTGGGAAGAGCTTCGAGCTCTAATGATGAAGGAATTCTGTCCTCGTCATGAAATCAGGGCATTGGAAAGGGAATTCGACGATCTTAAGCAAGATAGTGGTGAGCATCGAGCCTACACGGATCGATATGAAGAATTAAGTCTGTTATGCCCAACCATGGTTACCCTTTTGGATAAGGCGATCGAAAAGTACATTGATGGCCTCCCTGACCCAATACAAGACATTGTTACTGGTAGCAACCCTACTACGGTTAGACAGGCCATTGAGCTATCCGCTACCTTGATTGAATCTCAAATTAGGAAAGGTAAACTTTTCTGAAAAGGCGATAAGAAACTAATCGATGAATCGAAACCAAAGGATAAGCATACTGAGTCCTCTAAGAAGTCAAAGAAGTGTAAGGCTTCTCAGAACTTCGCCGTGGTTGCTCACAATGATCAAGCTATCCCCAACCAACCAGCTCAACCCCCTGCTAAGAAGCCATACAATGGGAATGCACCCTTATGCAACCAATGTAACCTTCATCATCATGCTAGTGTGAAATACCACAAATGCCTAAATTATGGACTTATAGGTCATACAGCTAGGGTTTGCGAGCTGCAGCTGCACCAAATCAAGCTGACAACAATCCTGCTCAAGCTCATTTTCCACCAGGTTCTTGCTACAACTGTGGCGAGATGGGCCATTTCCAAAACAATTGCCCAAAACTTGCTAATGCGAATCCAGCACATGGATGAGCATTTGACCAACTGGAAGACGACGCTGTTTAGAAATAACCGAACTTTATGTATTATTTTCTTTTTTTATCAAGGTCTATGAAACAGTTGTTTTTGTTTATATATAAATCTTTTATTTACATTACGATGTACAAATGTGGTTACATGTATGTACGACATATCCCCTATGATGCCGACGATCAAGGAACCGCGTTCCTTGTAAAACGAACTACCCTCAAAATTCTTCCATTTTATGATCTCTTGCGATCTCCATGAAAATCCTAAGTACCCGTTTCTTCCAAGGAAACGAAGTACAAGGCGCAAGTTACAACTCTGGACGAATACCCAAAGTACCACTATAAATCCTTTATAGGATACCTAAGGGTACTTCCGTAAGCCCTTGATCGGTCTTACATATCCTATCTCCCTGACTTCACGATATTTTACACAACATATGATTTCAAAAGATTGTGCATGTTTTCAAAAACCTCATACATGTTTTCAAAATCATCTCACATGGTTTTAAAACATCTTATAAAAATGTTTACCTAATATACCTAGTACATGATTTCAAAAGCATTACAAAAAGGTTTTCAAAATCATATTTTTTTAACAATTCCTAACATAGCTTTCAAAAACAATTTTGCTAGTATGTTGCCTTAACATACGTAGCACGCGATTTCCAAGAACACCCTGCTTCACACGCCGACTTAGCATGCTTAGCACAATGTTTTCGAGGATCTGTTCGGTTCGTATGTTATCTAAGCATATCTAGCACCTTGATCTCATAAACACTATGCTTCGTATGTGGTCTTAGCATACTTAGTACCAAGTTCCTAAACTCTTCCCGCTATACGAATTCCAGATCCTTATAGGATCTTCTTCATAGTTAGATCCTCGTGGATGTTTAAAGCACAGAATCAAAGTCCTTAATTGGATTCTTTATGTGCATTAATTCGAATGTTATGATTCCATGTAAACAAAATCGAATTCCTATAAGATCATCCTATCTTTACAGATAGATTCTTGAGGATGTTGAAGTCCATTCACTCGATTCCTGGTGTACCTTGAAGACCCATGTACAAATCGACAACAAATTAATAACAACTAATAACAAAATAATAACAATTTAATAACCAAGTGAACAATTATGTGCTTATGTGTTTATGTGTTGACCAAATCAAAGTTATCTCGAGCTTGTTCAACAAATTCTATCCCCTTCACATTATAAAGTAAACTGTGCAAGTAATTACGTAATTACGGATGCATACATAATTATGGAATTTAGTGCACAGAAACCACGGCAAGTTTTGTCATGTATCTAAAAGTTAACTCTATTCAGTTCCACTTCTGACGAAGAACCCATTGAGGAAAATGAATTATCCATTCATTTTCTCTTCTAAAGAATATCCATCGAGGGAAATGAATATCCTTTCGATTATTCCTTCATTTCCACTTCTGACGAAGAACCCATTGAGGAAAATGAATCATCCATTCATTTTCGCTTCTGAAGAAATACCCATCGAGGGAAATGAATATCCTTTCGATTATTCCTTCATTTCCACTTCTGACGAAGAACCCATTGAGGAAAATGAATCATCCATTCATTTTCGCTTCTGAAGAAATACCCATCGAGGGAAATGAATATCCTTTCGATTATTCATTCATTTCCACTTCTGACGAAGAACCCATTGAGGAAAATGAATCATCCATTCATTTTCGCTTCTGAAGAAATACCCATCGAGGGAAATGAATATCCTTTCGATTATTCCTTCATTTCCATTTCTGACGAAGAACCCATTGAGGAAAATGAATCATCCATTCATTTTCGCTTCTGAAGAAATACCCATCGAGGGAAATGAATATCCTTTCGATTATTCCTTCATTTCCACTTCTGACGAAGAACCCATTGAGGAAAATGAATCATCCATTTATTTTCGCTTCTGAAAAAATACCCATCGAGGGAAATGAATATCCTTTCGATTATTCCTTCATTTCCACTTCTGACGAAGAACCCATTGAGGAAAATGAATCATCCATTCATTTTCGCTTCTGAAGAAATATCCATTGGAAACGAATAACCTATTCATCTTGCATTTCCACATCTAACGAAGAATCCATTGGAGAAAATGAATCATCCATTCATTTTTTTCGCTTTTAAGTATATCCTCTAGGAAATGACAAGACTATGCCTTGCATATCTTTGATGGGTTACTCTACGCAAATAGATGACACCCTAGATTCCATGCAAGACAATTATTTAACACAACGTCACAGACAGACTCCTACGAATAAATTTCAGGACGAAATTTCCTAAAGTAGGGGAGACTGTGACGTCTGTTCCTTTTCGACCATCATACGAATACATAACCAATGAAATATTGTATTTCATACTTGGGATTTGTATAAATATGTGTATCATTTGCACTTATCAATTCTTGTTCAATTTCGAGCTTTAAATCGCTTTCTGGAAAGTTATACGCAAACTGATGCGTAAAACGTAATCAGTTTAATGCGAAAAACACTCTAGAATAGTGACATAGGCTTAACATACCTTAAATAACCTTTACATAACTTAGAAATAAGTTTTGGAGGGTTTGGTGTGTCGAAATCAAGTTTATTCGATTGTAGGGACTATTTGCGTCAAACTGCAAAAGTATACCGAATCGAATAATAACGAACATTCCGAAACTTGATCATAAGTTAAACACACCATAAATATCCCTTACATAGCTTATAAATAGGCTTTGAGGGGTTCGGTGTGCAAGAAATAAACTTTTTGGTCAAACAGGGACTAAAAGCTTCAAAAAGTACATAGTTTGCATTTTCGCGCATATCTTACGTTCTGATTATATCCGGACTTCCAAAAATTTTTGTAATCATTTAAATATTTTATTTTAGTGATTGGCATGCTAAAATTCCATTCATCGTGTAATTTGGATCGTTTTTCGCGTCCGTTCGTGTTTCGTCGTAATTAACCGAACAACGCAACCGTACGACCAAAGGAACCAACATCCGAGATGTTTTTGAGCATATTTTAAGTTCCCTATACTTTAACTTCATTGTAGAGCCTTGAAACGGGGTTAACAGGGCTGAAACGTGCCAAAATGCATCAAAAACCAAGTTTCAGGCTTGCAGAGACCATTTTTTGACAATCTGTCAAAGTAGGCTAGGCGGGGCGCGAAGCCCGGTGCCTCTAACTACGCAGCCCGCGATAGCATACCAGGTCAAAAACATTGAATCTGGTCCAATTCAGCTATTTTGATGGTTTTGATCCTTGTTTTGCAATACCATTTAATGGTTTTGAGTGTCCCATTGTATTATAAACCATGGGCTACACAAGGAGGGTCAAGATCAAGGCACGATTTACAAGAAATGATTCTAACGGTTCTCTGAAATCTATATATACCCAACATGTTTCATTCATTCAGCTCACAATTTGATTCATTCTACTCTAAGTTGAAGTGTATATTTCATACCTGAGTAATTTTGAATCAAAACTCCCTAGCTTGGACCCTTTGTAAGTTTCTTTCATGCTTTTATGCGTTTTTAAGTGTGAAAGTCAAATGGTGTTTGACTTTTTGCTTTGACCAGTCTTTGGTAAACACAAAGTTCGTTTGAACTTTGCAACGTGAGCGTAATCACGATGGTTATAGTCCCTTGTGACTATACCTACTGATTACCACATTATTTAGGCATAGTGACGAGTCATAGTTTCGGTCAAAATACGCGTTTATGCGTATTTTGCAACCAAACTATTCTTGGGTATCAAAACCCTTTGTTTTGATATCAAACTGGTTTTCTAACTTAGTTAAACATGTTTTAACATGTTTAACTCGTCACTTTTAGTTTAGTGCTTATGTAGGGTCGTAAGATAAGCGGTCTAAACAACCGCTTAGGCTTCCGAACCCGACCCGTTTGGTCGATCATTAGGATCCGAACAATCATGTATTGTGACCATAGTTGTATAGGGAATAACCTTCCGAGGTTATACCTTATGGTCACTTCGTTTAGTTAGTTGTATGATAGGTAGTTTATATGGCTTAGGAAAATGACCAAAATGCCCTTTTTGCGCATAAATTCATTCTAAGCATATGTAACTTAAATTTTGACATCTAAACTGATTAGGAAACATTATTAGACTTGTTAAGGCATATAATACTTGTCATAGGACTAGTTAGGCGGTCCGAACGCGTTTTACGCGAACGACGCGTTAAAGTAGCATAAGCTACCTAAACAAGTCGTAATGGGTCGTAAGCACTTAGGATAGGTTCCGTTTTAGAATGTAGGCTTTGTTAAACCATATTATATGAGTTCCAACACTCATTTAGCTTACAAGACCTCATTCTATCCGATCTTCCGATTTAGGTCCGGTTTATTAACATAGTTACCTATATTAGGTGCCGATTGATTCCGTGATCCCTCTAGCATTGCTTGGTTGTTAATCAAGACTTCTAAGCATTCTCAAGTGAGTACATAGTTCCCCTCTTTTACCATTTTAAACTGTTTTAGTGTCACACCCCGATTTTCCACGTGTCATCGGTGGGCCCGGTGGGGGAGTATCGTGACGTGGTTGGCAACGTAATAGTCAAACAACACAATATTATTATGCACAAAGGAAGCAAATTTAAAATATGATACAACCGAATTTAATATTGTTTATCAATGTAACAATATCCGGAAGTTTATCCACAGAACGGATCGAAATAAAATAATATTAATGGTTCAACAGACTTCTGGCATCCTAAGCTTGCGAGACTTTTTATTGATGCTTAGGAGACAATCCAGCCAATTTCGTTTAGTACCTGCATTCGGTCTTTTTGGGAAAATACGTCAGTTTACACTGGTAAATACATTCAACTGACTCATTTTGGAAAATGATTTAAAATTGGTTTGGATGCACATGGCATAAACATTTTTATTTAACTTGGGAGAATTATTTAATATTATAATCTTGTGAACGAATTACATGTTACTTATGCGTTCAGTAGCCCGGATCTAGTCCGGGTTAAAGATCAATAGACACACCACATCATAGAGTTATACACGGACGGTGTACGCCTACACCCCGTGCTCAGGTCGTGGCCATCTCGTAAGATGATGCCAAGGATATCCGGGACATGGTCATTAACCCCCCAAAGGCTGAAAAGTAAACAAGACTGTTTAAACGAGCCGATCAAATTATTCAACTACCCACTTAATGTGGAGATTTGATGCCCGATCAAGCGGTATGCTATATACCGTAACCCAAGCCCGTATAGGGAAAATAAGTTAAAAGTATTTACCTGAGTAAGTATTAATCACAACAAGCAAAATGCACGTAGCTTTTACTGGTTCTCCTAATCTGGAACGAAGGTTTATAATAACCTATTAGAATGCTAACGGGTCTTTTATTAAGCTTAAGCTTAGACCGGCTAGTTTCAAGATACGGTTCGTACGCACGATTAAGCGAAGACCGGATAGAATGTGATTCAGACCCGACAAGTTTGAAGACTTGTCTAATATGGGTTTATTATTCACATTCTGGATTTTGAGATAAAACCGTTAAGGTTTGACCCGTTTCGGCTAATTTATGTAAACTTGTTACATAAACCGAACCGTACGCGTAATAAGCGTGACGGGTAGTCAAGAGAGCTATATACAGGTTTCCTAAGTTAATTATGTCTCAAATATGTTGTGACATCAGTAAGGTGTCTTTCGTTATGCCCGTAACGTGTTTAGACACAAACTAGGCCCCGTAGGGGTAGTTTGGTCATTTAAAAGTTTATAAAAGAGTTTAAGTGACAACCTGAGTTACAGGTCTGATGTAATCAGAAAATATACTCAATTTTCTAAGTTATATCAGTAGGTTAAAGCATGTATGTGAAACTTATCATTTTTAACCAAACTAGGCCCCGTAGGGGTATTTTGGTAATTTCACATAAGCCGAAAAACTCAAAACTGAAGTCTGAGTTTATCAACCTTTGCTTACTGTTAAAATATTATAATTTGCCTCTTATATCAGTAGGTATCAACCCGGGTATGTCCAATATGATTTTAAAACATACTATGCGCTAAAAACGCTAAATAAGGCGATTAAAGGCCATTACCGGGTTCGATACTTAAATCTAATATTTTTATATTTCCAGAAGGCTTAAAATAATTTATTTATCATAACTAATCAGTGGCAAAAGGTTTGGGGTCGTTTAGATATGTAAAACTCATTTTATGGCCCGTAAGGGCAAAACCGACAATTACCGGATTAAGCCTACGACTACGAGTTATGCTCAGCCTAAAATTAATTAAAAATCTTTAAAAATCCCAAAATAATATATTACATCAGTGAGTAAAAGATTTGATACCAAAAAGTATGTTTAACTAGGCTATACGCTAATTACGCCATTTTATTAACATAAAGCATTAATTTTGCGATAATGAGCATAACTCTTAATCTACAAGTCAAACTGATATCAAACTTTGCATACAAGTCTATATATCAGTAACTAAGGTTTCTACACTTTTACATTTTCATAAATCACGTTTTAAGGTAATAAGGGCATAACGGTCAACATATGAGCAATTAACGGAAACATGCATATTAATTGGATAACTAATGAGCCAAGGTGAATAATCACAGAGGGTTGTTCTAACATGTAACCTAATCCAATTAAAGCTCTGAGGCATTTCTAAAACATGCCTAAACGGGTCAGAACTGAAAGTCAAAGTGAAAGTCAAACTATGTGACTTTCGGTTCCGAACCGGGTCTAAACAGGAAATAGTCGGGTTGAAAAGGTTTGGACATGTTCTTACACTAATTACTAAGTTATAACAATGATCAAACAGGTTATATATGTTCTAGATAGCTAATTATGCATAAATGACATTTTAAGAATCCTGTTGACTTTTTAAAGTACATGTTTTACCCGACATTTAAACTAGTTAGAGTGGTGATCAGGGGAAACCCTTTTGGGGTTTTATTACCCACATAAATACCAACTCATAACTACTTTTAATTCGAGATATGACTGAGCCATTATTGAGTAATCTCGAAGTCAAACCGTAATTACGACGGTTTGACTTTTAGCTAATATATTAAGCTAAACTCATTTAGAGAAGGACAGAACATTTACTGAAGTCCTATGCACGAGATATGATCACTTGGAAGCAAGCTTGAGCTCCAGAATCGATCAGAATGCAGAGAATTTGGTGTGAGGATGATTGTTGCATAAGGGTGCCTTTTATAGCAAATTTTACACCACAACATGTTGACAACTAGCTCTATGATCAACCACAACCATCCAACACATGTCCCTAGTGCTCTAGCACAGTTAGGGGTCGCCCACCATGTTACAAATGCGTTTAAAAGTCGAGTTTCCGCGAATACAGGGGCCTGTCCCCGTTTTTCTGTATCTGGGCCTGGGACGCGGCCCGCGTCCCATTTAACCGAAAACAAAGCGGGCCGCCTGGGCCGGCGAGATCTGATTTTTGATTTTTCTTGTTTTGCAAGTTGACCTTTGGTTTAATTGAAAGGGTAATTGGGCTTTTAACTTGCATTTTGACCCCTTATACTATACCCACATAGGCTTTAGGACTTATACCCACTTTGCCAAGTCCCTGAACACTTCCGATTAACCCGAAAAGTCTTAACTTTCAACGTTTGCACTTTAACCCTTCGCACACGAATTTGATCATAACTTTCTCATACGTTAACGAAACTTTACGAAATTTAAACTGTGTATTCTAGTGAGCATAATTTACCGTTACAAAGCTTCGGGTTTGTCAAAAGGTCACTCAGAGGTATAAATTAAACATGTTGACACATTTAGCCCCTGTAGTTTATAATCTCTCACTTTTAGCTTCGTATGATCCATGATTTATTCGTTTGAAGGTATGAGCATCATGTAGGGTTAATATACATTATATTTATTCACAGTTGACACTTAGAATACGTATATTCACATACTTTCCATGTTTGTCAACTTTAGTCCTTCCATAATATTTCTTTCACACGTTTAAACTTTATGACACGTGTCAACACATTATAGGACGTGAATTTTCGAGGTGTTACATCCTCACCCCCTTAAAATAAATCTCGACCCGAGATTTACTGAAATAAGTAAGGGTACTTTTCTTTCATCGTGGATTCAACCTCCCACGTGAATTCAGGACCTCTACGGGCATCCCATTTGACCTTTACAAACGGTATATGCTTCCTTCGAAGCTTCCTTACCTGTCGATCTTTAATCGACAAAGGTTTTTCAACAAATTTTACGCTCGCGTCTATATGCACATCTGTATGTGGTATAACCAGTGATTCGTCAGCGAAACACTTCTTTAGATTGCAGATGTGGAACACATTGTGAATTCCACTTAGCTCTTCTGGTAAGTTCAACTTATAGGCACCTGACCCGACACGTTCGATAACCTCGAAAGGTCCTATGTATCTCGGGCTTAGCTTGCCTTTCTTACCAAATCGCATCACCCCTTTCCAGGGTGACACTTTAAGTAGGACTTTGTCACCTACTTCGAAGTGAAAATCCTTACGATTTGGATCAGCGTAACTCTTCTGCCTATCCCGGGCAGCTTTGAGATTGTCACGAATCTGGACAATCTTGTCCGTCGTTTCGAACACGATCTCTGGTCCTGATAACTGGACTTCTCCAACTTCCGCCCAACAAACTGGCGATCTACACTTTCTACCGTATAATGCCTCAAAAGGCCCGGCCTTTATGCTGGTGTGGTAGCTATTGTTGTAGGAGAATTCGATTAATGGTAGGTTCTTATCCCAACTACCTCCCAAATCGATCGCACAGGCACGTAGCATGTCTTCCAACGTTTGAATAGTACGCTCACTCTGACCGTCAGTCTGAGGATGGTAAGCCGTACTAAAGTTCAAACGTGTGCCCAAAGATTGCTGGAAGCTCTTCCAAAAATGTGGCGTGTACCTAGTATCTATATCAGAGATAATAGCTACAGGTATGCCATGTAAGGCTACAATCTTATCAACGTATAACTGGGCTAACATATCGGAGCTATAAGTCTCCTTGATGGGTAAGAAATGAGCTGACTTAGTCAGTCGGTCAACAATAACCCATATCGTATCATTTCCTTTCCTTGTCTTGGGTAACTTGGTAATAAAATCCATAGTTACCATTTCCCACTTCCACGAAGGAAGTTCATGCTGTTGTAGCAAACCTGACGGTTTCTGATGCTCGGCTTTGACTTGCGCACATGTCAAGCATTTTGCTACATGGGCGGCTACAGACTTTTTCAAGCCTATCCACCAATAATTTGCCTTTAAATCCTGGTACATCTTATCAGCTCCAGGATGAACGGAGTATTTGGAACTATGGGCTTCCTGGAGGATGACATCTCGAAGTCCTCCATAAATTGAACCCATATTCGTCCGTTTAATCGTAAAATTCCGTCCTTGCTAAGAGTTAACTGCTCCACAGTTACTCCTAACTTTTCATTAGGATAGTTAGCTTCCAACATAGCTTCTTTCTGTGCAGCTAACAACCTTTCCATCAAATTATTCTTTATCTCCATATGCTTGGCGTTAATTCGGATGGGCTTAACCCTTTCCTTTCGACTCAAGGCATCAGCAACTACATTCGCCTTGCCGGGATGGTACTTGATTTCACAATCATAATCATTTAAAGTTTCCATCCAACGGCGTTGCCTCATGTTTAATTCCTTCTGATTAAACAGATGTTGGAGGCTCTTGTGATCAGAATAGATCACACACTTGACACCATAAAGGTAGTGCCTCCAAAGCTTCAGTGCGAATACAACGGCACCCAGCTCCAAGTCATGGGTGGTGTAATTCTTTTCATGCACTTTCAATTGTCGTGAAGCGTAGGCAATCACCTTGCCTTTCTGCATAAGCACACACCCCATGCCAGTGTGCGAAGCATCACAATAAACCACAAACTCTTCTATTCCATCTGGCAATGTCAGTACTGGGGCGTTGCTCAACTTTTGCTTCAGAATATCAAAGGATTCTTGCTGTTTAGGGCCCCAAACAAACTTAACCTTCTTCTTAGTTAAGGAGGTTAGGGGTGCAGCAATCCTTGAAAAAAATTCAATGAAACGCCTGTAATATCCTGCCAATTCCAGGAAGCTACGAATTTCCGTAGGCGTCTTTGGCTCTTGCCAGTTCATTACGGCTTCAACCTTAGTGGGATCCACCTGGATACCACGCTCACTAACCACGTGTCCAAGAAATTGGACTTCTCGTAGCCAAAATTCACACTTAGAGAATTTGGCGTAGAGCTTCTCCTGATGTAGAAGTTTGAGAATACATCGAAGGTGTTTCTCATGGTCAGCTTGATTCTTAGAATAAATGAGAATGTCGTCGATGAAAACGATGACGAATTTATCTAAGTAAGGCTTGCAGACGCGATTCATGAGATCCATGAACGCGGCTGGTGCATTAGTGAGCCCAAAAGGCATCACTAGGAACTCGTAGTGGCCATAACGAGTCCTAAATGCAGTCTTGTGCACGTCTTCATCTTTGACCTTCAATTGATGGTAGCCTGACCTCAAATCAATCTTCGAGAAGTAACTTGCCCCTTGAAGCTGATAGAACAAATCGTCGATTCTGGGCAGAGGATACCTATTCTTGATCGTGACTTTATTAAGCTCGCGATAGTCGATGCACAGACGCATCGACCCATCCTTCTTCTTGACAAACAAGATTGGCGCTCCCCAAGGAGATGAACTAGGTCTAATGAAACCTTTAGCCAGCAATTCATCTAGCTGCGTCCGTAACTCCTTCATTTCTGTGGGTGCCAATCTGTATGGTGCTCTAGCAACTGGTGCCGCTCCGGGGATGATATCGATCCTGAATTCGACTTGTCTATCTGGTGGTAGACCAGGTAGATCTTCTGGAAACACTTCTGGGTATTCAGAAATGACAGGGATGTCTTCTATCTTCGGTTTAGGCTCATCAATAATCACTTGCGCCATGTAAATGACACACCCCTTCTTCAAACACTTGGAAGCCTTGAGCATAGTCACCTGCTCAGGCAGCCCATACTGGGTATCTCCCCGAATGGTAAGTGATTCACCAGACGGAGTCTTTATTACCACTTGTTTCTGGTTGCAGACAATTTGGGCCTGGTATGGGATAACCAGTCCATACCCAGAACTATGTCAAAACCAGCCAATTTAAACGGAAGTAGAGACAGAGGAAAAGAATGGTTCTTAATGGATATAACACATCCATCTAACACAGTAGAGACGGTTTCTATGGTACCATCTGCTAACTCTACCTCGTAGTTTACGCTTAAGGTTTTGACAGGTAAATTCAACAATTTACAAAACTTATGATCTACGAAAGACTTATCTGCGCCTGAATCAAAAAGTACTCTTGCAAAGACATCATTTACAAGGAATGTACCTGTTATGACATTATCGTCTTGCACAGCTTCTTTCGCGTCCATTCTGAAGACTCTGGCATTAGTCTTCTTAGCCTCTTCAGGCTTCTTGTTGTATTTCGGGCAGTTAGTCTTGATGTGCCCCTTTTCATTGCAACGGTAGCACGTTGCGTCTTTTATCTTTTTGCAATCCAGGGTTTTGTGGTCCGTGGACTTGCAAATTCCACAAGCAAAGGGTTTTGACTGAGTCTGAGAGTTCGACTCCAGTCTGCACTTTCCATAGTGCTGCTTCTTGCAAATTTTACACTTGGGCTTCTCATCAGACTTATGCCCATCCTTCTTCGACTCAGATCCCTTCTTGTTATCACCGTTCCCACGGTGTTTCTTGTTCGACCTTCGTGTACCATCATCTTCACACTTCCTCTTCTCGGCCTCCTTATTCCTTAGCGATCTCTGCCTGACCGCATCCAGAGTGAGGGATAAGGAAATGTCAGTTAAAGACCTGAAGGTAGCTGGCCGAGAAGCTTTTACGCTTGCCTTGATCTCGGGGGCTAAACCACCAATAAAGCGAGCGATTCTTTTTGGCTCCGGGGTTACCAGGTAAGGAACCAACGTGGACAGCGTATTGAAGCTTGTCAGGTAAGCTTGACAGTCTAAGTTCGTCATCACCAACGATAGAAAGTCAGATTCTATCTTCTCCACCTCATGTTGAGGGCAGAAATTTTCCTTGATTAGGGCAATGAATTGATCCCACGACATATTATACAACGGGATCTTTCCGGAGGCCTCCATCAGAGATCTCCACCATGCTAACGCCTCACCCTTGAAGGACTGTGACACAAACTTAACTATATCCCTTTCAGCGCACCCGCTGATATCTACCACCGTGTCCATCTCGTCCAGCCAAGTCATACAGTCGACGGCTCCTTTTTCCCCAGTAAAATCCCTGGGCTTACAAGACACGAAGTACTTATAGGAGCAACCCTTGTTACGGGGTTCTTGATGCAGTACTATATGCTGAGATGGGATACTTTGATGGTTGGTGGACTGACGGTCATCACCATCTTTCTTGGGTCCATTCTTTTTGGGAGGAGGCTTGCTATGAGCCTCAGAATGTGTCTTGGGCTTTGAATGTGATGCAGAGTGGGTCCTACTTCGAGTACCACTGTATTCCTCATACTGCCTATCCAAAGCCTGTGTAACAGCGCCGTCTATGATCGCTTTTAATTCGGCACCCGTTAACGTAATCTGGGCGTTATCATTTGGCTCCGCTGGATGGCTATTGACTTCATTTGATTCAGCCATTTGAATTGAACTGTTGCAGAAAACAAGAACAATATTTTATTTGGGAGTTTATTATGGAATTACCCCTTAGGGTAACTCGTTAACCATGGTAAACAGAGACCATATTTGGTTAACTTATTAATCGTATTAATTTAGGATTTCAATTAAAATTTATCCTAAACATAAACAATAACAATATATATTAGCACATAAGGCTTAGTCACATGGACAATTTAAATTATAAGCTATGATTTCAGAGAATCAAGACTTTTAAGGTTTGAACCTAGTTCATTACCCTTATCAGACAGGGGGTCATAGCTACCACTGTCTTTTGGCTCATATGGGAGTGAGCTGGGCCCGTAGGCATCGTATTACCACGTATGTTAAAATATGATCATCTTAATTGATGATCTTAACCCATGATTCAGATATCATATAACTGGGTTTGGAATCTTCTAAAGAATCCTTATACATATAAGAATGACATGTGATTTTAACGAATCACTTCTGCCAGGAGTGTTAACATGTTTTAAGATGTTAACAGGGATTTGGATCTTTTAAACAGGTCTTACCATTTTGGCCCGGTATTATATTTGACATGAGGCTAGGTTTCACACTTTAAGATCCTTAATTAAATAATTACAAAGGCAGATTAATTTAAAAGGAATGATTTTAATTTATTTATTTCATTTATAAATTATTTATGCACAAATAGCAAACATGAAATTTATAAAAACAACATTCCATTAATTATACATAGGTTACATATTGCCCTAAACGGGTCTTTTCAAACAAACCATTACCCACGCAGGGGTTTTAAACAAGTACTTGCCCACGCAGGGGCTTTAAGTAGACAAACTAAACATCCTACCCACGCAGGGGTTAACGGAAAATAGACCCACGCAGGGGTCAAATCATCACACCTACATACCCACGTAGGGGTTTATGGAAAGATAGGCCCACGTAGGGGCTCAAAACAAACATACAACACACATACCCACATAGGGGCTTGATGCGTGCGAAGTGTCGTATATATTAGGTGTATATTTTAAGCCCTTTTTAACACTTATTTTAGCCAAGTTTTAAATTTATAAAACACGATATTTCACTAACACTAAACACACATATGGGCAAGTGCACCCATCGTTGAGTGTAGTATAGCGTTGGTAAGATACCGAGGTCGTCCAAGGACACAAGAGCTTTAGTACCGGTTTATCCTCAACGTCTAATCAAAACAAAAGTTTAGAAAAAGGTTTTAAGCTAAGAAAAATAAAAACTAACTAAAATGCTGAAAATAAAATAAAAATAAAAACAGATAGACAAGATGAATCACTTGGTTCCGACTCGTATCTAGTATAACCTTTGATTATTTCCGCACTTTTGCACATAATTAAGAGATTATCTTAGTTATTGTAGTAGGCCCCTCTTTTGAAGGTGACGTTACCCTCACCCCAGTAGTTTGAGTCAGCAAGGATACAATCCTAAAAGGGTGGATTATTGGAAGATAATGAATTAAGTTATTAATGCAGTATTGTGGTAGGCCCCGCTTTTGGCGGTGACGTTACCCTCGGCTAAGTAGTCTGAGTCAGCAGGGATACAGTCCTAAATAGCCGGGTTATAGTATTAATAGTAGTTAACTTATGAGGGGATCAAAGAGTTTGGACCCCCGCCATCCAATACCGTGAAGCATTGAAGGAGGTCCTACTAAATTTGACCCAGGTCCATTGCAGGACCTCTAAACGCTGAACAATGGCAAGACCTTTACCAAACCGTTCCCTTAACCCCCGACCAGGTAGCCAACATACCTCCATATAGACCGTGGAGATATGAATGGTGAAAATCTTTTATTTTATATAGACAGTAAAATAATGCCAAGACACCACGGACAAACGATAAGGAAAGATCACCTTCAACATAAGTAACTAGTTATTAAAGTCATTAATACAAAACCAAATAAAAAGTGCAAAAGATTAGAAATAAAAAGTATTATACTAGACACTTTGTCTTCACCAAGTGATGTAAGAGACTTAGGCAAACATGGCCTTGATTGTCAAGAACTCTTACGATCAATCTTGGATCCCGAGACGACTCACACACTCTACGATGGACAATGGATGATGGTGGTGGATGATGGTGTTGTGATGGTGGTGGGTGGTGGATGAAGTGTGAGAGAGGTGGTGTGCCAAGGGATGAGATGAAATGAATCCAAGCACTCCTATTTATAGGCTGAACAGAGAGCTGGGCACGGCCCCGTGTCCACTGGGCACGACCCCGTACCTGTCTGACACTCTCTCTCCTCATTAATTGTAATTCGCAATTACAATAAATGCGCCTGCTGTACTTTCGACACGCCCCCGTGTCCGCTGGGCACGGCCCGTGGTGGGCAATAGAAGCTTCTATAGGTTTGTCTTTTCTGCAGCTTCTTGGGCACGGCCCCGTGCTGGCTGAGCACGGGGCGTGTTCAGTCTTCTGACTTCTCTAATTTGCTTTGGAAGGTGCCGTTGAGGGGTCGGGCAATCCACTTATGTTCCTTTTCTTGTATTTATGTTGGAATTAGCTGTCTTTTTGCTTCTTTTGTGTTTTTGAGCTCATTTAATCCTGAAAATACAAAAGGAAGACAAAAACACTCTTTTTCCAATATTAGTACTTAAAAAGGGTTAGTTTTATGCCTCATTTGATGTAATTTATATGTTGCATTTTACACACATCAAATACCCCCACACTTGAACTTTTGCTTGTCCTCAAGCAAAACTCTTTAATATGTGGCTTACACTCCCAAATGGAATAGGTAGAAGAGAAGGTTTTGGGCTTGTCGTAGAGTGTCGGGATGTCCAAGATCTTTTTGGGTTTTATTTTTATTTATTTACAATCCTATTCGTAATGATTTATTTAGAACGTTTCATAGGAGAAATTACTTATTTGGGCATAACATGCCTTTTTTAAAATTCCATTTATATACAAGTTCACATACCTCACGGGAGAAATCACTCACACTCGGCCGAATGTGTATTTTTAGTGAATCACTCGAGAGCGGCATGGAACTTATTCCTACCATAGGCTTGCCAAGCAATCAATCCTCCTCATTTTTAACTTTTATACCTTTGTAAATATCAAGAGGACTTTGTGGGTTAAGGGTTAGGCTTGGGTTAAAGGTAGGTGGTTGGGATAGTGGTTAGTGGTTAGTAGAAAAAGGGCGAAAAACGTAACAAGTGTCGGTTTTCGTAGGACTTTCTATTTTTTCAATTTTTTATTTTGATGAAGCTTTTATTCAAACAAAGTTATTTTTTATGAACTTGTTTGTTTATTTTCTTTTTGCTTCATCATCAACACATTTTTTTTTTTTTTTTACGAAAAACCGAACTTGTTACTAAAACAAAGGGTTAAAAATGAAAAAGGTTTTGGTGGGTAAAAGGGTTTTTGGTTTGGGTGATGAAATGAAAAGGTTTAGGCTCAAAGGGGCTAACTAGGGGGATTTTTTTGGGTAGGTGGTAAAAGAAAAAGAAAAATAATGGTGTAGAAATAAAAATGGTTAGTCCTAATGCCTCCATCATTTACTTACTCGGGTTTAAGTTGATAAGGACCGGGAATATATCGTCATGGCAAGTTCTAGAGTTGTAAGAACCAATCGGCTATTCACACAAGAAACGAAAAATGAGCATTTAGTCTAAAGATGTAAATTTGTATGCTCAATAAAGGCTCAAAACTCACTTTTGTGGGAATGGGTTTTTATGTGATCAAGTATATATAATCCAATTTTAACTAAGTTTGCCATGCCTTTTCATAATTTTCTTATGTTGGTTCTTTTTATCACTACGCTATCGGTTGTAAATTTGTAAAAATATAACCTTTTTGAGAACTTGAATTTCCCGAATTAAACCTAGACAAGTAAGAAAAAATGAAATTTTTGAAAAAAATTTGGTGTGATTAGCGGTTCCAATAGAGTTTTGTGTAAGGCTTGTATTTAGGACTTGCAAAATTCAAGGTTTTAGCATCCCCCCCACACTTAAATTACACATTGTCCTCAATGTGTCCCAAAAATAAATTTTTAGGTTGATTAGATGTGTAAGATAGTGTTTAAAAAGCAAAAATTTGTGTTACTGGGCACTGAACACGGCCCCGTGTTATCCGGGCACGGCCCCGTGTTCAAGTGCCAGTAACAAAATTGAAATAAGAGATACAGAAGTCTGGACACGGGGGCGTTTTGGGTAAACACGGCCCGTGTCCAGGTACCTGAACTGGGCGTTTTTCTGCAGGTGGTTCAGCACGGGGCCGTGTTGGTTGGGCACGGCCCGTGTTGAACCTTCTGGACTGGAGAGAATTGTCGGGTTGCCTTGTTCCTGTGCATGAGTTCATTTTTCTCGTTCCCCTTTTCATCCTTTACCACCATGAGTGTGTTTTATTCATTACAAACCATCCAAACCTTAAAACCATCATTTCATTTCATCATAGAGAGAACTTACATAATCCTAAATTAAACTAGATAAAACAAGGAAATAATAAACTATGGAGTCCTAGCCTTTACTTTATTTTAATTAGCAAAATTTCCAAGAAGTAATTAATCTTGGTTAAACAAGGCCTTTTTGAACTCCTTCTTCCGCGTGCGGTTCTCCTCAAATGTCGGCAAGCCATTCTTCCACCTCCCTTGGAAGGAGAAAAGAAGGCTCATTGGCATTAGTTTGAGGAGTTTCGATTTCCACCGGGATCTCTTGTTGGTGTTCCACGGGAGGTTCCGCCGGAAAGTCTTCCCACCCGGTAGGGTTGTTGATTCCGAGTGCCAGGTTCCAATCCTGTTGAGGGAGGACTGGTTCCATCGGAGGTGCTACAAGAATATTTAGCCTCTGGTGCAAGAGGTTAATTTCTTGGAAGCTGCTTTCAAGTCCCATCGTAAGATCGTTAATACGGTCAATTAGGACCTCCTCTACCGAAGTCATTTCGTCGAGAGCCTCCCTTAATGCTATCACATAGTGCATAAGTGTAGCTTCAATGGAGGGTCTTCTTCCTCTTCGGCTGTTTGACGAATGCACAGAAGATGTTTCGCTGTTTTCACTCGACATTCTACGAAAAATAAACTGAAAAAGTTTATTTAATGAAACAGATATCGGACACGACCCCGTGCTCAATGAGCACGGCCCCGTGTTCATCTTTCTGCAGAATTTCGGAGCAAGGAAAGTTGGATTTTTAAGTTATTTTCTAAACTTGTGGGGTCTTTTTAGTCGCTAATAACTTAAAACAATGTTACATAACATGTTTTTACCAAGATTCCTTGAACAAAACTCATTAATCCCTACCACAAAGTTAGAAGAATTTCAAACTTTCAATGGTAGTTCTTGGAGAAAGATGGAGAAGAAGGAAATGGCTAAAAGAGGAAAGGACAAGATGGGTTGTTGGAACCTTCTTTTAGACTTACCTAGGATAGTTTGAGAGAAGATTCCTGCAAATCTCTGCCCCAAGTTGGTCCAAATGTGAAGAATTCTTGGCTGCATTTATAGAAAACAACAGCATCCTGGACATGGCCCCGTGCCCAGTGGACACGGCCCCGTGTGCAGGTGGAATTCTGACACAGTTTGTCCGTATTCTGACGTACAGATCAGAATGGAATCTTTTGATGGACACGGGGGCGTGTTGGCTGGACACGGCCCCGTGTCGAGGGACTGTTTTATGAAGTTGTCTAGTTTTTAAGGAACTTGTTAGTATCGGGTGGCTCCTGACTGGTTGGAACAACCCCAAAGTGCCTAAGATACCTTAATTGTCCTAGACTAAGGCGAGAACGCAAGAGGTTGTCGGTGAGGGTAATTCCTATTTTCATTCTAGGTGGACAAGTCCAACCCTTTCCCGGGCTCTTGTTAAAGAAGGTGTATGCCGAATCGCTCAGGTCTATGTATGCACCGAACGAAGTCGATGGAGAGTCCTTCACGGCACAATCGACACAGGGACGACTATCGTCCAAGTCTTTGCTAGGTACTAAGGCATTTTCGGGAGCAACGAGGTTGTCGGAATGCGGTTCCAACATTTCTTCATGGTTATCGTCTTGGGGTGGATCAATAAAATCCTTCCTAAGCTCTTTTAACCAATTCAGAATTAGCTTTTCTAGTTGAAATAACTCATCAAGGAGCATTTCCCCTAGAATATCTGGCTGGGCGCATTCGAGGGAGAAATAGTGCTTATTTTTACTTTCGTCCCTCTTAAGGTTGTAAGAAGTCAGTGGGTCCATGTAGTGGGGCCTATAATTTAGAAAGTAGCATTTTACTTCTTCATGTTTGCCACCACATAATTGACACCACGTACCATAAGAGTGCCGAAAGTAAAAACAATTACTATCACTCATGTTTGTGTCAGAGATTACCAACCGCCGGGATATAACGGTTCTGTTTTCAGTAAGTGAATCTTGGGCACGGGGGCGTGTTGAGTGGGCACGGCCCCGTGTTCAGCTTACTGTCTAACGTAAAACAGGATTGCCAGTTCCAATGATTGAGCACGGGGACGTGTTCAGCGGGCACGGCCCGTGCTGAGCTCTGCAGAAGCTGAAAAACTAAGAAAATCCTAAAAAATTAAAAAGAAAAATAAAAGAAGATTAGGCCATTGATTTCTAACTTTCTTAAAATCCTTGTGTCCCCAGCAACGGCGCCAAAAACTTGATGCGTGCGAAGTGTCGTATATATTAGGTGTATATTTTAAGCCCTTTTTAACACTTATTTTAGCCAAGTTTTAAATTTATAAAACAGGATATTTCACTAACACTAAACACACATATGGGCAAGTGCACCCATCGTTGAGTGTAGTATAGCGTTGGTAAGATACCGAGGTCGTCCAAGGACACAAGAGCTTTTAGTACCGGTTTATCCTCAACGTCTAATCAAAACAAAAGTTTAGAAAAAGGTTTTAAGCTAAGAAAAATAAAAACTAACTAAAATGCTGAAAATAAAATAAAAATAAAAACAGATAGACAAGATGAATCACTTGGTTCCGACTCGTATCTAGTATAACCTTTGATTATTTCCGCACTTTTGCACATAATTAAGAGATTATCTTAGTTATTGTAGTAGGCCCCTCTTTTGAAGGTGACGTTACCCTCACCCCAGTAGTTTGAGTCAGCAAGGATACAATCCTAAAAGGGTGGATTATTGGAAGATAATGAATTAAGTTATTAATGCAGTATTGTGGTAGGCCCCGCTTTTGGCGGTGACGTTACCCTCGGCTAAGTAGTCTGAGTCAGCAGGGATACAGTCCTAAATAGCCGGGTTATAGTATTAATAGTAGTTAACTTATGAGGGGATCAAAGAGTTTGGACCCCCGCCATCCAATACCGTGAAGCATTGAAGGAGGTCCTACTAAATTTGACCCAGGTCCATTGCAGGACCTCTAAACGCTGAACAATGGCAAGACCTTTACCAAACCGTTCCCTTAACCCCCGACCAGGTAGCCAACATACCTCCATATAGACCGTGGAGATATGAATGGTGAAAATCTTTTATTTTATATAGACAGTAAAATAATGCCAAGACACCACGGACAAACGATAAGGAAAGATCACCTTCAACATAAGTAACTAGTTATTAAAGTCATTAATACAAAACCAAATAAAAAGTGCAAAAGATTAGAAATAAAAAGTATTATACTAGACACTTTGTCTTCACCAAGTGATGTAAGAGACTTAGGCAAACATGGCCTTGATTGTCAAGAACTCTTACGATCAATCTTGGATCCCGAGACGACTCACACACTCTACGATGGACAATGGATGATGGTGGTGGATGATGGTGTTGTGATGGTGGTGGGTGGTGGATGAAGTGTGAGAGAGGTGGTGTGCCAAGGGATGAGATGAAATGAATCCAAGCACTCCTATTTATAGGCTGAACAGAGAGCTGGGCACGGCCCCGTGCCTGTCTGACACTCTCTCTCCTCATTAATTGTAATTCGCAATTACAATAAATGCGCCTGCTGTACTTTCGACATGCCCCCGTGTCCGCTGGGCACGGCCCGTGGTGGGCAATAGAAGCTTCTATAGGTTTGTCTTCTCTGCAGCTTCTTGGGCACGGCCCCGTGCTGGCTGAGCACGGGGCGTGTTCAGTCTTCTGACTTCTCTAATTTGCTTTGGAAGGTGCCGTTGAGGGGTCGGGCAATCCACTTATGTTCCTTTTCTTGTATTTATGTTGGAATTAGCTGTCTTTTTGCTTTTTTTGTGTTTTTGAGCTCATTTAATCCTGAAAATACAAAAGGAAGACAAAAACACTCTTTTTCCAATATTCGTACTTAAAAAGGGTTAGTTTTATGCCTCATTTGATGTAATTTATATGTTGCATTTTACACACATCAAGGCTTAACAACCAAATACACCCACGCAGGGGCTTATACGGAAAATGGGAGGATTCAATGATCCTTCTTGTTCTTCCCCTTTATCAAGCCTACTAATCCTTGGAAGAATGTTTGCCTCTCCCTACGGTCCCTGTGCACTTCCCGTTCCACCTGATCCAGCCTCTGAAGGAGTTCCTCATGCTCAGGTGGGGAGAACCTAGGCGGCTGCGATTGAGTCCGTATGATAGGCCTAGGTGGTATCTGGTACCCTTGTGTTGGGTACCCAACTCCCCATGGAGCTCCGTATGGTCCTTCCGGTTGCAGGGCATTGTAGTTGGCTGCCATCAAGTAAGGGTCGGCCTCTGCATACCCATAGTCGTGGTGGACTGGCGGCTCGAACGGGTTATAAGCCATGGAACCGGTATAAGCTGGGATTGGGTTGTCAAAACCCATTGGCGGCGGCTGTGGCATCGCGGGGTTGGAAGGTCCACCCATTTGTTGGTCCTCCTGATGTGGCGGGTAGTGACTAGCACTTGACTGTCGTGGGGAACTGAGATGGAAGTCCCCTGGTCGTACCGACATGCGGGCACCGGTTCTCCTACGCCTTGGCGGTTGAGGAGGTGCCGGCTGAACTGGTGGCGGTGGAGGTGGTGGCGTAACTGCCACAAACCGGTGATCCTCCGATGAATCTTGATGATGCGGCTGCGGCTGCTGTGACTGCTGTTGCTGTTGCTGCCCATGAGACGACGAGTGGTGAGAAGGTGTATAGTACCACTCGTTCTGATTAAACAGGGCTTGGAAACTGTCTGGACCACCGTAGGGTGATCCGTGGAAGGACGATCCATCAGAGATTTCGATGGGGTGGTTCGGAGTACCACTCGTCGGCATGACGGGATCCGTATCCTCGTCCATGTCATCTGCGTGATCTCCTGAAAAATGGTCCTCTGGACCCAGTGGGTTAAAACCCACGGGCTCTTGAATGTAGTTGGCTGGGTTGAACCGGCCCCTGAACGCTGGTGTAGGGTCACCATAGGAATGATGGGACAAAGACCTCTGCAGCGGTATGTAGGAAGGCAGAGGGTTGTTGGGCTCGTCTTCCGAATGTGGTCCGTATGAATTGTGGACCGGAGGTGTAGAGCTGTGCGAAACGGATCGTCTCGCCGGCTCGAACAGGTTTCTCCTGTGCTGACGTGGATCTTCGCTCTCCGTAGCAGTTGGAGCTCGTACATTGGACGGTCCAGCTTCATGGTCATTGGGGGCAGTGACTGGCCCCTTGCCTCGTCCTCGTCTCCTAAAGAATCTTGGAGGCATTTTGATATTCCTGTCAATAAAGCATAAGATACAATAACAAAATATAAAAATTAAAGGACAAAACAAAAACCCGAATAATGTGGAATCTGTCCTATGTTATAAGTCTAGACTCGAAGGTTTAGATATGTGCAATTGTGTAACTGAGATTAAACACAAAAGGCTAGTGTTTAATTCACTCAGAGTTGGCTCTGATACCAACCTGTCACACCCCGATTTTCCACGTGTCACCGGTGGGCCCGGTGGGGGAGTATCGTGACGTGGTTGGCAACGTAATAGTCAAACAACACAATATTATTATGCACAGCGGAAGCAAATTTAAAATATGATACAACCGAATTTAATATTGTTTATCAATGTAACAATATCCGGAAGTTTATCCACAGAACGGATCGAAATAAAATAATATTAATGGTTCAACAGACTTCTGGCATCCTAAGCTTGCGAGACTTTTTATTGATGCTTAGGAGACAATCCAGCCAATTTCGTTTAGTACCTGCATTCGGTCTTTTTGGGAAAATACGTCAGTTTACACTGGTAAATACATTCAACTGACTCATTTTGGAAAATGATTTAAAATTGGTTTGGATGCACATGGTATAAACATTTTTATTTAACTTGGGAGAATTATTTAATATTATAATCTTGTGAACGAATTACATGTTACTTATGCGTTCAGTAGCCCGGATCTAGTCCGGGTTAAAGATCAATAGACACACCACATCATAGAGTTATACACGGACGGTGTACGCCTACACCCCGTGCTCAGGTCGTGGCCATCTCGTAAGATGATGCCAAGGATATCCGGGACATGGTCATTAACCCCCCAAAGGCTGTAAAGTAAACAAGACTGTTTAAACGAGCCGATCAAATTATTCAACTACCCACTTAATGTGGAGATTTGATGCTCGATCAAGCGGTATGCTATATACCGTAACCCAAGCCCGTATAGGGAAAATAAGTTAAAAGTATTTACCTGAGTAAGTATTAATCACAACAAGCAAAATGCACGTAGCTTTTACTGGTTCTCCTAATCTGGAACGAAGGTTTATAATAACCTATTAGAATGCTAACGGGTCTTTTATTAAGCTTAAGCTTAGACCGGCTAGTTTCAAGATACGGTTCGTACGCACGATTAAGCGAAGACCGGATAGAATGTGATTCAGACCCGAAAAATTTGAAGACTTGTCTAATATGGGTTTATTATTCACATTCTGGATTTTGAGATAAAACCGTTAAGGTTTGACCCGTTTCGGCTAATTTATGTAAACTTGTTACATAAACCGAACCGTACGCGTAATAAGTGTGACGGGTAGTCAAGAGAGCTATATACAGGTTTCCTAAGTTAATTATGTCTCAAATATGTTGTGACATCAGTAAGGTGTCTTTCATTATGCCCGTAACGTGTTTAGACACAAACTAGGCCCCGTAGGGGTAGTTTGGTCATTTAAAAGTTTATAAAAGAGTTTAAGTGACAACCTGAGTTACAGGTCTGATGTAATCAGCAAATATACTCAATTTGTTAAGTTATATCAGTAGGTTAAAGCATGTATGTGAAACTTATCATTTTTAACCAAACTAGGCCCCGTAGGGGTATTTTGGTAATTTCACATAAGCCGAAAAGCTCAAAACTGAAGTCTGAGTTTATCAACCTTTGCTTACTGTTAAAATATTATAATTTGCCTCTTATATCAGTAGGTATCAACCCGGGTATGTCCAATATGATTTTAAAACATACTATGCGCTAAAAACGCTAAATAAGGCGATTAAAGGCCATTACCGGGTTCGGTACTTAAATTTGATATTTTTATATTTACAGAAGGCTTAAAATAATTTATTTATCATAAATAATCAGTGGCAAAAGGTTTGGGGTCGTTTAGATATGTAAAACTCATTTTATGGCCCGTAAGGGCAAAACCGACAATTACCGGATTAAGCCTACGACTACGAGTTATGCTCAGCCTAAAATTAATTAAAAATCTTTAAAAATCCCAAAATAATATATTACATCAGTGGGTAAAAGATTTGATACCAAAAAGTATGTTTAACTAGGCTATACGCTAATTACGCCATTTTATTAACATTAAGCATTAATTTTGCGATAATGAGCATAACTCTTAATCTACAAGTCAAACTGATATCAAACTTTGCATACAAGTCTATATATCAGTAACTAAGGTTTCTACACTTTTACATTTTCATAAATCACGTTTTAAGGTAATAAGGGCATAACGGTCAACATATGAGCAATTAACGGAAACATGCATATTAATTGGATAACTAATGAGCCAAGGTGAATAATCACAGAGGGTTGTTCTAACATGTAACCTAATCCAATTAAAGCTCTGAGGCATTTCTAAAACATGCCTAAACGGGTCAGAACTGAAAGTCAAAGTGAAAGTCAAACTATGTGACTTTCGGTTCCGAACCGGGTCTAAACAGGAAATAGTCGGGTTGAACAGGTTTGGACATGTTCTTACACTAATTACTAAGTTATAACAATGATCAAACAGGTTATATATGTTCTAGATAGCTAATTATGCATAAATGACATTTTAAGAATCCTGTTGACTTTTTAAAGTACATGTTTGACCCGACATTTGAACTAGTTAGAGTGGTGATCAGGGGAAACCCTTTTGGGGTTTTATTACCCACATAAATACCAACTCATAACTACTTTTAATTCGAGATATGACTGAGCCATTATTGACTAATCTCGAAGTCAAACCGTAATTACGACGGTTTGACTTTTAGCTAATATATTAAGCTAAACTCAATTAGAGAAGGACAAGAACACTTACTGAAGTCCTATGCACGAGATATGATCACTTGGAAGCAAGCTTGAGCTCCAGAATCGATCAGAATGCAGAGAATTTGGTGTGAGGATGATTGTTGCATAAGGGTGCCTTTTATAGCAAATTTTACACCACAACATGTTGACAACTAGCTCTATGATCAACCACAACCATCCAACACATGTCCCTAGTGCTCTAGCACAGTTAGGGGTCGCCCACCATGTTACAAATGCGTTTAAAAGTCGAGTTTCCGCGAATACAGGGGCCTGTCCCCGTTTTTCTGTATCTGGGCCTGGGACGCGGCCCGCGTCCCATTTAACCGAAAACAAAGCGGGCCGCCTGGGCCGGCGAGATCTGATTTTTGATTTTTCTTGTTTTGCAAGTTGACCTTTGGTTAAATTGAAAGGGTAACTGGGCTTTTAACTTGCATTTTGACCCCTTATACTATACCCACATAGGATTTAGGACTTATACCCACTTTGCCAAGTCCCTGAACACTTCCGATTAACCCGAAAAGTCTTAACTTTCAACGTTTGCACTTTAACCCTTCGCACACGAATTTGATCATAACTTTCTCATACGTTAACGAAACTTTACGAAATTTAAACCGTGTATTCTAGTGAGCATAATTTATCGTTACAAAGCTTCGGGTTTGTCAAAAGGTCACTCAGAGGTATAAATTAAACATGTTGACACATTTAGCCCCTGTAGTTTGTAATCTCTCACTTTTAGCTTCGTATGATCCATGATTTATTCGTTTGAAGGTATGAGCATCATGTAGGGTTAATATACATTATATTTATTCACAGTTGACACTTAGAATACGTATATTCACATACTTTCCATGTTTGTCAACTTTAGTCCTTCCATAATATTTCTTTCACACGTTTAAACTTTATGACACGTGTCAACACATTATAGGACGTGAATTTTCGAGGTGTTACATTTTGGGTGATTCATATGTGCTAAACGTTTTCGAGTTTTCTAAACAAATACTATGGTTTATATTAAACTATCTGAACTATTTGAACTGTTTGAAGCATTTGGAACTATTTGATCTATGTGAATTATTTGAACTGTTTGAACCATTTGGAACTATTTGATCTATGTGAAATATTTGAACTATTTGAACCATTGGGTTAGGGAAGTGATTAGGTAACGGGGCGGGTGTAATGTGATAAAAGCATGGTGGATACGCCGCTGGTACTTCCTATATATAGGTGCTTGATGCGTGTGAAGTGTCGTAGGTTTTTATGTATATTTTAAGCCCTTTTTACACGTTAGTCAAGTTTTAAATTTATAAAACATGATATTTTACTAACACCAAACACACATATGGGCAAGTGCACCCATCGTGAGCGTAGTATAGTGTTGGCAAGATATCGAGGTCGTCCAAGGACACAAGAGCTTTTAGTACCGGTTTATCCTCAACGTCTAATCAAATCAAAAGTTAGAAAAAAAGTTTTTTAACTAGAAAAATAAAACTAACTAAAATGCTGAAAATAAAAATAAAAGTAAAAACAGATAGACAAGATGAATCACTTGGCTCCGACTCGTGTTTAGTGTAACCTTTGATTATTTCCGCACTTGTGCACTTTTTAAGAGATTATCTTAGTTATTGTAGTAGGCCCCTCTTTTGAAGGTGACGTTACCCTCAACCCAGTAGTTTGAGTCAGCAAGGATACAATCCTAAAGGGTCGGATTATTGAAAGATAATTAATTAAGTTATTAATGCATATTATGGTAGGCCCCTCTTTTGGAGGTGACGTTACCCTCGGCTAAGTAGTCTGAGTCAGCAGGGATACAGTCCTAAGTAGCCGGGTTAAAGTATTAATAGTAGCTTACATATGAGGGGATCAAAGAGTTTGGACCCCCGCCATCCAATACCGGTGGGTATTGAAGGAGGTCCTACTAAATTTGACCCAGGTCCTTGCAGGATCTATACACTGAACAAGGCAAGACTCTTACCAAACCGTTCCCTTAACCCCCGACCAGGTAGCCAACATATCTCTATATAGACCGTGGAGATATGAATGGTGAAAATCTTTTATTTTATATAGACAGTAAAATAATGCCAAGACACCACGGACAAACGATAAGGAAGAATCACCTTCAACATAAGAAACTAGTCATTAAAGTCATTAATACATAACCAAGTAAAAAGTGCGAAAAGATTAAAAATAAAAAGTATTACACTAGACCCTTGTCTTCACCAAATGATGTAAGAGACTTAGGTAAATATGGCCTTTGATTGTCAAGAACTCTTACGATCAATCTTGGATCCCGAGACGACTCACACACTCTATGATGGACAATGGATGATGGTGGTGGATGATGGTGTTGTGATGGTGGTGGGTGGTGGGTGAAGTGTGAGAGAGGTGGTGTGCCAAGGGATGGTTTGCAAATGAGCCAAGCACCCCTATTTATAGCCTGAACAGCAGCTCGGGCACGGCCCCGTGTCCATCCTCCTTCTCTTTCTTCATTAATTGCAGTTTGTCTGCATTAGTTGACCACGCCCCCGTGTCCGCTGGGCACGCCCCCGTGTCCGCTGGGCACGCCCCCGTGTGCAGAAGCGTATCTGTACTATCAAGATTTCCTAAGATTCTGTGAATCTTAGAGTTAACCACGGCCCCGTGTCCGCTGAGCACGGCCCCGTGGTGGTTGATAGAAGCTTCTACAGCTTTGTCTTTTCTGCTAACACTTGGGCACGCCCCCATGCTCATTGAGCACGGGGCGTGTTCAGCCTTCTGTTTTCTTGATTTTGCTTGGGAAGATGCTGTCGGGGGGTCGGGCATGCCACGTTTGTTCCTTTTCTTGTATTTATATTAGATTTAGCTACCTTTTTGCTTCTTTTGTTCATTTGAGCTCATTTAATCCTGAAAATACAAAAGGAAGACAAAAACACGCTTTTTCCAACATTAGTACTAAAAAGGGTTAGTTTTATGCCACAATTGATGTAATTTATATGTTGCATTTTGTGCACATCAGTGCTTTTAATACATTATATATCGTTGCATTATCTAGATCACTTGGGCAAATGTTTTCAAAACGAAGTTACATTACAAGGTTTTTCTAACAATATAAACCATTCGAGTTTTATTACAAAAACGATTTACGATCTGGGTTTACATAAACAAATGTTTTGAGTTAAGATTCATGGTATCGAGGTTTTATAAACTATAACTAATCTGTTTTGACTTTGGTTATTTCAATTTACAATACAATCATTTTACAAAACTAGGTTTTCTAATATCATTTAACGAAGTTGTTCGAGTTATTTCAACATGTAAACGAGCCATGAATCTGACACTCACACAAAACCTATGTACTCGCTGACATTTTTATGCCGACGTATTTTCACATATGTTTCAGGTACCATAGTTGATGATGTTTGATGATGATATTGGTGCATGCTCACATAGGAATGGACGAGGCCTTAGTGACTTAATAACAATGAAAGTCATTTTGTTCATGTTTTTGTTTCTAATTTCAATACAATGTAATAAACTTAATTCAATAAAACAAAACTTTAAACCATGTGTTGTGAAACAATGATTCTGTTACGACACTCCCCGACGTTTTCGCCACGGCTTGTTGTTTTAACGCGGTCGGGGTGTGACAATAACCTTTTGACGTTGCATCAACACACATCCATATCCTAACTTAGACGCATCACAATAGACCATAAAGTCTTCAGTTCCTTCTGGTAATGCGAGTATGGGTGCGTTAGTTAACATTTGCTTAAGAATTCTACAGGCTTCTTACTGTTTTGGTCCCCATTCGAACTTAATTGATTTGCAGGTCAGTTTGGTTAATGGAATGGCTATCCTAGAAAAATCTTGGATAAATAGTCTATAATATCCTGCCAGTCCAAGAAAACTTCTTATTTCCGTTGGCGATTCAGGGACTTTCCATTTGGTAATCGCCTCGATCTTTATGGGATACACATGAATTCCTTCATGATTGACTAGATGTCCAAGGAATTGCACTTCTTGTAACCAGAATTCACATTTTGAGAATTTAGCATAAAGCTTCTCTTTTCTCAATAATGTCAGAAGTGTATGCAGATGCGCTGCATGTTCCTCTTTACTCTTAGAGTAAATTAGAATATCCTCTATAAAGACAAGTATGAATTTATCCAGGTATGGTTCACATATCCTGTTCATCATGTCCATAAATGCGGCTGGGGCATTGGTTAAACCGAATGGCATGACGGTAAATTCATAATGACCGTACCTTGTTCTGGAAGCAGTTTTAGGAATGTCCTCTTCCTGTACTTTCAGTTGATGATATTCTGAGCATAAATCGATCTTATAAAAGAATTGAGCTCCTTGAAGTTGATCGAACAGATCATCGATTCTTGGCAATGGGTATCGATTCTTAATCGTAACCTTGTTCAATTCTCGTGATCAATGCACATACGCATTGATCCGTTTTTCTTCTTAACAAACAAGACCGGCGCTCCCCATGGCGATGAACTAGGTTGTATAAAACCTTTTTCAAGAAATTCGTCCAATTGTTTCTTTAGTTCCTGCATCTCTGTTGGTGCTAATCAATACGATGCTTTGGAAATCGGTGCCGTCCCTGGTATTAGGTGAATTCTAAATTCAACCTCTCTATCAGGCGGTAATCCATGTAACTCTTCTGGAAAACTTCTAAAAATTTAGATATTATGGGAATATCTTTTAATTCTTTTCCTTTCGTATTAAGGATTACAGAAATCATATATACTATTCCTCATTTCCTTTCATAACTTGCAACTTTGATCACAGAGATGAATTTTGTCGACCTGGTTGGCTTATCTCCTTTGATTGTGATCTTTTTACCACTTGGTGCACTTACTTGCACTGACTTTTGATCACATAAAATATTGGCACCATTGGCTACCAACCAATACATTCCTAATACAACATCAAACCCAGCTAGATTCATTGGGTAAAGGTTAGCAAAGAAAAGATGGTTCGGGATTTCTATTCTTGCTCCCTGCAAGATTTCACTAATCTTAATGGATTCTCCATTTTTCGTTTCTACAAGACAATCTTGTGAAAGTTTGGTTAAGGGTTGGTCGAGAAGTTTGTAGAAAGAAGTATTAACAAAACTTTGGTTTGCACCAGAGTCAAATAATACTTTGGCAAAAATATCGTTAACTAAAAACGTACCAGAAATCACATCTAGAATCATCTTGGCTTCTTCAGTTTTCAGAACGAATGTTCTGGCATTCTTCTTGGGTCCTTCAGCTGTCTTAGTTTTGTTGGTTGCTGCTAGAGCTAGTTTTGGACAGTTTGGTCTGATGTGCCCAGTTTCTCCACAATTGTAGCATATCCTATTGCTAGGTTTCTTCCTACAGTTTTCTTCTTTGTGTCCAGACATTTTGCAAAAGTTGCATTATAGGGAGCATCTTCCAGAGTGCTTCCTTTTGCAATACTTACAGTAGGGTGTAGAGGAAGAACCTGTACCTTTTCCACGGTACTGAAGTTCTTGGGTAAGTTTCTGAGCTAGGTTCTTTCTCTGGTTTTCTTCTTGAGTGTGTACCAACTCATCAGTCAAGGTGTTGGCTAGTTCTACTGCTTCTTCAATGGTTTGCGGCCTAGCTACCTTGACTATGTGTCTAATCTCGCTAATTAATCCCCAAACGTAATGGGAGATTAATACTGGCTCAGGTGAGGCTAAGGTTGGCACTATTCTAGCATATTCGAAGAATATGGTAGTGTAACCTTTGCAGTCTATTCCAGTCATTTTATGATTTAGGAACTTATTGGCGATTTGTTCATTTTCATGAGGAGGACAGAATTTTCTTTCGACTATTTCTTTAAAATTAGTCCATTCCATATTATAAATTATGTCACCTCCCCTAGACTGGAGAATAGTATTCCACCATTCTAAGGCTGCATTTTTGAAAAGATTAGAAGCAAACATAATCTTATTTTCATCTGTACATTTACTTATTTTTATGACTGCTTCTGTCTTTTTTCTATTCAGCGCAAGGCTGAAATGGCTCCTTCATTGCCTGAGAATTCTATTGGTTTGCAGGCCAAGAATTCTTTATAAGACCATGTGTAGTGGGGCATTATGGGGGCATTATAATAAAAAAAAAACGCCCACTCTTCCATTACATAGGGCATTATGGGGCATTATGGGGGAAAAATTGCTTGGGCATTATAATTAAAACGCCATTTTGCACTTGTTGGAGGTTTGACTTGGGTTGACCCACCAATGAGAAATCACTTTGTTTTTTTTTTTTTTTTTTTTTTTTAAGGATTGAAAGGGGCATTATTTGGGCATTATCCCCACTACACCACTTTATGCTATAATGCCCCATGCTGACTGGGTTGCCACGTGTCGGATAATGCCCCATGGTGGGGGCATTATAACAAGTTACCACTACACATGGTCTAAGAACAACCGTAAGAGACAGTTCTTCTTCTTTTAGGAATTGGAGCTTGGATTATTGGTCCATTATCATTTACACTGTGACTTGGTTCAGTGTGTTGGCGTTTACTTCCATTTGCAGATTTATTATTTTCTGCTTCTTTAACAGTCTTGATAATATAAGGCATAACATCTATAATTTATTATGCTACTATGTGTTGGATGGCACTGTTATCTATTTGGTTTCCATTATTCTCATTATTCTGGTTTTCCTGATTTACTTCGTTCATCTGAATTGTAAACATTTATCAGGTATTAGTTATCACAGAAAAAAATTAGTACAAATATTTATACACATCATACAAACAGATTGATCAAAAATGTCAAACATTGCGACTTTTACTCTTTTCATATATATGTGTGTCGATTACAAACTACAATTGGAGATTAAACACACTAATAGTTATGCATCGATATCTATTTTAGTCTATCTATTTTTTTTTATCAAAATACAAAATTACACATATATTTAGGTATTATTCTAGGTATCATTCATCCAGTACTTTATTTCATTCTCATCATACTTCCAAACTAGCTTCTCTCCTATCTGTCGAATTTTATTCCCTTAGTCCACTAAGTTTTCACCATACTGACGGAGTTTTTGCACACATTTTCGACTCATGGGTGGGTCTAACGGTGGTTCTGGCACTGGTTCTTCGGGAGTATATAGTGCCAAATACGACCTATTGTCGTCTAACCATGGATCATATTCTGAAGAGATTGGGGTTGGGATTCTAGGAAATTCATTTGGATCGAATGCAGGTATTGGAAACTGGTTTTCCTCGTTGGGTTCTGTCGCAACCCCCAACCCATTCTCGGGAGCGGGTGCCGCGAGACTCAGAGCTGGTGGTATCGGTGTTTATTAATTTGCAGCGGAAAACTTTCATCGAGACCGTAGTTAGGAAATATTTTGTCAGAGTTAAAACACCAAACTTTGTATAATAAACAAATGGGATAAAACCCAAGTTTTCATTACAACATCTTTATAGGGATAAACCCTAGTTTATCAAAAGACATAACTTCTTTTTATTCAGGTAACTTTCAAAGCCACTTTTCCAAGCCTTTAGTGCTCTCCAGCTGGCTTCTATTGGCTTTCACATTTTGTTACCTAAAACGCGTTTTAAAAAGTTTTATCAGCAAGAAATACTGGCGAGTGCATTCCAGTTTAATCAAAACAGTTTTATCACTTTTACAGTATTGAGGGCATCCGCAATTACATTTGCTTATATCTATCCAATTACCCCTTTCCTGATATTGTCTTTCCTGACTGGTTGGTCATGCTACTATTCCAATAGTAACGAGTTTCAAGTAATGTATACAAAACCCCAACATACCGGTAGTAATTGTAGAATCACAAATACTCAATTACTGTTAAGTGTAATTTAAAACATTTGAGGTTTTGGTAAAGCATTTTGACTTACAAAAGTAATTTACAAAAAAGTGACAAAAAGAGAATGTACTCACTTTGTTTACTTAGGTAATACTAAGGCTTCCTGTTGTATCTTCTGGTTATTATCTATTAAAATTAAACAATGCACACGTGTTAGTAAAATAACCCAAATCACATTAACCGTACAACTTGAGACAGAACTCCAATGACTGAGTCAGGCAGAGCCTTGACAAGCATTACGGAGTCCTAGATCAATCGGGTGTAACACGAGACAGAACTCCAATGACTGAGTCAGGTAGAGCCTTGACATGCATTACGGAGCACTAAATCGATCGTGTAGGGTAACAACAAGGTTATAATACTTACAATGAGTCATAGCTTTGATTTATAGGGGTATAATACCCGAGTATAATAATAACTATCAGAAAAGTTGAGAGAGATTTCGAATTTTGAACGAATTGCAAATGAAGCCTGTAACACCACGTAAAAACGTGTCCAATTATATAAAGACACGTGTCCTAAACTCTAAATATGTGAAAGAATGAGTTTGAAGGACTAAAGTTGACAAACGATGAAAATATGTAAGTGAAAGGACTAAAAGTGTCAACATGCCAAACGTGTGCCTCTGAATAACCATACATGAAGAATAATTCTTAAACGAGTGATTAATTGGATATAAGAAGCCGTTTGTGAAAATAATCGGAAGATTATAAAATTACAGGGGTTAAACGTGTCAACATGTTAATTCTTACCTCTGAGTGACCTTTTAAGGAACCCGAGGCTTCGAAATATTCAAATATACTCTCAAGAATAAGTGGTATAAATTTCAAGTGGTTTCGAGATCGTTAAGCAAGTTTTCAAGACTTTGGGTGTAAAGTGTCAATGTGATGAAACTTGTATTTATAGTGATATTTAACGAAACCGAGCCTAACGGAGTTTTGTTATACTCCCTAGAATCTCTACAAACTAACTACAAGTGTCTTTTATGCCAAAAATGAAGTTGTATAAGGTTTAAAATGGCCAGGGACTGAATCTGCCAAGTTTAAAACAATTTTCACCTGATCTACAGGTCGTCACGGCCCGCGTAAACTCTTACTGAGTCTTACGCGACCCACGTAGAAGTACCCAGCACAGAAAAAATTGGACAGCTACGAGTTTCAGTTCAGAACCGCCTTAACCTTATTCCAATTGATACTAGGGGCTGTTTGTCGGTCTTGTATTACCACTAGGACACCTGGGGTGATCCTAGATGCCTCCAAAACAACTGCAAACATCCTAGTGCATGGCAATTTGCTATATAAGGAGCCTTAGTTCATTTGTTCATATGCACATTTGGTTGCAACAACTCAAAAACCCATTTCTGGAGATAGCAAGCACTAGGAGAAGATTAAGAAATGTAGAAAAGATAGCAAGGACCTTACGTAAGTGTTTTAATCTCTGCTTAGTCCATTTTATTGGCTTAAAAACCGAAAAGTCAAACATATCGTAATTAGGCTTTGACTTTCGGTTTAATCATAAATGGTCCAGCCACTGACCGAAATGAAAGTGGTTATAGGACCATGTTAATGTAGGTGATTAACCCTTAAAAGGGCACCTCCTAATTATTTCGTTTGACTAGTTAATTGCCGGGTCAAACTAGTAAGTCAAAAAGTCAAACTGGACAGAAACTTTAAAAATGATTTAAACTAATAAAACAGAATTTATAAATTATATTTGAACATTCTAATGACTTGGTAATTAGTATTAGAACATGTTTAATCAGGTCTAACCTGACAATTATCAGTCTAAGGTCAGATTATAACTGAAAGTCGCAAAAGCTTGACTTTTGCTTTGACTTTTAGTTCTGACCCGATTAAGCTTAATTCCCCCATGTTTTAAGCTTCCATTAGGACCACATTATATAGTAGTATAACCCTCTGGAGTTATATTGCTTGGTCCTTAGTAGTTTGAATTATATGCTCTTGTTTGTTAATATGCTTATAAATGCCGTAAATGCCCTTTTGACATATAATTGAGATTTTTAGAAATGTGAGAGGATAAAAAACTTTGCTACTATATATAAACTTGTCCCAAAATTTTGACATCAGTTTTGGTCTCAAATAGAAGTTATGTTCGATATCGTAATTAGAAGCTTTTTATTAATTAAATTGCGATATCTTGCATAAGACACGTTTAAACTTGGATTTTGAACCAAAGCTCATTACCTACTGTTAAGATATTATTTTTAAGTATTTTTAAGATTTTTGGTCAGATTATAATCTGTTTAAATCATAGAGTTCTTGTGTAATTCGGTAAATGACGATAATACCCTTTTCATGCATAAAATGAGATTAACAAATGATTTAAATGCCAAACCTTTTCCTACTGATTTCATACATTAAATATATTATTTTGATGATTTAAAACTGATCAAAATCTCAGATTTACATAAACATCTTGATTATCATCAATTAGCGAGTTTTACACTAATTAGGTCCATATTATGGTTTAAAACCATATTCAACACCTAAGACTTGTTACCTACTGAATTTTTAAACAAATTTCAATATTATTACAGTAAGTATAAGTCATGAACTCAAACTTCCAAAAATGTCCTTAAAAGCATATGTGAAATGACCAAAATGCCCTTTCGGGCCATAGTTTGGCCATAAATGTTAAACATCACATATATGTAATATCTTACTGATGTAATGTGATAAAATAAATATTTTTACTGATTACCAAAGACCAGAACCTCAGTTTATTATAAAATCTCTTTTACGATCATTTAAATTACTAAAATGCCCTTACGGGACTTAAATTGGTTTTAAATACTTTTTGGGCATATATGTTAACATCCTACTGATGTATTAACATATATTAAGCATAATAACAATTGAGACCGGTATATAATTCATATGGTTACCCGTTATGCATTTATGCATTCGGATCGGTTTATGTAACAAGTTTACGTAAAATAGCCGAAACGGGTTTAACCTTATCATTAAATCCTCAAATTCTAGAATGTGTTTAGTTAACCCATATTATAAAAGTATCCAAACTTGTCGGGCCTAAACCATATTCTATTCCGGTCTCCGCTTAATCTAGCGTTTAGAACCGTAAAGTTTCTTTCTAGCTAGCCGGTCTAAGTCTTTGACTTAACTAAAGACCCGTTAGCATCCTAATAGGTTATTAAACCTTCTATACATATTAAGTAGCACCCAGTAGAAGGTATTATCATAAAGCTTTAGGAATATACGGCTGAGTTACTCCTCATATCTAGCTCTGGTAAATACTTTTAACTTATTTTCCCTTATACGGGCTTGGGATATGGTATTATAATAATACCACTTGGTCGGGTATGAAATCATTTAATCGGATTGTGATTAATAAATTTGCATAACCCGTTTTACGACCTATGCACAGGGTGTAGGCATACACATGACAGATGCAAATGCTAAAATATAAACCCACATGATGGGGATAACTCCTTTGTGGGTTCTATAAGTGGTGAGTCAGTTAATCAAGACCGGCTCCCAACCGGCCCCAATTGTATGACAAACATATAAATCTGTATACAAGGTTATCTTAAATAATTGTCCCAACTTATAAATGATTTGTGCCTTGTGGACTTAAATCAATTTTCTTAAATATTTTCAAATGAGTCAGTTAATTGTATTTACCAGTGTAAACTGACGTATTTTCTAAAGACTGATTGAAAGGTACTTCTCGTAAATAGGCTGGAGTTACTATGTGTCATATAAGAGGATCTTGCAAATCCCTAGATACCTGAAGTCTGTTATTTTCCGTTTCTTGTATTTTATTTATGATCTGCCTGTGGATCTTATTACAACCCAGTCTGTATATTCTTTCATTCGGACACTCAGACATTATGGTTTGTAATAGTTTATTCACCAAGCCTTCCGCTGTGCTATTATATTGGGTGTATTGACTATGATGATATCAACTACGTCACGATACTCCCCGCCGTGCCCACCGGTAATATGTGGAAATATCGGGGTGTGACAAAGCCAATCGCCCCTATTTATAGGCTGATTCAAAGGCGGCTCGCGGCCCGCGAAGACCAACACTAACTCTCTCGCGGCCCGCGAGAGAGTGCGTGTTGTTTATAGCCTTGCTGAGTCAGTGTGTAGGGTCGCTAAGTCACCGGACACGTGGCAGTCTAACTTAACCGGCACTCCAAGCCAGTCGTGGCCCGCAACAAACGTAGCTAAGGGGGTCGCGCCTCGCAAGCTATGTCACACCCAACCGATGACGGAAACATCGGGGCGCGGCACTGAGCGAAACAGATTGTCCAAGAGAAATTCCATAATAACTAAATTACCGGATAGTTAATATTATGTCCCATACCATAACCCATCAAGTATATCAGTTATTACAGACATAGTTATCTCAAAGACAAATAAAGGCTGTTCCGACAACTCATAAAATAAATAGATTGTTTGTTTCTAGACTTTCATTCCTACTGGATTCCACAAAGCAGGTAAAGCACAACATCCTAGCATTTAAGCACCTGTCACATACGTTAAAATAGAGGTCAATACACATAGTGTAAAGGTGAGCATATAAGTTTAATAGTAATAATAGAGTTCGAAAGCGTTTACGCATAACCAGCATGTAACATGTATAGTGCGAAGCTAGTAGGTTATCGACAATGAAATATGCACAGACTAGACTGCGAGTTGTAGAATGCGCAACACATATCACCAATGTGACACGTGAAGAGGTAACCTTAACAACCCCTGTCCACGATAGGTGCTGAGTCCAAACAAATAGTACTATCGTTGCTAAGGCGTCAGGCAACAATCACTATGTTAACATAACATAAAGCATTCATCGAGTAACACGTATCATGTAATAACAGTCAGCGTATAAATAGTGTTTACGTTGTGTGATTGATGTGATTTAGAATAAGTAACGTATGTAACACCCAAAAATGCATAAAGCAAAAAAGGATATTGAAGTAATGGATTGAAGGGAGCGCTAGAGTGATTAACCTGAACAGTTAACGATAGCATAAGCGAAAAGCGGTGCGTTAAGCGGTGCAAGTGAACCAAGTGTCGAATGGTAACCCGATCGGATGGCAATCTGATCGGATGGTCATTTGATCGGATGTCAATCCGTTCGGATGGTCATCCGACCCGATCGGATGACAATCTGATCGGATGGTCATTTGATCGGATGTCAATCCGTTCGGATGGTCATCCGATAGGATGGCCATTCGGTCGGATTGACATTCGTTTAGGAAGGATGTGTTTGTGTATGACGGCTTTGAAGTTTTCGTTGTAGCATTTTGAAAACGGAGAAGTATCTCTACCCTTCAGGTCGATCGATCGAACTGTCGTTCGATCGGATGGTGATCCAATTGGCGAGGTTTCTCAGTTGAGAAAAAGTTCACAGTAGGACGGTCACTCGATCGGATAGCAATCCGATCGGATGGCAATCCGTTAGAACTGATGTTCTTTGAAATTTATGAAAATGATTAAGTATTGGGGCTCAAGTGCAATCCGATCGGATTGCGGTTCGATCGGATGGCAATCTGATCGGACGGAAATCCGTCCCACAATCTTATGGTCTTGAATCTTGAAAAATTTGCGAAGTTTGAAAGTTTGCGGTTTGCTCGAGACGGTATGATAACGTACTAAACAACGAAAACTCCATCAGACCCAGGCTATCCGATCGAACGGGAATCACCCTAATCCGATTAGTTAACTATTCGTACGGGTGGTTTCATGTTCAACCAGAAATCAGTTGTCTCGTGGATAGGATTCAGATCTCAAACCGGCACATCACTAGAGAAGAGTAGAAGGCATGAATGAGCTCCGATTCTATCGGCTTTGAGTGCATTGAGTGTAAAAGAGTTGAAAGAAAGTTGGAAAGCATCTTTCAATCCCTTTAATCTTTGAAAATGTTTAGATCTATGCAAAATCATTGTTAAATCATGTGGAAATACTTCAGATCTGAGTTGTTCTTAGTGGAATGAAGCCAAATCTTGAAGTTCATAAGAACTCCATGATGACGTCATCCTAAAACACCTCAAATCCGCTGATTTCACGGTTAAAAGTTAAGATTCAAAGGTGAAAATGATGAAAAAGTGTGTGCAGATCATAGAAGTACAAGATTTGAGTTGAAAACTTACAAGAATCGTGAGAAATCGAGAGAAAGAAGGCTTGAGCGTGCTGGTCGAGTGAGAGGGAGTTGTCATATCACAAGTGATGTGACAGGGGGGAATTTATAGGTTACCAAAAAGGGAAAGGAGGGGCAAGGGTCGGACGGTGCACCGATCGGATGGCGCCTCGATCGGATGGCAATCCGATCGGTTGGCCATTTGATCCAAGTGTCCGACGAGTTGAGTTTTGGCGTTTCGTTTCGCGAGTTTAGCGTTGTGATGCGATTCGAGTGAGCGATGCGATAATATTACCCATTAGTTACACAAATAACATAACTACTATATCTAACATACAATCACTATAAATAACTTGCGTTTAACGTTTGCGATTAGATTGCGATGCGATAGAATTGCGATTGGGATTAAACACCTCAACACAAACATAACATGCACAAGTAACACATAATAGCATACACACACGTAAAACAATATCCTGAACACATAATTCGAGTTGCGAATGCGATTGCGATAGCGATAGCAATGCGATTAGCGATAAGTCGATTAACGATTAAACATCGATTAAACCTCGATTATTAGTAAATACTCCACATAATACAACTAAAGCGATAAAATAAAAGAATTCGATTACAAGTCGTTAACGTACAATCAATAGTTAAGCAAGGAGTGACAGATCGCAATTAGCAATCTTTTCTTCCTTTGACTTTCCAAAAAGGGGGTTGTTACAAGCGACTCCCAAGTTTTGTTTTCTTGTTTTTTATTTATAAATATAAGGGTATTCTGGGTCCGTTTCTCGCGTACGGGGTATATTTTTGGAAAGTTTTAGAGTCATGTTAAGGGTTATAGGAGGGTTGTTATAGGTTCTAGCATTTGTTGGTCTGGGAATAAGGGTAACAGTGGTGGTTCGGCTATTTGGTTTAGGTTAGAGTCTACTGCTGTAGTGGCTAGTAGGGATGGGCTTTTTTCCCAAATACCCGTACTCGTACCCGTACCGTACCCGTACCTGTACCCGTACCGATTTTAGGTATTTGGTGCATGCATCGGTACCCAGTTTTATTGATTTTGGTATTCGGTACTTTCGGTATTGGTACGGGTACGGGTACGTGTAAAAACAGGTACTGGTACCGAATTCTATGTATACCTTTAAAAGTTTTTTTGTATTATGTTTTATTTCATATTATGGTATTTATAGTGTACTCGTATTGATTTTACCTATATGGTACCCGTACCTATTTGGTACTCGTACCAATTTTACCTATTTGGTACTCGTACTATATTGGTACTCATGTCAATTTTACCTATTTGGTACTCGTACAAGTGCTCAAAAAGTAAATAAAAACAAAATGGTACCAAGCGGGTACTTTACTGAAAATACCCGTACCAGTACCCGTACTCGTACCCGTACTCGTACCCGTACCGCACCTATATATTTGGTACGGTATTTGGTACCTAGTTTTGTTCAAATTCGGTACCGGTATTTTCGGTACTGGTACGGGTATAGGTACGGGTACTGTACCAATCTCATCCCTAGTGGCTAGCATATGGAAATCTGCCAATTGTGTATCTAGTTCCTCTTCCCACGGTGGTCTATTGACTACTTCCTGAGTTTGTGCATTTACTTCCCTATTGGCTCTTACTATCGCTCTTTGTTGTTGTAATTTCTTCATTCTCTTTCTTCTCTCATGTGCTCCCCTATTAAACCATCCTCTCTTTTTAGAAGTAAAAAGTTCCTCAGACTGTGCCTTAAATATAAATATAAATATCCATTCCTCAGTATCAGCTAAATATCCTGAGAGGTTTGGCTGAGATGAGGTACCTTCATCTTTTGGTGAACTAGGTATATGACGATAAGTGTTTGACATACCTTGCTCACTCATACTGTACACTAACAAGTAGTCAAATAACAAAAAACAATAATCACATAATTTATTTCCTAACACAGAATTTAAGTGTCAGCAGAACACTTCATTGGCTTAAACCAGTGGCTGTAGCTCTGATACCACCTTCTGTCGCAGCCCCCGACCCCTGCCCGGGAGCGGGCGTCGCGAGCCAGCGTGTCAGATGGTATCGGTGTTTATTAATTTGCAGCAGAAAACTTGCATCAGCACCGTAGTTAGGAAATATTTTATCAAAGTTAAAACACCAAACTTTGTATAATAAACCAATGGGATAAAACCCAAGTTTTTATTACAATATCTTTATAGGGATAAACCCTAGTTTATCGAAAGACAAAACTTCTTTTTATTTAGGTAACTTTTATAGCCACTTTTCCAAGCCTTCAGTGCTCTCCAGCTGGCTTCTATTGGCTTTCACATTTTGTTACCTAAAACGCGTTTTAAAAAGTTTTATCATCAAGAAATACTGGCGAGTGCATCCCAGTTTAATCAAAACGGTTTTACATCTTTACAGTATTTGAGGGCATCCGCAATTACATTTGTTTATATCTACTCAATTACTCATTCAGTACTGTCAACACCTGACTTGTGGGTCATATTACTCATTGGCCATCTCATTGTCCAATGGTAATGTCTTTCACATTTTGTATACAAAACCCGAACATACCGGCAGCAATTGTAGAATTACAAATACTCAATTACTGTTAAGTTTAATTTAAAACATTTGAGGTTTTGGTAAAACATTTTGACTCACAAGAATATATTTTAAAAAAGTGACAAAAAGATAATGTACTCACATTGTTTACTTAGGTAAAACTAAAGATTCCTGGTGATTCTCCTGGTTTTTATCTATTAAAATTAAACAATGCACACGTGTTAGTTAAATAACCCAAATCACATTAACCGTACAACTCGAGACAAAACTCCAATGACTGAGTCAGGCGGAGCCTTGACATGCATTACGGAGTTCTAGATCAATCGGGTGTAACACAAGACATAACTCCAACGACTGAGTCAGGCAGAGCCTTGACATGCGTTACGGAGCCCTAGATCGATCGTGTAGGGTAACAAGCAGGGTTATAATACTTACAATGATGCAGAGCTTCGCTTTATAGGGTATTATATCCCTAGTATTTTAGCCTACTAGTGATCAGAGAAAAAGAAAAGAATTGAACGTTGAGAAATGAGGCCGAAGCCTCTATTTATAGTCCTGGAGTATGGCGGCTCGCGGCCCGCGAAGCCCCATTTCTCATCTTTCGCGGACCGCGACAAGGGTAGACTAGGCTCTAGCCTTGTCGAGTCAATGGTGTAGGCTTGCAACGTAACCGGACACATGCCGCAATGCCTTGTCCGACAAACAAAGCCACTCGCGGGCCGCAAGGGATTTAGCCAAGGGGGTCGCGTCCCACGAGCGACTCCCAGATTTTGTTTTTCTTGTTTTTTATAAATATAAGGGTATTTCGGGCTCGTTTCTCGTATACGGGGTGTATTAGAAACGTTTTAGGGTCACGTTAAGGGTTCTAGGAGGGTTGTTATAATTTATAATGTTTTCATCTACCTTTGTGTAAAAAAAAAAATATTAGACCAACTTACGCCGGATCAAAAAGTTTCACGGTTCTCGCAACTTGTAGTGGTTTTTATTTGAACCGAATCCTATATATATAATTGAAGAAAAAGAAAAAGATAGTGATGTCATTTGACACCCATCTATCTGTTAGCTGTATTTAGCAAGAAGACGCCATTAAAGTTTCCCATCTTTAACTCCAAATACTTATATTCTTTTTCTAACTTTATTTCATTAAGGTTAATAATATCGAAAATAAGATATTTTCTCGTATTAAACTCTATAAACCTATTTAAATGTATGTATTTGTGAACAAAATAAAAATATTGACTTATTACCAATTAAATTACTAAAAATGAGATTATGATAATTTTTTTTACAAAACATGTTTGCATATCTATATCATTAAAAATGATGCAGAAAAAATTATAAAAAAAAATAGTTGATGTCACTTGACACTCACTCAATAGTCAGATTTAAATTGATATAGTATATAATCTCTCATACAATTTTACTAATACTTAGATTTTCTCCAACTTTGTATCGTTAAGGTTAATAATATGAAAAATAAGATATTTTTCTCGTATTAAAGTCTATAAACTTGTTTAAAATGCATGTAGCTGTAAACAAAATTATAATAATGATTAATTACAACTTAAAGATTATTACCACTTAAATTAGGAAAACAAAAAAACAGATTTTAATGTTTTCACAACTACATGTAGTCTATATAATAACAATTCAAATTGTGTATAGAGTTAGAATGTTATCTGTTTTTTTTTTCTTTTTTATTAATTTATGTTTTTAACCCTGAATTTTAATAGACTTATCATATAATTCAAGGACTCTAATATTTCATTTTTATAGATGATTTACGCTAAAATTAAGCAACTTTTAACTCTTTACATGCTTACTTAATCGTGTTACTAACTTAATTTTAACGTTGTTTAAATTAAAGCATGCATGGTCTATATTAATCATTCAATAACAATTCAAATTGTGAAAAGTAGTAATTTTTTATTGTTTTGTGTTACTTTAACTCATGGGTTAGAATGTTATTGTTTTTTAATTAATTTATATTTCTAACCTTGAACGTTAATTGAGTTATCATATAATCCCTGAACAATAATTCTTTTTTATAGATGATTTACGTTTATACCCCTAAGCTTTAATCGATTTATCATACGGAGGTTTAGTAATAGTTCTTTTTCTATAAACGATTTGTGTTTGGATCCACTGAACTTTAATAGAGTTATCATACAGGCCTTGAAGTTTAATAAAGATTGTTTTTAAGATTTATAACAAATAGTTGTTCTTTTATATTTTTTATAAGTTTAATTCTTTTTATTCTACTTGTTATAGTCAATACTAACTTTTAACTCTATAAATGTTTACTTAATCATGTTGATTGCTTATTTTTACGGTCATTTAGATTGAAGCCTAAATGGTCTATATTAACCCTTCAATATATAAGATAACAAATTTAATTATCTTTTTATTTTCCTTATTATAGTTAAAGCTAACTTTTAACTCTAGACATGTTCATTTAACTGTGTTGGTTTTTTATGGACGTTTAGATTAAAGTTTGCATGGTCTATAATTACAAAGAGTTAAATTCTTAAGAATGCTAAGAAGCTATAAGAATACTAAAATACTCAGTTGAAACATAATTATATAGAGAGAGGGATAGAGAGGGGGGGGGGGAATATGATATTCAGATTAATGAAAAAAAAAACGCTTGTTATTATGATGTAATTTATTGTTAAAAAATATGTATATAAACGTTGTTGGCATTTATAAAAGATGGGGGAACTTGCATGTGAGTTTCTGAATTTAAGACGCACCGAAATTACGCGTGTGCCCTATATTATCAAATAAAAAATTAAAAATAAACATAATTTACAAAGACGCCACTAATCAATATCATCCATTCAAAATTACAATCTAACGGTCCATAATATTTCATAGCCTTCTTATGAAAAACACCCTTTGTAGCCTTAGTCTACCATATATATACACACATAAAAAAAGTAATTTTACATAATTTTAAACCTTTAAGTAAATACAACTTTTAAAATAAATGGTACAAATCTTTAATACATATCTTTGACTTTTAAACAAAACTTCTTTTCACGATTTTAAACGGTCATAACTTTTTCAATTTAAAAAAAACCATAAAAATAAGCATTTCATTCTCTTCAACTTTTTTGAATTAACATGTTACATGAAATATATATACACAAATAATAGAATAAATATAAGAAGAACACAAATAATTTTATATAATTTTAAGACAACTTTTAAAACATATGGTTCAATCATATTGTTAACTTTAAAATCAATTACGTGCACAATTTTAAAACAACAATAACTTTTCATACGTTACTATTTTTTTTTAAGAAATACACATAAAAAACGAGTATTATATTCTCATTAATTTAAGTATGTTATTGTTATCGTTATTTTTAAATTTTATAAAAAAATTACATATTACATGCATTATCAGTGTTTGTGTTTCTCGTCATTTTACTCGAATACTCTAATCTAATTGGTCTCTAATAACATCAAGTAGACGTCATTGGCCATTGGCAATCCCACATTTTTATTCCCCATGGCAGTCTCACCTTTCAACTATTTTTCCATCACCGGTCCTCAGATAAAAAAAACTTAACATTTTTTTTTTCCGAATTACAACTGATGTTTTAGGGCTTTTGATCAAAACGAGAATACGAGTCTATTGATGTAAAACTTACCTCGAAACGGTGCTCCAAACGACTAGATTTTTGTTAATTGGAAGTTTAAACACCCGAATTAAAATACCGTTTTCGTCGTTTGGAGTACCATTTCGAGGTAAGTTTTACATTAATTGACTCGTATCCTCATTTTGATCAACAATCCTAAAATGTCAGTTTGTAATTCGGAAAAAAAAAACTTAACGGAGTTAAATTAAGTTTTTTTAACTGATAACTGATGGAGAAAAAAATAGTTAAAAGATGAAACTGTCATGAGAAATAAAAAAGGTAGGACTGCCAATGTGGCCAATAAGTTTACTTAGACCGTGGGGTATGGGGCGGGGGTTTGGGCGTGGGTTGGGGGAAAACGCCCAAGCCACCACCCCGGGTGGGCTTGGGTTGGGGCGTGGCCCTTGGGGCTTGGGTTTCAAGCCGGGCGTGGGGCGGTCTTGACATCCCAGCTGGCGGACTCCCATTTGCTCACCCCGTCATGTCATAGCGGTCCATATGAAAAGTTTGAATTTTAAATACAAACCATTGGCTTGGCCAAGCGGTCACCCCAACCCCAACATCCCCTATAAATAACCCCAAACCCCAACCGTGTGGTCCATCCCAAACCCCACCGTGGTCCATCCCAAACCGTCGCTATCCCCCGCTACCCCAACCGGTCACCCCAACCCCAACATCCCACGAACCCGCTATGGCATCCTGGACACACGAAGAAGAACTTGCCCTAGTCACAAGCGTCGTTGACGCTATCAAGGGGCGGCCGCCGGGCCAAACAAAATATTGGCCGGAAGCTTTCGCAGCCTACCGACATAACGTCGGTAACGACCGCCACAACGTCAACGCGTGCCAACATAAATGGCGCGAGCTACAGCCCAAGCTCGAGCGTTTCAAGGCGTACTACGAAGCCGTTCCCGGGGGCGAGTTAAGCCACGAGGACCGGGTGGCGGTGGCGAACATAGAGTTTCGCGGCAAGGAAAAAAAGGCGTTCGACAAGATCGACCTTTTTGAAATTTATTTAACGCTCTAGGTTTGTTATTTTGTAATTTTTAGGATTATGTAATTTTAATAATTTTAATGAAGTTGTAGGTTTTTTTTATAAATGTTGTGTGATTTTTTATAAATTTTTTGTTATTATTTTTTTTTACATTCTGCCACGCGGTGCACCCAACCCACGCCCCGCCATACCCCGCGGACACGTAACCAGGCAGTGGGGGCTCCCATTCCATGTGTCAGCAAATGCCCCAACCCAAGCCCAACTCAAGTCCCACCATACCCCACGGCCTTAAGATTATTTGAGCCAATATCCCTGTAAATAATTGATTTAGATGATATTTACCCTTTTCTTTCATACTCTAAGGGTATCCGGGGCACTCCCCTAAGAGGGGAGTCCCCTCTCTTACGCATAACCAATCCTCGTGTGCCACGTCAACTCCTCTCTTAAACTCCCCTAACACCCCAATTTGATGGCGGCGCTCCCCTCTTAGGTGACTTGTTTTTTTATTCAAAAAAAAAAAAAAAAAACAATTGATTGGTTGAAAATTAGGTGGCCCCACCATCTCTCTCCTTCTTCATGCGGTGAACATACACCAAGCTTGGTCCCCGATTTGCCTCACCGCCTTGATGGCGCCGGTGTTCCCGAGCGGGGACTTCGGTCACCGAAAGGGGTCACCGAGAGTGCCCCGGATACCCTAAAACATTCTTTCACAAGTTAGGGTCATTGAGACAAATGATTACTTTTGTCCATATCACAATTATTCACAAATACCAACAAACCTCACAAAAAGTTGAATCACTTTTCCCGATTACTGGCTTTATTTAGGCAAAACATAATAAACTAAATTTGGTGATTTTTGTATATAAAAAGACTGAAATTAATTTGTTCACCAAAATAAAAGAACGAAAGAAAGGAAAAAGGTATATATCTTTTTCCCATTTCTTAAAAAAAGTACATATCTATTTTTTCGTTAACTTTTATGTTTAGTTATATTCTTATGAGTAAAATGAGAAAATAAAACGTTCAAATTTGAAGTTAAATTAATGAAAATCTGATTTTAGAAAAAGATATTACTTTTTTTTGAACGGCAAATTATACTCTTATTCAAAACCCCAAAAAATCGTTCTGCAAATTACATACGGTTACTAAGCTACTAAGCCAACCACCCAATACTTGCTTTTGCCTCACCGAACTACAAAACAGAAAATTGAGCAAATACAACAGTAAGAAAGATAGAAAAAAATGAAAAAGATATTACGTATTAAATACATTTTTTAACTGACATATTAAATACATGATAGCCGATTATTATTTAAAAAAAAAACAAAAAAAAAAACGTTAAATGCATGAAATCTGTTAGTAGTAATCATGTCAGATTACAGTTACGTTATTAGTGGCATCTTTATCATTAAAATCAGTAAACTAAAATTTGTCCTTAACTAATGACTATGCCGAAAGGTACTTGAAGAAAACAAGATGCTTCACTTACGTAAGGCTACAGGGTATAATGTGCGGTAACTTATGCGGTGAGTTGGTGTCACCGAGCGGTGACCATACCGCGGTGATGATGTTTTTCGGTGAGCAGGAGAGAGGTTACAAAAAACGGTGTGTAGTCACCGAATGTCATTGAGAGGAGAGGAGAGATGATCCGTAACCAATCAAGTTTTTTTTTTTTTTTTAATTGAGGGGTGTTTGACTGTACCTAGTGATTGAGTGTAAAATGGGGAGTAGAATGAGGAGTTGACATGGCATAATATTATTGGGTAGGATTTCACTCAAACACCCTAGGGTGATTGACTATACCATCCACCCTAACGAAATGTAGTGATAAACCGGATGAAAATGAAATAATAAATTTGCTTGAGAAATTGATTATTCTAATATATTTTTTTATAACTAAATTTTGCAGTCCAGCTGTTTTATATGTCTAAGTATAACATTTAACCTTCGGAAAATGTAACATTCATGTTTTTTTATTAAAGTAAAAATATATTATATATTAAAAAAGCTTTTAAATAATTTCTATAAACAACTTATCATTTTTCTCTCCCTTTGTATATTAGTAGTGTGTTTCTTTTTTATTTGGATCAAAATGGTGTAATCAAAGTTAAATTGATCATAAAAAACCTCAATTGTTTAAAACTTAAATACAAAACCTTAGCTATAGATTCAGCTACAAACTATACACATAATTTTTTTATTAACGGCATCCAATATTTGAAAATATTTTATGCAATTTTGAAACTTGAAAATTACACAATCGAGGTGTTCACCGCTTGGTTTTAAACTGTGAAACCGTCCAAACTAGTCATCGGTTTGGTCTTACGATCAATTTTTTTCTTTAACTTTCGGTCAGTCGGTCGGTTTCAAAAATTTAAAACCGTAGTGAACGATTTGGTTTATGGTTTATACCGAAAACCGACCTATAAAACCAGGCAACACCGTAAGATTTGATAACATATTTTAGCCTTATTATATATTTTATATTACATGTATTTAAATATCTATATTTTGTATTAGGTTTAATTATAATAAAACTATGCTTATATCATACTTATAAGTTATCTTTTATCTTTCTTTTTAGAAACTGTGATTATGTAGGTGGTGAAGAAGGCTCATTTGTTCAAATATCATTCTATAACCAATAAATTAAATAATGAGTTAAAATTATAAAATTTAAGGGTTGCTAAAAAGTTATCAGTTTTTGTTCCAGCATACTATTTCATTTGTAAATTGATTAGTTCAAAATGATTTTATGTTTTATACCATTTTTTTATAAAAGTTTGGCAACGCCCAAACTCTGAAACAAAACTGGAACCAAATCGTTTGTAATGGTTCGGTTTCGATTTTCAATTACCAAAAAACCGTGACTAGCTTTTGAATTGGTTTACGGTTTGACCCAAAAACTGTTAAACCGGACCATAAACACCCCTGATCGTAACATATATAGAGCATTATTCGTATAGCAATTGTATAATTTATTCTCATCTCATATAAAAACGAGAGTATCGACAGATTAAAATGTTTATAGAGAATTAAAATTAGGATCCATAAATTATAAAACTACGAAAGTATTATAATATGATCTTATTATCCTTTTTATGTCTTTTTGTTTCGTTTCACAATCAATCTCCTGTAGTGTAGTTTTCTAATTAATAATTAATATATTTAGTTTGTTTAATTTAGTAGAGACAGTATTGATTGATCTTAAATTACAAAAGTTGGTATACTTATGCTAGAAAAACTTTTATTTCATTAGCAAAATAACAAGAATGACTAATTTTATTGTTAGTACTTAAATATAACAAAACTATAGTGTGTGATTTTTGTAGAATATTTAAGTATGAATAAATCTAAGCTCAACAGTGATTAAATATATGCCGAATAGAAGTTAAAAATATATTATGTTGCAAGAGATAATATGAATATTGGTTGACGAAAATTTACTGTGTAAACAATGTAACGACATGATTTACATAGTAGTTAATTTTTTTTGTTTAAATATAGAATAAAGATGAGTAAATAGTAATAGGGATATTGGATTTAAATAAGCTCAACTTTCACCAATTGGCCGATAACACTTTCAACTTTCGATTTGTACACTAGCTCTCCCAACTTTCTATTTATTTGCCGATAACACTCCCTAACTAACTGAACCCTAACATAGATAGCTGATGTCAGCTGTCACGTCATCAAAAATGTCATGTCAGCTGCCACATCATCAAAAAATGTCACGTCAGCTGTCACGTCATCAAAACATGCCCCATTGGTTGCCACATCATATGCCACATCAGCAAAAAGGGTCACATCAGATGTTACATCAGCAAAAACTAACTGGGTTATGGTTCAGTTAGTTTGGAAATGTTAACGGCCAATAAGTTGAAAGTTGAGAGTGCTGGTGTACAAATCAAAAGTTGAGAGTGTTATCGCCCATAGGTGAAAGTTGGGGTTATTAAATCTAATATCCCATAGTAATACTAATAGTAATCTTTCTATACTAATAAATGATTTTTTTTTTTGACACGTGTCAAGCTCTTGTGCCTCTTTATTTTATTTTTTTAATTTCTTTTTCCTATTAAACAATAGTTAACTAAATATAAATAGATAAGGATAATAACTTCTTTTTATCAAACTTTGAATTAATAATCTCCATATCTTATTTTTCAATTTCTTTTCCTATTAAACAATATTTTAACTAAATATAATTTAGATAAAGATAATAACTTTTTTATCAAATTTTTATTTTCGTTTAAATTAGATTTAGTTAAATTATTTTTTAATACTATTATTATTTAATATTTAATAGGATATATAAATAAGAAAATTATATTAAATCACAAACTTCATGGATCTCTCATATTTATTTTACTATTTATTTTATTTTTTCCGCTTATTAATAATCACTAATATTTCATTGGTTCTATCACATGTAATACACATGTTTTTAACCTAATAATAAATAAAAAACAAATTAAAACTTTAAGAAGCAAATAGTACATCGAATTTATCATTTAAATACATATCTTGACGACTGTACGTGTTAATCAATTACATTATATTTATTTAACTCGTGCAATATACGAGGTATTTTAAAGATATAACTATATTAAGTATAGTTTCAATATACGAGGTATTTTAAAGATATAACTATATTAAGTAAAGTCAGGGACTAAAATGCAGAAAAAAAAAACTATTTAAACTAAAATATCAAGAAAATAAACTAGAGTAAACTGCCATTTTGGTCCCTGAGGTTTGGTCAGTTTTGCCACATTAGTCCAAATCTAAAACCTTTTGCATCTGGGTCCCTGTGTTTTCAGTTTTGTTGCCATTTTAGTCCAAAAACGAAATCAACTCAAATTCCTCAAAAAAAAAAAAACTGATTTTTTGTCATTTTCTTCAGAGGCAAAATGGACATTTAAGCTTTAATATATATATAATAAAATAAAAACCTCAAAGCAATAATCATCTAGAGCATAATTTCTTCTCAATAATTTCAACCAGATCTCTGTTTTGCCTGAGAAAATTTCTAACATAAACCTCAAATTCCTCTTAATTTGAACTTTATCTTAAAATTTTAAGCAGGTTTTCATTCATAAACACCACAATTTCTCTATAATTTCTCACAAATTCAACCAGAAAGCTTAAATTCCTCTTAATTTGACATTTTCTCAAAACCTCTGCTTCAATCAATGGAGAAAATAGACAACAGAGGCTTGTATAAACAACAAACAGAGAGTACAACAGATTTGTTTTTAAAACGGGGGAATAAAAAGAGACTCAGATGTGTGAGAGTTAACGACTCCGTCGGTTGCGGTTTCAGGCAGCCGGAGAGTTCGCTAGAAAGCTAACTCTCATTTTGTCACTTTTAGTTTCGATAATGACGGTGGTGAAGTGTTTCAAAGGTGTGCGGCGAGGGTTGGTGGTGTGTGGTGGTTCCCGAATGAGGCTGTATGCACTTCAAATCAAAAGTCAAGTACAAGATGAAGGCCCAATGATGCTACTACCTGATTTTGACGATTGTTGATTTTTCATCAACAGTTTCTCCGCTAGGTTTTCCGATCGGAACGACGCCGTTTTGTTCAGATTCCGACTCGGAATCTCGCATCAGAGATTGCTTGTGCAGAGGTGACGACCGCCGTGAAACGTATGGTGACGATTGCTGCAGATGAGGTGGATGAGGATGAATATGATGATGAGATGTAGGAGTAGACGGAGATCGGTGAGGCGGCGATGACGATGATGTGTCTCCGGCGAGGCAGGTGGTTGTGTGCGGTTAGGATTTAATTTGGGGGAGGAAGATGATGTCTCAGCTTTTATAAGGTCAAATATGAAATTTATTTTATTTTTTAATTAGAAATTTATTTACTTTTAGTTTTTTAATTAAGAAAATGTTAAATTTAAAGCAGTTGGACAAAAATACCCTTGCACAAAAGACAAAATAGGTAGGTGGTAACAGTCAAAAATGGAATTTTTTGAATTTTGGACTAAAATGACAATAAAAGTGAAACCACAGTGACACAGATTTAAAAAGTTTGAGATTTGGATTAAAATGGTAAAAGTGCCCAAACCACAGAAACCAAAATGACAGTTTACTCAAAAAACTATTTAAACTAAAGTGGTAATTTTTGTTAAACCTCAAAGACTAAATGACAATTCACTAAAAAAAATTATATAAATACTGTCCTTAACGTGCTAACTACTGACACAATGACTTTTGACATGTGTACGAATAAGATGACCCAAATAAAACCTTTTAATTGAACTTATATATTTTATATTAATTTATAATTATAATAGAAAGAAAAGCAAGAATTAGTAAAATAATGTTTTTTTGAATATAACGTGGGAAAAATCCAAATAATATTGTTAAGCTAATTGATTTTTTATATTATAATTATAATTAGAAAGAAAAGCAAGAAATACGTAAATAATGATTTTATGAATATAACGTGACAAAAATCCAAATAATATTGTTAGGCAACAAGTACTCGTAAGACGACTTTAAAAACTATAAACATAATTAATGGGTAAACCTCGCACGTTACGATAGGTGTTTTAAAATTTTATAATTGTTACAATTAGAGAATTGTATCATACACATAAAATCTAAAGAAAAAAAAAAAAACACTAAAACAATAAGGGGAGCCAAAACTTACAATTACTCTTATATCATGGTACATAGCGGCATGTGAAACAACAAGAAAAATTAACATCCTTGAAACTTAAAAACAAAAACATTTACGTATACCCACATTCGCATAACGTTCGGTCCAGCAATTACAATTAAGAAGAGAAACCCACATCCAGAAAAAAAAAAAAAGTGTAGGTGTAAAAAACGAAAGAAAATAATGACTTAAACATATGTCTTTTGCTAACTTCTACATAATCATGGAGAACTCAGTTCTGAACGAAACTTATATCAAAATGTGTCGCAACGATATATTTACAAATTTTATAGAATATTATATTTGAAAAGTTATATAAAAAAGAAGCTTATAAGTGTGTCATATGTCAATGTGTGGTTAGCCAAAAAAACATATGAAAAAAGTGTAAGATTTGTATAATAAGGTTAAGTAAAGTGAAGAGATCATCTTGCAATTTTTTATAGCTATAATTTGTAAATTTCGCTTGAATTGCTTGCACTTTATACTTCTAACAATTAGAAAAGTTGAATAGTAAAATTTACTCACAAACAAACTTTGCTTTTTAATTAAATTTTTTTTTAGTTACTAACAAACAAACTTTGCTTTTTAATTTTTTTTTCAGTTCTCTCAAGACGGACTAGAACTAGAAGAAAAACTTTGGTTTGAACTTTGAAGAGAAGATATGTAAATTAGATGGACGTAGTAGTAGTAGTAATAATAATAATAATAATAATAATAATAATAATAATAATAATAATAATAATAATAATAATTATAAATATCAATTTAACTTTATATATACTACTATAATAAAGTATCTTAAACTACTATTAAGTATGATAAAATTAGAAAATACTTTTAACCCCAGTTATTTACGGGTTTACTACATAAAATAATATAATTTTCTTCTATGTGTAATTTATAAGAAGCTACTTATGTTAAAAAAATGCAATTTTCTGTATTGGTTTTTATAAGAAGCTACTTATGTTACTAATTAATAAAACTCAATTATGTTACTATTTGATACATTATAAATTGTTGTAATCATCACATTTTACCAGTTATAGCCGGTAAAAACATGTCACGATATATTTTTTTTTATCTGTAGTAACATAATAAAACTTGTTACATGAATGACTTGTAAACGATTATTATAACAAAATATAAAAAAAATTGTTGAACATTGGTGCATAAGCCTTTCTTTAAATTAAAATCCTTTGAACCAATTTAACAAAGAATATTTATCAAGGAACGTTTAAATTAAAATCCTTTTAGCCAACCAGGTAGAATTTAGGTTCATGTTTAACTAAATGGGTCATGTTAAATTCAATATAAGGGATTTCATAAGTTAATCCCTTTAATTTTTTACTTATTTAAAAAAAATATTGTTTAGTGTTATAACTTAATCTATATTTATATTTTAATATCGAATTTTAAAAGATATTAATATCAAATTTTAAAAGATAAAAAAGAGAAATAAAGATCAAGTGTTATAGTTTAAACATTGATAGATCTTGAACTTAGTTTTCAGTAAAATCAAGAGGGGGCGGACTCTCACAATCCAGTATTTTACACCGCATAAAAAGTCAAAAATTTCAGTAAAATTTACACTACGAAGCAAAAAGGG